>CM053786.1:155488401-155665901 GCA_028749045.1 Cupressus sempervirens
ACTCTTATTTCTTCAAAACCCAATTGAGTTTTGAACAAGAAAATTTTTACTTCTTCAAAATCTGATCAAGGTTCATAACCCAGTCAGGTTTTAATTAATTTTAAAAAAGAAATTCATAACTTGATTAGGTTATTTAAATCGTACAAACCTAATCATGTTATGGCTTGGAAATAGCCTAAGGAAATGACCCAAAGGCTTGGGATACTATTTTCCCCCCATTTTTTTTTCCTTTAGACATTTTTTCATCTTCTAAAATGAATTATCATATTTTCCTTCATTAGATTTGTTACTGGTAAGTGAGAGAGGGGGAGTTAGGGGTTACTCAAAGAGAGACAAAGTTTAAGGGTAACAAGTTAGAGAGGGAGAGGGAGAGAGGGGTTAGGAGTTAGTGAGAGGATGAGAGAGGTTGGGAGTTCATAAGAGAGAGATATTAGGAGTGAGTGAGTGAGTGTGTGTATGTATGCACACATGCATGTGTATGTGGTGTGTGTGTGTGTGTGTGTGTGTGTGTGTGTGTGTGTGTGTGTGAGAGAGAGAGAGAGAGAGAGAGAGAGAGAGAGAGAGAGAGAGAGAGAGAGAGAGGGGGGGGGGGGTAACAAGTTAGAGAGTGAGATGCTAGGAGTTAGTGAGAGAATATGAGATGTTATGAGTTAGTAAGAGAGATAACTTAGGAGTTATTGAGTGGGTTATTTTGTGAGTGTGTGTTTGAGAGAGAGAATTCAAAATATGTTAGCATTCATGTTTACCTAGTGGTTGCATATGTGGGAAACAATGACTACCTATTTTAGACCATGCTTAATTCAAATTTATGGAAAATAAAATTTTGATATGGTAGGATTGGTTTATCTACACCATGTTGTAGAGATCTTCAATATATCTCCTACGTATTTTGAACAAAGTCAATCGAACTCTAGAAGTGAAATTTATGGCCTTCGAAATAAAGCCTACTTTTATTTCTTCAAAACCCAATTGAGTTTTGAACAAGTAAAATTTTACTTCTTTAAAATCTAATCAAGATTCATAGCTCGATCAGGTTTTAAATGATTTTTAAAAATTTTCATAACCTGGTAAGGTTGTTTATATAGAACACAATAATAATCCTAAGGGGGGGGGGGGGGAGTGAATTAGGATTATAGTGAAATCTTTTGCCAATTTAATTTATTGCTAAACTTGTGTTAAATATTTCATCAGTGTACCATAATATCAACAACAATAATCAAATAAACACAATCCACAAGAAGAGTACAAAAGATATAACGTGGAAACCCAACTCAAGAAAAACCACCAACACCCATACTACTAGGAGCTATTGTCCTGATCCAGTCTCACCAATCTTTCTTCAAATACAACTTTAAGGCTTCAACCCTTAGGAGCAAGAACCTCTTTTCTCAGATCTACAACTCTTTTAAATTGAGCACCCACCTAATTTGTATGAGTATCTAACTCATTGACAAATTAGAATCCAAAACACAATCCAGTTTTCTTTAAAACATTATGTTATCTCTATACAAAGATTGAATTGAATTTTTGAAAGTTTGGCTTAGGTCTGATATCACTTTATTGAACATCAAAACATCTCCTTTTTAAATTTAGACTGTAATTGATCTTCTAATAACTATCAAACTAGGAACAATTGTTTCACAGATATTTTCTTCAAAATCTCAACATAAAAAGTTTCAAAACATGTCAAATTTAAAAATACAACTAAATCAAATATACCTGCCTTGTACATTGTCACAAATCTTCTTCTAAATTTCTATGTTGATCTCTGTTCCTGATGTATCTGCTTCTCTGATTTTATACAATCTCAAAACTTGTTTTCATCTGTATGCTCTTCTAATAATAATATATACTCTCAACACCTTTTCTATTCATGTAATCAACTTCTTCTTCAAAACATATTCTATTTGAGCACAATCCAAAATGCACACAATAATACGAAATATATAGAGGATGATTTAGTTGAAATTTGTTCCAACTTCCTTCACTTTGTAATAAAACTGTCCTCTAACAAAATATTAAATATATTAATATGAAACACATCACCAACAATAAATCAATGTGCCATTTCAATATTTTGTTGTGTCACCTAAACTTTAATAGGACTATTTCATTATCATCAGGCTACCACAACTTGATACTAGGAAATATTAAGACAAACTTCTTTTGTCCTTTCCCAATTTTGTCTTTTGTCTTTTCCCAGTTTTGTCTTTTGTCTTTTCTTAGTTTTGTCTTTTGTCCTTTCTGAACCTTGTCTTTATTACTTTCTTTTACATGACCAAAAAAAATTACATCCATAGTGCCTTGTGAATATATTTATTGTCAATTCTAAACAAAATTCATTTCTTGTAGTTCTTTGTCAAATGTTTTGAAGAATAATTATCACACAAGGTTTATTTTTAAATATTCATGAGGTTGCCAATGTATTTTTTGCTGTCGAACTACAATGCAATAGTTGTTGTAAGTTCTTCATTCATAACCAGTCTGTATAACATTGTATATCAACCTTATGTATAATATCAACAAGATATCTTCCAGCCACTACATATTTGTTTAGATACAAAACTTGCTGTGAATATATACATAATAGTAATGTGAAGAATAGAGTATTTAGATTCACATTGGTATGTACAAGATATTCATTTCATAGTTTGATATTCATCTAGAAAAGAGTCTATTTGAAATCAATGGCATTTAACAATCTCCCCCTACCATTGATGGTAAAATACTATCACAAATTATGTTGCAAAAACTCCATAAGTTTGAACATTTAAGCTATATAAATCTAAACTACACCATCAAATCTAAACCACACAATCTGAAATCATTTGAGAAAATCTGAGAATTATCATGTATTTTCACTTATAAATATGTAACTTACTACCCCTTTGACATCAATGACAAGGGGTTGGGAACACAATAAATGCTCCTCGATGTTCATGCCTTGTGGCAAGAGCTTAGTGTGGCAAAGCCACAACTCCAAGTTCTTCTTGAAGACGTTCAAAGGTAGTTGCGGGTAAGGGCTTGGTAAAACTATTTGCCACTTGTTGTTTAGTATTCACATATTCCAAACATACTTCACCATCAGTAACACACTTTTTCAAAAAATGATACCTTATAGAAATATGTTTAGTACGAGAATGTTGAATAGGATTTTTAGAGATATTAATGGCACTAGTACTATCACAATATATATGAATAGGCCCATTGAAAATAATCTACAAGTCCAAAAATGTTTGTTTCATCCAAAACACCTGTGTACAACATGCTACAACAACAATATATTCAGACTCAACAGTAGAGAGTGTCATGGATTCCTATTTCTTGCTAAGCCATGCAACCAACCTATTACCCAAAAAGAATGCTCCCCCACTAGTGCTAAATTTATTGTCCACACTACCTACATAGTTAGCATCAGTATATGCAACAACAGAAAATTGATCATCATTAGGATACCATAAACCAAATTTAGAAGTGCTTTGTAAATACTTGAATATATGCTTCATTGCATTAAGATGAGAAACTTTAGGAGCAGCCATACATATTGCTTTCATTATATCTGGTCGAGATGCTATTTGATAGAGTAAACTACCAGTCATTGACCTATATTGTTGTTGGTCTATTGTTCGAGATTCATCTTTACTAAGTTTACAACTAGTAATCATAGGAGTACTCACAGGTTTACAAGAACCCATCTTAAAATTCTTGAGCATCTCTTTTGTTTATTTAGTTTGAGATAATAAAATGCCATCTTTCAATTGAGAAACTTGAAAACCAAGCAAGTAGGAAAGTTCTCTTAACATCGACATTTCAAAAACCATTTGGATTTGAATTGCAAACTCTTACAGATTTTATCATCAACCCCAAAAATTATGTCATCAACACATACGACCACAACAAAAATCTGATCATTAATAGACTTAAAATATATATTATTACTTACATTACCTTTGTGAAATCCATGCTTAATAAGATGCTGGTCAAGTCTAGAGTACCAGGCCCTAGGGGTTGGTTTTAGACCATATAGTGCCTTTTAGAGCCTGCAAACATACCCTTCTTTACCTAGACAAAAAAATCCTTGTAGCTATTCCATGTACACTTCTTCATTTAAGTAACCATTCATAAAGGCTTATTTTACAACCATCTTCCATACTTTAAATTTCTTATACGCTGAAAATGCAAGAAACATGTGTATAGCTTCTAGTCTAGCAACTAGAGAAAATGTCTCCTTAAAATCAATTCCCTCTATTTGAGCATAGCCTTTACATACAAGTTTGGCTTTATTATGGGCTATTTGACCATTTTGATTTAGTTTATTTTTGAATACTGGCTTATCACCTATTACATTTTTGTTTGTAGGCCATGGAACTAACTCCCAAGTTTGATTTTTCTTGATTTGATTTAATTCTTATTTCATTTCTTTAATCCAACATTCATCTACACTAGCCTCTTTATAAGTTTTGGGTTCCATTCTTGAGATTAAAGATAAATAAGCATTTTCAAAATATGCATCTTCATTATAATTTTTTACATGTTTCCTTCTAGTTTGAACCCCTTTATTTTTACCACTAATTATTATTTTTTCTAGATGATTTTTCTTGACAAATTAAGATGGACTTTTAACTGGATTACCATCTTCATTATTTTCAAAAGAAATCCCACTTTCATTATCTGATGATGCTTCTACTAATTCCATAGAATTATTAGATGCTAAAGTAACTCCATTACTAGATGTTGAAGTTGTTCCATCAGAATTACTTGTACAAGTATTTGTAGGAACAGTATTGAATACATTTTCAGAATTAATCATGCCATCTTCGAAATTGTCTTTATTTAATTGTTCATCAAATCTTACATGGACACATTTAATAATTTTTCTTTAACTTGTTATTGTAACATTTGTAAGCTTTTCTATGAGTGGAATAACCAAGAAATACTCCCTCATCACACTTTGAATCAAAAGTTCTTAGACCCTCTTCATCTCGTTTAGCATAACACTTCCAAAAATCTTAAAATATTTTACCGAAGCAGGCTTATTATACCATAACTCGTAAGGAGTTTTCTTGTTGTGAGGTCTTAGTTGTACCCTGTTAAGAATGTACACTATTGTATGTATAGCTTCAACCCAAAATTTATCAAAAAGATTTGAACCATTAAGTAAAGTTCTAGCCATTTCTTTTACCGTTCGGTTCTTTCATTCTACCACTCCATTCTATTGAGGTGTTCTGGCTATCAAATAATGTCTTCTAATTCCTTCCTCTTCACAATAAGCAATGAATTTGTTAGAAAGAAACTCACCACCCCTGTCTAATCTAAGACACTTAAATTTCATTAGTTGTTTCCTTTTCAACCTTAGCTCCAATTTTTTTAAATCTTTCAAAGGCTTCAAATTTCTCTCTTAAGAATGTAACCCAAGTCATTCTTGAATAATCATCTACAAGCAACATAAAATACCTTTCATTTTTCAAACCTTTTGTTTGGGTTGGCTCACATAGATCAGTATGAACTAATTCAAGGGGCTATGAACTTGAATATTCTTTAGATTTGAAACTTACTTTAGTCTGTTTTCCTTGTTGACATTCTTTGCAAACAACATTTTTAGGTTTCACAATCGTAGGCATATATCTAACTGAATTCAGTGAACTAATTTTAACAAGACTATCAAAGTTAACATGTCCCAATCTTCTATGCCATAACCAACTCTCATCAAATTGACTTAATAGGCAACTTTTTATTTTCACATCTCTCAAATCATAAACATTACTTTTTGTATGTTTACCTTCTGCATCTAATTTCATATCCTTGTTCATCAAATTTTACAGAGTAACCATTATCACATAATTGATTAACACTTAGCAAGTTATACTTCAACCCATCCACAAGCCAAACATTATTAACCTCCATCATACCATTTATTTTCAAAGTGCCTTTTCCACAAATTGGAATTACAGACTTGTCCCCAAATTTTATTGGACCACCATTCCAATCTATAAACAAAGTAAACCTGCTTTTGTCACTAGTCATGTGATTTGAGCATCCACTATACTTAATCCAAGAATTTTCTTTAGTATTATGCAAAGTTGTAACAACGAGAGAATTATATCCTTTTTTTCTCCAAAATTTTGTTTCCTTTTTATTGGTAGGCTTATTACTAGAATCATTGATGTATAATTGATAATTCTTTGCAACATGTCCTGAATTCTTACATTTAAAGAAAATCATATTGAATTTGTTTAAAACATGAAAAGGATTTGGATTAACAAAATTGATCCTCTGTCTTGACCTTATGCTGTAGTTAACTGCTTTATGTCCAAAATAATTGTAGAAATTACAATAGCCAAAAAATGAATAGTTTCTTTTAGAGAATTGTCTTCTTGTATTAGTTTGGCTTATTGTATTTGTTGAGATTTCAGCCTGATCAAATCCTAATCCTATTTTGGTAGCACAATCTCATTGTTGAGACAACATTTCACTTAGTAACTCTGAACTTTTTGTAAACTTTACTTTTTTATCAGACAATAGAGTTAGCTTCTTAATTTCATCTCTTAACCCAACTATCTCACTTTCTAATTTAGAACAATTTTCAGTTTTGAAAATTAGTTTAGAATTTACCATGTCTATTTTTCTTTTGGTCTCTTCAAGCTCTAACTTCATATTTGCAATTATTTTTGTTTGTGCTTCCGAATTTTTGTTTGACATCATATTCTTTAGATGTCCAATTTCTTCGAGAGCACAAACCAATTTAGCTTCAAAATCCACTTCACTTTTTGATTCACTGCTTCCCTCACTACTTCTAGAATCTATAGCACAAGGTCCTAGAGCCATAAACAAAAACTCAAAATTATCTGAGTCACCACTGTCAGTACTTTCATTTTTTATAGCTAAACTTTTCTTTTTCTTAAGAGTTTTCTTTGAGTTAAAGTTAGATGATTTCTTAAAAATATCTTCTTCATCACTATTATCCTTAGGACATTTGGCAACAAAATGACCAGTTTTACCACAGTTATAACATTTCATTGGATATTTCTTCTTATTAAATTTTTTGAATCTCTTTACTAAACCTACCAATTGCTCCTTGAAGTCCTTTGATCTTGAACTTTCTACCTTTTCTTTCTTAGTGGCTTTGAAGGCTACTTCCTGTAGAACAAGAATCTTAGTGCACAAGGAACATTAACATTAAAGAAAAAATTCACAAACTAAAACTATATTCACATATGAGATTAGACAAAGGAAACAATTAAGAAATGAAAACCCAAAAAAAGGAAACACTCCATGCTTCCTTGATTTTGTAGATGTGTCCTTTGATGTGGATGTATGCTCAAATGCTCAAAATGGCTTCAATGGAGGTGGGTAATGGCAAATTGGTAGCTTTGTGAGCTCTCAATTTGGCATTATAAGGGTATGGGTATGGCTTTTGGCTCTCAAAAGGGCATGGTAAATTTAGCTCAAAGATTGTTGATGAAATGGCTTGGGATGGGATTCAATTTATAGGCTAAGGGCGTGAGGGATGGAGGGCTTAGATGCAAGGATGGGGAGATGTTTAAGGAGGGACAAGATGCACTCAAAGGGGAGCACATGGATTGTGTTTGTTTAGCACCAATGGGAAGGTGACACTTGTCACAAGGAGGATGAGTGTGAGAGGGTAGGGTAAAGGGTTGGTTAAAGGCATGATGAGTGGGATTGAGTATGTAAGAAAGATGTAAGAGGAATGAGTGTGGAAGAGGGAAGAGTGTGGAAGATGGATGTAAGAGTCATGAGTGGGCTTGTAAGAGTCTTTTATGGTTTGTAAGAGCACTCATGACTTGGTGGTTGGGATTTTTGAGGGGAGACTTTGGTTTGGATTAGGAAAGTCTTAAACTTGTTTAGGGAATGTGACAACATTAGGGAGTGGATTAGGCTTGGGTTTAGGATTAGATTAGGAATGTTAGAGATGTGCAAGTGGATGGCATTAATGAGGTTGGGTGAGTTAGTGGCTAAGCTTGGTTAGTATGGGTGGATGGGGTGGATTAGGCTAAATGGAGGATTAGAGATAGGTTAGGGGTTTTTGAATTTGAGGATTTCATTTATTAAATAGATTTATTTAATAAATGGGGATTTTTGGAATTAGATAGGAGAAAAGGATTTAATTGATAAATAATAGATTATTTGATTTATCAATTAGGACTATAGATGATTAATTAAATTAATCAACTAGGGATGGCAAAGGATTAATTAAATAAGAATTTAATTAATGATGCCTTTAGAGATGGCTAAATTAAGATTACCAAAGTAGTGCAATCAAATTTAGGTGTCTACACTTCCTTTTTAATTTTTGTTTCACTTGCCAATGTCATTTCATAAGTAGTTAGTATCCCTTGAATTTCATCTATAGTAAGTTTTGTTAAGTCTCTGGCTTCTTCTATAGCAGAAATCTTTGCATTGTATCTAGAAGGTAAAGACTACAAAACCTTTTGGACAATAGTCAATTCTTTAAATTTTTCACCTAAGCCTTTGATAGCATTAACTATTTCATCTACTTTCAATAGATATTCGACAATACTTTCTTCCTCTTTCATTTTAAGTTCTTCAAATTTGGCTAAATAGGTTTGCAACTTAGCTTGCTTTACTTTCTCATCTCCTTCATAAATGCCTTTTAATTTATCCCAAATTTCTTTACAAGTTTTGCAATGCATTACTTTAGCAAATTCATTGTTGGCTAAAATGCATAATAAAGCATTTCTTGCT
Organism: Cupressus sempervirens; assembly: GCA_028749045.1. NCBI lineage: Eukaryota > Viridiplantae > Streptophyta > Pinopsida > Cupressales > Cupressaceae > Cupressus > Cupressus sempervirens. Next base: position 155,497,126 of record CM053786.1, read on the forward strand.
TTCACATTATTTTTGAAGTCTCTTTTTTTAGCAACATTAGTTAAAGGTCCTTTAGGTAAAACATATCCATTTTCAACTAACATCCAAACATCATATCCAATAGATGCAATGTAACTTTCCATCTTGACACTCCAAAATGCATAATTAGTTCCTTCAAAGAGAGGTGCTTTGTTTGATTATGCTCCTTCTAAATTGGCCACGTGTTCTAATACCAAGATCTACTTAGATTGATTAGATCTATTGATAAGCACTAGCTCTAATACCAATTGTAAAACACAATAATAATCCTAAGAGGGGGGGGGGGGGTGTGAATTAGGATCATACTAAAATCTTTCGTGAATTTAATTTATTGCTAAACTTGTGTTAAATATTTCATCATTGTACCATAATATCAACAATAATAATCAAATAAACACAATCCACAAGAAGAGTATAGAAGATATAATGTGGAAACCCAACTCAGGAAAAACCACCAACACCCAGACAGCTAGGAGCTACTGTCCTAATCCAATCTCACCAATCTTTCTTCAAATACAACTTTAAGGGCTTCAACCCTTAGGAGCAACAGCCCCTTTTTCAGAGCTATAACTCTTTTAAACTGAGCACCCACCTAATTTGTATGAGTATCTAACTCATTGACAAATTAGAATCCAAAACACAATCCAGTTTGCTTCAAAACATTATGTTATCTCTATACAAAGATTGAATTGAATTTTTGAAAGTTTGGCTTAGGTCTGATATCACTTTACTGAACATCAAAACATCTCCTTTTTAAAATTTAAACTGTAATTGATCTTTTGATAACTATCAAACCAGGAAGAATTGTTTCACAGACATTTTCTTCAAAATCTTAACATAAAATTTTTCAAATCTTGTGACATGTCATATTTCAACATACAACTAAACTAAATATACTTTCCTTGTACATTGTCACAAATCTTCTTCTGAATTTTTGTGTTGATCTCTGTTCCTGATGTATTTGCTTCTCTAATTTTATACAATCTCAAAACTTGTTTTCATCTGTATGCTCTTCTAATAATAATATATACTCTCAATACCTTTTTTGTTCATGTAATCGACTTCTTCTTCAAAACATATTCTATTTGAGTACAATCCAAAATGGACACAATAATACGAAATATGTAGAGGATGATTTAGTTGAAATTCGTTCCAACTTCCTTCACTTTGTAATAAAACTATCCTCTAACAAAATATTAAATATATTAATATGAAACAAGTCACCAACAATAAGTTGAAACATTGTTTCAATATTTTATTGTGTCACCAAAATTTTAATAGGACTATTTCTTTACCATCGTGTTGCTACAACTCGATACTAGGAAATATTAAGACAAACTTCTTTTGTCCTTTCCCAATTTCATCTTTTGTCTTTTCCAATTTTGTCTTTTGTCCTTTCTGAACCTTGTCTTTATTACTTTCTTTTATGTGACCAAACAAAATTACATCTGTAGTTCCTTGTGAATATATTTATTGTCACTTCTAAACAAAATTCCTTTCCTATAGTTCTTTGTCAAACATTTTGAAGAATAATTATCACACAAGGTTTATTTTTAAATATTGATGAGGATTCTAATGTATCTTTTGTTGTTGATCTATGATGCAACAGTTGTTGTAAGTTCTTCATTCATAACCAATCTATATAACATTGTTCTATAACTTGATATGCAACCCTATGTATAATATCAACAAGATATCTTCTAGCCATCACATAGTTGTTTAGATAAAAAGCTAGCTATGAGTCTATACAGAATAGTAATGTTAAGCACATAGTATTTAGATTCACATAGGTTTGTACGAGGTATTCATTTCATAGTTTGATAGTCATATAAAAAAGAGTCTCTTTGACATCAATGACACTTAAAAGTTTAAATCATAGAAAATCGATCATGTTATGGCTTGGCAATAGCCTAAGTAAATGACCCAAAGACTTGGTCGACTATTTTCCCTCCATTTATTCTTCCTTTAGACATTTTTTCATCTTCTAAAATGAATTCTTCTCTTTGTCTTAGTCAGATTTGCTAATGGTAAGTGAGTATCTCTAAAGTCACTACAATAATCTTACACATTTTCTTATCTTTCTAAACACATGATTTTTTCTAGTTTTTAGACACCATTAACATTGTGAACTACAATTATTATTACCAATACTTGACAGTCCTCATAGACACATGTCTACCTTTTTTAAAACTAATTTATGATATAATTAACCAAATTAAAAATAAATTATGTATTCTTATTCTACACTTTATTCTATAGACTTTAAGAAAAAGAGTTTCCATTTAAATTATTTTGATGCAAGTTATGTCCAATAGACAAACAAGTACCAAAACTTCAAGATATAGTCAATAATTTATAAGAAAAAAATACTCATCAAAAAATTATCAAAAAATACACAACTTCTAGTAACTCTTAACTATCATACTATCTAAGGAATTTGCAAAATAATGAATATAACAATACCTTTTGTGTTACACATTAAAATAACTATGTTATTTCTATAAAAAAAAAAAAAAAAAAATTGTTTCTCATGTGCATGGGGTTTAACCCACCTAATCTTGTCCATTTTGTAAAATCTTAGCTTTTACACATCTTGTCATTTTGGATGGATGACCATTAAATGTCTCATCCAAGTTCAGATTTACTTGATTTAAAAAACAAAGAGTGTCCACTTATACCTCCCCTTTTGTACACCATCTTGGTTCACTTACCCATTGATGTACATATATGTATATGTATACATGCATATGTAGCTATATATGCATTTATACACATATATGTATGTGTGTGTGTGTGTGTGTGTGTGTGTGTGTGTGTGTGTGTGTGTGTGTGTGTGTGTGTGTGTGTGTGTGATCTAGTGTTGATTAAGAATGTTAATTGGTAGTAATAATTGATTATAGCAATGCAATTACGACATCTCCTTGGGTAGCACCATATGCACTTCCCACCTTCATGGCATGTTCACAGATATCATCGTATGCATTGTCCACCATGAAATATTGTAATACATCAACCATTATGGCATGTCATTAGGCATCACCACATGTATTACCCACCATAATAGATTTTAAAGTATCTACATGTTTAATGAATATCCATCACTCTATGAGATATTGACCATCATGGTGAGAATGTCACCTTACAATGAAGGTAGCATCATACAAGTGCATTATCATGGTGTGATTGTCATGTTAAAAAAATATTTACCACAAAAGTACAAGAAAATCACCATGGTCTCTCTAACATGGAGTTGTTATGAGGTCACACACATAACATCCACCATGAAACATGTCAAAGGGTGGATCTACCATAGTTGTCCGAGGGTGAAACAAGGGCTTTCACCATAAACTTCTCTCTCATATAGAAAAATGCATTATAAGGAATTACATGTTGAACTTCTTCCTCACAGAGGATAAATGATTAACAGGGTGACCACAAGAAGTTGGGTTGCAATTCCGTGGAAGTCAAATACGCAGAATTGTACTTCTTAGAAATGGGTACCCGATTTTTCTAGAATTAGACTTGTTTCTAAATTCATGCTTCAGGCACCCGAGTTGGGATTTAAAAATTGGGTGCCCAATTTTTAAAACTCGAATCAGATGCACGAGGTGCTTAAAAATCAGGCACCCCATTGCTTTATAAATCGAGTACCCAATTTTAAAAATAATACAACCCCGATTTTGGCATTTTTGAAGTCATTTTCATGACTTCAAAAATGAGAGCCTAATTTTCAGCTTTACTGACCACCCCCTGTTGCTAGTCTTTGATATATTAGGTATTTTAATATGTTTTGTACTATTTTACTTAATTTATTTTAGTTTTACATTTTATATGTACATTAATTTATTGTTTTTTTTCAGTTTTAATATACGTAAAGTTTTAAATTTACATTGTTAATGAATATGTGTTTAGATTATTTTATTTGTTAATTAAAATATAGTTTCGTGAATGTTCATTTAAAAAATTATTATTTAGATGTTTTGAAATGTATTTAATTTATGTATTTATTACAATGTTGAATGATTAGATTAGATGTAAATTCATTGTTTAAACATGTAATTACAAATAAATATAACCTCGAACTAGAACCATATAACCTCGACCTAAATTCATTGTTTAAACTATAACCTCGACCTAACCATATATAGTTATGTACAATAAAACCCTAAACATATATAACTAAGTACTTAATTACGTAACACCCCGCCAAGGGATCCAAACACAAAACTTAGTATTTAATGATCTTACTTAAATTGTATTGTACTTTATTTCATGGATCAAAAATGGATGATGTAAACTATTTTATAAATGTATATTCTTTCAGCCTTTCATACCCTATGACATGTACAATGGATGATTGTTCATTCTAAATTAATTTTCCAAGTGGCATTCGAAACAAATGTATATTATTTAAATGGATTGAACTCAAGTAGTTATTCTTTCATGTGGATGTGTTATTTATTTTACTTTTAGTACTTATAATTATTTTTAAAAAAAATGTAAATGTGCTCATTAAGGAATGTAATCTCTTATGCTTTTTATAAATGTAAATTATTGTATGTATGTTATTGCTTTCTTAGTAAAACTTTTGATTAGTTCTTTGGATCCCTTGGCTGGGCATCATTTAGGATTAACTATAATCCCAAGTTTAAGCAAAACTCTAGATCATAACTCTTACTTTCATCCTAACCATAATCTTAATTTGCTAAAACCTACACTAGGTAATATATAAATAATTAAATAACTAGATCCTAAGAACCAAGTACTAATTTTATAAATGTCAAACTATAATCGTAACCTTATTTATGATAAACTAAATTATCCTAGAGGAGCATCATATCTACATCTACATGTCATACATGTGAATCTAAAAATATTTACATATCTAATTACATCATTTATTGCATAGGAAGGATTTAAAATTTTTATTATATTATCCATGCTTATCATATCAAAAGAATCATATAGAGATATGTCATTTATTACATCCATCATAGATAATCAAGAAGGGTACTTAGGTAAATTTATATATAACACTATATTATAAGAAAAGAAAAACACCACATAGAAGCATCTAATGTATAAACTTAAAAAAATTATAATGACACATGTAATGAGATCAAATAATATTTGTAAGATTCATTGCATATACTATCAATGTATGGGGGTGATATAATCAAAATATCAAAAAATGAGTGATATCAAAGCATTATATCTTAATATAACACTAAAATAAACTAACCCCTAGGTAAACCTAAACCAAATTGAATATCAAACTAGATTGAAAGCTAACCCTGGCGCTTAACTAATTAATATTATACTTATAAACCAAATTAAATTAAACCATGATCATAAACTTAATTCTATATCCCAACAAGTTAACAGTACAAACCAAATTTAACCTTGAATCCTTTCCCCAACCATTAACCACATTGAACCCTTACCCTAAGATTGAACCAAGTTAAACGTTGACCTTAAGACTAAACCAAATCATCCTAAACTTAAACTTAACTCAATAATATATTCAACACTTTAAAAAAAAATTTAAACCTAACATTTTTGAATTAATGTCGGTTTTTAATCTAAAAGCTCTAACTATAATTCTATATCTAAAACCAAATTTAGCACTCTAAAACTTAATTCAATTTATTAACTCTTGTCCTAATTGAAACCTAAGCATAAACCTAATCAAATAGTAAACCAAATTGAACCTTAATCCTAAAACTAATTAAACATTGATATCAAGGTCTCAAAATGATAACATCATTAAAAAATCAGAAGAGAAGAACGAATCAAGCATCTAATTAAATAACTCTCCCTCACCATCAAGAGGTGAAGGTGGAACATCAATGTGAGTAGGAGGGACTACACCCTTGGATGCCTAAGAATATATCTAGAGAAGTTAATAACTTGTCTTTCCACTAATGCCTAAACCTTTATATCCTAAGTGAGTATTCATCATAATAGTAAACCTTGCTAGCTAAGATGACCACCTATGTCTAGACTATCACCTAGTATTGTGCTACTTTCAATATTCTCTAGAGTCCCCTAATGACATCTTCTTATGTGGGCTCTCCTTTGGCTTCCTACTCCAGAGGCCCATGAGAAAACATCAATAATTTAATATTAAAAAAACAATTTTAAAAAAGGAGCATTGATTCATTAATTAATCCTAACATAATTAATCAAATCAATTTTTTAAATCCTATGGCTAGAACTATTAATTAAATGCATTAATTAAAATGATAAATTATCCATATCATCACTAATGGGAAATGAAATTAATTCCCACCAATAAAGCTTAATCAGGCATTGATCAATCAAGGATTCAACCTCCACCACTTATGGAGAATGAATCCAAACCATTGAACTCCTAGAGATTTCTATAAATATGCCATCAACTCAAGCTTTTGAGATATCTACATTTTTTGTAATAGGGTTATGCAAATCATTCTAGGTGATTTGCAAGTGCTTTTGAGTGAATTATGGGCATTTTCAAGAGTTAATCCATATTACAAGATTATAATCTCATTACACTTTATAGATTTCTAGCATCATGTAGGGTTTATTTAGTATGACTTGAGTTCGCATGATTACATCCATTTTATGATTGCATGCGCCTAATTTACAAAATATTAAACTTTGACATTAACTTTTAAATTCTAATTATGTCAAGTTAGAACCCTTATCCTAAACCTTTATATCTAAATTCTTAACCCTTAGACTAACTAAGTTATCCTAAATGGTAAACCTTTATCCTAAAAATAATCATAAATGCTAAGCCCTTCTCCTAATTCTAAATAAAAATGTTAAGCTTAAATGTTAAACCCTAATATTTACCTTAACTATGATTTACATGTATAAGGTTAGGGTTTAACATTTAACATTTGATCTATTAGGATCTAGTATTAGGATTTGTATTCAATTCTAGAATATAAATAGGATCTATAATTTAGATTTTATAAGTATATTTAGATTTATGATTAAGGTTTATAATTAAGGTTTATATCCAACAATCATTAAAAAACCTTAAGAAAAATGATAATTTATGACGTTTAAGTATTTATGATTAGAATTATGATTATGATTAGAATTAGGATTAATATATGATTAGGGATAGGGTTCATGTATTAGTTCATTAGGACATGATCTAGACTTATAGTTTGCATTAAAAAGTAGATAATATTTAGGATACAAACTATAATCATAAATAATTTAATCAAATCATAATTCTATCTCTAAGCTTTCATTCTAATTGTAACCTTAATTCTCATCCTAACACAATCTATTATATATCCTTTAAACAATAGGACCATAATAAATATCCGAAACCTAAATATAATTCTAACTAAAACCATAATCCTAGGTAAGTTCCCTAACATTAAAGGACCATAATCATTATAATAATCTTAAGCTTAGCCATCATTAAAATGTAAACATAACAAAATTGTAAACCATAACCTTGCCATAATCTTAACTTTGTTTGATCCTAAGATGAACGTATAATCCATAATGAGAATACAATCCCCCAGTGTCACAAAATAAGTGTACATGAAAGAAAAATTAGCTAGGTGGCTCCTGTTTTAAGAAAAGAAACCTTGAAATAAACTAGATATAGTTTTTTGGAGTATTATTTTATGATTAGACTTAAATTCATTATTTAATGTTCAATTTGACTTAACTGTTTAACTTTATTTATTTAATTGATATGATTTTAATAAAGATATCCACATTTATATCTAGTTGATATTTTAGATTTAAATTTTATTAAATAGTGATTTTTTCATTTTTATGTTGTTTAAACATATATGCAAATTATATTAGATGGACCCGCCAGCACCCCCTCCCCTTCCCACACCCCCACCTCTACTCCCTCCATCTCCACCTCCACCACCACCTCCACCCCCACCTCCACCACCCACCACAGATGAGCTTCGTGAGAGCATGAGGTGTAACCTTAATGACCTCATGTGTGATATAGAGGCTATCCAATGTGAGACCCACTCCTCTCCTCACCTACTATGTCTTGCAGATAGCATGCAAGGTGTGATTCACTCCATACATCATTTAGATTTTGACATTGATTCATTTAGATCATGGAGGGAAAGCATGTGCGCCTTCTATTCTGATAGCTTATCATACAAATAGGTTCATAACCTCAATATAGGTAAAGGGAATTTTAAAAGTTATTTTGTAAACCCTAAGATAGGTGAGAAAATTAATGAGAAGAAGCATCACATTTCCATTAGGTGGTGTACACATTCACATATAGCAGCACATTTTTGGGAGCAGTGGTGGATGGTATTTGACCATCTACCACACGCTAACCATGAGGTGCCCATGTACTTCCTTAGGAAGCTATGGGCTAAGTTTGAATTGGGTTTGAAACACAATTATTTTGATATGAAAGCATTTCAGGGGGTTGGTGGAGGGATGCCTCAGGATAGGCCCGGGGAAAAGTTGAGTGATAGAACAAGAAAACATAGGCGAGCTCAGCCCCTTGTACCCCTTCATGTGCCTGTTGTGCCTGCTTCTCACCATCATCAAGTAGTTTCATCTACTCTTACCCATTTGAGTGCCCTTTTAGGCAATTTAGTACAGCAGTGGATGCAACAGACATATGCTCCTCCACTTGGACATATTTGTACTAGCTATGGAGGCATATGCACAGGTCCCCAGAGCGATGCTGGTGCAACACATGATGACCATTATGCTGAGGGTGCTGATTTTGATGATGATGTATACGCTACCCATGGTGATGGTAGTGATGAGATCGATGTGTCATCATTTGTTGACCTCATGTAGCACAAAGAGTCTGGAGAGAGTTAAGAGCAATAGGTAAAATTTTAATTTTAATTTAAATATAAAGTACATATAAGTATTTACTTTCTACGTACATGTGTAATTGTATTAACCATATTAATTCGTACTTTTGAAATAATAGAGGATGGACGATACTGTTCCTCCTAGGAGGCAATATACTCTTTTTTTGAGACCTATAGACATTGGCATCCCTTATACGGTATGCACTTTGAATTACACTGTAAAACTATGCATTCAAACTCAAATTTAATAGCATGTGCTCATATGTTCTTTTTATCTAATTTTGTAGGGATTTTCCGTAGCTACACAGTTTGATGTTAGTACAAGCCCTGCTCCAATTACCATTGAGGCACAGCCTCAAATACATATGATATGAACTTTTGACTGAAGAAAAATAATTTATACTATTTTTATGTATGTGCATTGTTATTAACTTATAATCTGAACAATTTTGACTCACATGTACATATATATTTAATGTGTTTTGATTTTACAAATAGGAGCCATATCATACTCATCCATACAGGCCTTGATATAGTCTATTTTTGACTCCATCTTATGATCATTGTGCTAGCATACCTGTAGACACATCTGTGACATTGGCTACTACTCAAGTATCATATATATACATGTTAAATTTATCATTTATAAAAAATGTAGTGTACAAATTATGTGCTTTTTAGTTTGCATACTTTGTAATTATTCATGTATATATAATTTTGACTAAATGTTTATGTATCCATAATTTAGGACTATGTCACCATGAGTGTTGCTGAGAGCATAGGACTTAGCCAAATGGAGGTACCTACATCATCCTTTGAGGTCAAAATTGTGATTTATGTACATAATGTATAGTTCATTATGCTCTAAAATCAAATTTTTAAAATGTATGTATTGTAAATTATAGGACCTCACCACTGCTGCATTTGGTAGTTTTCACAGTGTGCCTCCTCCCGTTACAGAGGGACACCCATCTCATGTGGTATTTATTTTATTATGTAGTGAATATTTAACTTATTTGCAAGCTAGATTTTGAAACCCATTTCAATTAAGCATGCACATGATGAGATGTGCCTCATGTTACACAAGGTGATCCATCTACCTCACCGAGTCTCCCATATGATGAGACAACTCATATTACACATGATGATCCATTTGAATCCTCTTCACATGGAGTAAAGAGGACATTTGATCAGATAGATTAGGTCTTGTTGGCACTTATAGATTGTGTTTTTATGATGTATATTGTTTATGATGTATACACTTTGTGTTTGGACAGTTAAAACTGTATTATATATGTATTTTTTAACTTCAGAGATTATGTTATGATGTATGGTAGACCATGTACTATTTTTTTATGACTTCTTATCATGCTTGTGTATGTAGTATATATTATTATGTTTCATCATGTTTTAAGTATTCAAACCATTTTCTTTATTCCAACATATTTTATTCATGAACATATGACACATTTTTTAAGTATATATGCTAGATGAACAATAATTTTAACTATTTATAGAGCATTAGTACCGATATAAAAAAGATTATTGGATAAATATCACATCAAATTTATGCTTTGAGATTCATACAAATAAAATTGACCTACTAGATTAAAAAATGTATGGATAACATACCTAACAATGTATCATAAGTGATCTTAATGTGTTGTTTGGTAATGTAAGACTCATTATTACCTAACAATACCTATTATTTTCTAGTAAACATATCAATACCTATCAAAACCTATAATAGACATAATGACCTATTAGGACTCCTATGTCCCCTTAAGACACACATGTATGGATAATGTACCTAAAAATGTATCATAAGTGATCTTAATGTGTTTTTTGGTAATGTAAGACTCATTATTAACTAACAATACCTATTATGTGCTAGTAATTATATCAATACCTATTATAACCTATAAAAGACATAATGAACTAGTAGGACTCCCTAGGTCCCCTTAACATATATATGGATAAAAATAGCTAGAAATGTATCATAAGAGGTCCTTATGTGTCATTTGGTAATGTAAGACTCATTATTATCTAATAAAGCCTTTTCACCCTACTAATATATATTAAGACCTATTATTTAACCTATAACACACATTATGACTTGGTAGGACTCCCCATCTCCCCTTAAGATCCGTTAGGAACCCTTATAATCCATCAAAAGCTCTTAGAAACCTCTTGGAAATATCTTGGACTCTCTCACTGTCTTCATCCTTCCCTCCCTCTCACTTAACATGGTTAACATGGTTAAACATACATGTCAATTATCAACATAACAATAACATATAATCAATACAATGAGTAATGATCTTTAAATTATCATGTACAAGTGACTTGTTTTTAATATTACAATCAATAGTAATTTGAAACTTCAAACAAACATTAATTTAAATATGCTTGAATGTAAAAGTAATGGAACAAAGTAGGAGGTCATTACTTAAATTGACAATTAATTTATAATTTATAATGCATTATAAATCATGGATTGTGGAAACCTGATTGCATTAATTAATTTATAATTTATCAAGTGCATACCTTTAACTTTCAAATAGAAGTAAAATCTCATTTTAAAATTAGTTTGTACAACATATTTCACAATATATGTAAGACAATGTCAATGATGTATTTATAGAAGTGAACTCAAAATATAAAATTGGTTCAACACATCTCTTCAAACGAGGTCCTGTAAAATAAAATTGTAGAAAAAAACACATATTAATAAACACATAAGTTAATGTGAGGTATCTAAACTATGTAAATATATGTTTAATTTGTATGTACTTACTATGTGAAATTGCACAAGATGTTGATGTTAGATCCACTTTAACATTTAAATTTGCATAAATTGTAATTGAGATCTAAATAAGAGGTATATATAAGTTCTCTAAATTGGTATTGACAACACAAACATACATGTAATTAAATTATATAAGTACATATATATAAAAATAATACAATAATGAAAAAACTTACATGTGTTTGATTTAAATGTAGTCATCACATTGTACCATCTGCATCCTCTCTCTTTTGTAATGCATCTATGACTATCTCATGCCCGTCCATTAAAATTGTCCATAATACCTTATTGGCAGGTCTCCCTTTGTATCTTTCTAATTCGATATTTGTTGCCACAACCAAATGAGAATAGTGTAAAATCTTCTTTTTGATTTGGTAGTCTTCAAATGCTGGAAAACCATTTGTTCTTGTTAGGTATCTATGTAGCCAAGTGCCAGCTACAACGATAGACCCAATTTGATACTCAAAACCATCATCGTCTACTTGATGACATGTCAATTTTTTCTTAGGTTCCACACATCTAGCTAGTCAATACTCAGTCTGTTCATTGTTATCACTAGGTGCAATAAAAGCATAAACATATCCTACAAGATAAGATAAAGTAAAAAAACACTTTAATCACATGAGTGTACATATGCAGATTATATAAATTGAAGTATGAGATCACAAAAAAATCTAATTAAATTGTGCATACCAGGTTCTATGAGGTCTGAAATACAATCATAGTCTTTTGATGCAAAAGTAACATTCTGGCCTTCATTTACTACATCATCTTCAAAATGTGTGTTAGTAGGTGCTAATGATCTTTTTTGCTAATCTTCAACCCATTATGTATTCTCACATTCTTCCCATTCACCTACAAGAAAAAATTGAAAAAAACAAGCAAGCTCCCTAGTCCATATAGTCCAAGTGTTAGAATTTGAACTCCTAAAAGAATGCCATTTAGCTGACCCACTAATTGTATCATAGTCATATCTTGAAGGGATATTATTTTCTTCAACTAGGTAGAAGAAATATTTGATTGTAGAGTTCTAACTTGATCCTGTGTATAAATATTTGTTAACCATTCAACAATCTCATGTGCATTTTTGAATTTAGCTTTTTCCTCAAATTTTAATTGTTGTCTACTAAGGGATCTCTTCACGCATGCACCAACACCATCATGTTTTCCTTTATCATGTCCAGCCTCAAAAAAACTCCACACATGTTGGATGTTAGTTTTCTTATGTGTCGTATTCAACCAATAGAACATTCTAACATTCTTGAATTGTCTTGTACAATTATCTGACCATATCCAATCTTGTGTCATTTGAATTTGTCTCTCTTTTAAATTATCATAAAAGACCTTGAAACAATATTGGACAAACTCAAATGAATGGATTTTATTATCACTTATATAAAAATGACACTCTCTCAATATTTTTTGATCCTCCTTTGTACTATCAAGTGCATGCCTATAAACTATATGAACATAAATTATTACTTGCACTAAATTGTAATATTTGTACCTCTTCTTGCAATGCAAGTGTTTAGTTCTTTGCAAAGTCAACAATTGAAAGTATAGTACCAATTGGAAATGTATTCTTACATATGCAAAATTGTCCATCAAGCCATCTAGAATATTGAGAGTGTTTAACATATTTTGGTATGATCACACTCTTAAACTCATCTATAAATGCATGACAACTAACTTTATCTATAACTAGATCAAACCTTCTTCCAATCTTCCCATCCTTCAATGGATATTCAATAGTTTTGAATCTTTTTACCTCAACTAATTGTTGTCCAAAAGTAGTCAAAGCATTTTCATGCAAACATTCATCTAACAAAGAAAGACTGCCACACATATCACATGTACTAGAAAGACATGCATTGAAAAGAAAATATTGATCATTAGGTGGCTTACAAAAAAAATCTGATATGAAATCTTTTATAGTTTAAGGTGGTATTTTTATACCACATTCTTGCAACATTTCTTTACTATGCATGGTACCATGTATAGATCGAAATACATCATACTGGTAACAAAATTGAATATGAGTTTAACAACATGTGATTCTTTCCTTGTTAATCCTTACATACCATAGTTTACACTTTTTAAAAGATCTTTGACTAATGGTAATATTTAATACCTTACCATCTACAAAATTTTTATACAATTCAATTTGAGTCATGTCCAAAAGGTGTTTAGGATGTGGATAATGTATTTTTGACCCAATTCTCAATTTAAGAACATCTCTTGAATTAGGTGATACTCTTGTATTATCATGCCAAAAATTTTCAATCAAAATTTTGACTTCACTAGTAAGTTCATATCACATCTCGGGAGTCTACCACTAGAAGTACATAAAATATTTGTTGGATCACATTCAAAGTTAACCCTTCTCTTTACAGCTCTTTCTAAAGTCTTATGATTCACATTAAGATATCCACTTATGTTGCTAATCAATCTTTTGTCAGATGTTGATTTGTTAACTAAAGCTATTGTTATTGCTCATCGTGTTGCATTCTTAGCTTTAGACTGACTTCTCTTTTCGATAACATCAAAGGCACTAGCAACAATAGATACAATTTTTTTTAAAGGCTCATTTTTATTCTTGGGTTTTGCACACATTCCCAACCTTCTCATTACTTTTCACATTTTAGACATTTTAATTAGTTGCAACATTAACTGACATTGAAACCCAAATTTCTTATTATAAAAAAAATGCCTATACAATCTATTAGCATGTATCATAATTTGTCTCCATGAAACCAATTCCTCAAGATTATCTAACACATCATTAGGAATATGAAAATTATGTTCAAACACTTTACTATTTTCATTGTTATTTGGGATTTCAATATCATTTTCAAATTTTCTTGGTATTTCTTTTGGGGCATGCATTTCAATTGGAGTTTTCTATGCATGATCGTTTGACAATTGCTTCTCATGAAGAAAATCTAAATCATTTAAATCGTAACCTGCTTCTTAAAAATCACCAATTTCATCATAAGAGAAAATTTAAGGGTTTGGAGACACACCTGTATTGAATGCATGATTAGAATGTGCACCTGAATTTTCTTGTATTGGGTTCTCTTCTTTGACCTCTTCATCCATCGTGGTATCCTCAATGTCTTTCTCCTTTGAAACATTGTTCACGTCTCTAATTCTCTGTCTTCTCTCTCGTTGACGTCATGCTTCATTCTCTTTATTTGCTATAATCTCCTCATCTGTCAAAACTTTTTCTTTCTTCTTTCTTCATTGTTTTGATCCCATGTTTGCACCAATTTTGAATTTGAATCAATAGCTTGCAAATTGTATAAGAGGACAAGAAAAAAGAATAAGCATGACAGAATTTGCTATTGTAGATCGAAACTATTATTCAATCATTTTAATCATTGAAACTCATTCTATGGGGTAGCTTTTGGGGCCCAACGGGTACATTAGAAATGGGTACCTAATTGCTCAAAAATCGGGTACCCGATTCTTTAAAAATTGGGTACCCGTTTGAAAATTAGGTACTCGATTTTAAAAATAATCGAGTACAATGGTTGAAAGCAATCAGACACCCAATTTTTGAATTACAAATTAGGTGCCCAATTCTTGAGACATGAGCAGGAATTTGGTATGGCACTTGAATTTTGCATGCGGTTTTGCCTTGCGAAAAGGCATGGCATAGGCTTGGTCCCACCAAGCGATGCCTTTATGATCTATTTTTTTCTAAGGCATTTAATCGACAATTTCTGGTATTGTTGTAATTTTTTTATAGTCGTCCCCATTGAATTTTTTGATGAGACAAAAACCCATTATAGGTCTTACTATTCTAATTCCAAAAATTTAAATTTTATAGTGTTATTAGTTTATTTGCTACTTTTCCATTATTTATTAATCAAAACTATCTCCTAAACATTAAAAAGTGACATTCACTAAAACTTTAATAACTTTTTTATTTTATAATTTTTCTTAAATTAATTTATATGTCATCAATCTACATACAATTCTTTTGAAGTTTTTTTTTTTTTTTTGAAAAAGTGAGATTTTGATCAAATTATATGGTCAGTACATGACAGGTTTAAAATTTACCTTTATAACTAATTAATAATTAATAATAAACAAATTATTCAATAAACAATTAAGGAAAAATATTGTCATCAATCTTAGGTGTATTAGGTAACTCCCTTTAAAAGGATTTGCAAAAATTCATTTATTTGTGTCAAATTATGGTGTTTGTACATGAGCATGGTATGGTCCTAAAATAGGCATTTTAAAAAAGTGGTTTTTAAAGATCCATACCAAAAAAAAATCTATCATATGGGTAGACAAATAAATTACATATTCAAAAACTAGATTTTGAACACTAAATTTTTTACTTCTAGAGTTTTTTTATATTCAATCTCTAAATACCTCAAATTTTGACATCAATTGACAAAAAATTTCAAAAATAGGAAAAACACTTCCACTTTTTGGCCAAAAGTGAGACCCAACTTCTTGCACTGACCCAACAGATGATTGTAAGTTGAACTTCTCCCTCATAGAGAAGAACTTGTGAAACATATATCAACCTTATGACCTCTTCATATAGGATTAATTCTAATGAACTATAAAACTCCCTTTGAGCCTAATATGAACCTTTTAACATCATGACAACTAGTAATGTCTTCATTTTGTTGCCTACATCAAGCTCTTTTCTTGAATGCTCCATCCAACAAGTATCCATCTATCTAGGAATATCATGACTAAGACATCCACTCAAATTCCATCTAACCTACATACATAATACTTCATCATATACATCATAGTCCTTTGACTGCTACAATTTCTCGATCACTAGAGAAACCATCTCAACATGGTTTACTCTCTCTGAGTCAATAAGACTAAGATCCTTGAAAATCAACTAAAGAAAATCTTCAATTGCTCCATTTTTCATGGAGGCATACACTTTTTCATGTGTATGATCTTATAGCATGCAAAATTAACTTTATTAAGATAGGTAGCTTCTCATACCCTCAAGCACATAATAGAGATCCAAAGTTTTCTTGCTCATTATGAATGAATTTGCAAACCTATAAACATTGCTTCCACCATGTTCCTTTTCTTAGGCATGTAGAGAGAAATTAGTCCTCATATAAGTCAAGTAAACCATACTACATACTTCTATAAGCTCTTTCTCATTTGTTATATTACAAACATATTGTTGAGGAGGCTTGATTGGAAATAGATCAAAATCATTTCAACTAGTTGTTTGATTTTCACATATTTTGAGATCATAACCTATTGCTTCAAAAATTGCATAACTAAACCCATCCTTGGGAGTTGCATGAATTGTAGAAACATCAACCCCTTCATGGAGTATCCAAAGGGATCAGATTTAAAGTCACAAATGTTAGAGCTAGGTAGATTATCACACATCCCTAAAGTAATAGTCATTTCACTTGCAAACTTCTAATAACTCTTTTAAAATAGAATGGCTTGACCATAGTCAAGTTGTATAATGCAAATCTCTAGAGTAAATATAGGTTTATTGTAAGAACCATATCAACCAAATGTCTAAGTCAAATACATAATGACCAAGTCTATGTTGAACAACATACGACTAGGAGTCCACAACAAACAACTCAACCCAACCACATCATTGGTCAATGTTCATCAACCACATTGACTAAGTCAAATGTGTCGATAACTTCCTATAAAATAGGAGTCACAATATCAACTCCTCTTTGGATTATAACTCTAGTAAAACCCATTTTTCCATACACATGCCACCTAGGCCAAAAGTCAAGTCAAGTCAATTCTTGACTATAGAGTCAAATCAACTAGTAGTTAAAATATCTTACAATTAATTATGTATCTTTATAGTATTTTTCAACCTACATGTCAAAATGATAGATAAAAGTTGTGGAGCATATGTAAATTTTTTTGACATAATCAGAACATCTTCATATTTTGGTAATTGAATTATGGTTTCTTTTAGATTTGAGCATATATGTATATGTATCATTTTGTTAAATTTAATGATAATTAATAAACTAATGTTGACTGGTCAATATTCAAATGACTTTGACTCTCATTGACTTCTGCATATTATGGGGATTACTAATGTGGCATTGGTTTTGCTGGGGTAGTCTTTACATATGGTATATGTCTTGAACAAAAAATGACACATCAAATAAGAATGAAGAATGATGAAAATAAATGAATCATAACTAGAGTTGAATAGTCAAGATATCATTCATTAACCATTAACTAATAAAATATTACATTTAGTTTATCAATAGATTCAACATAACACAAATGTGTTGATTTATATTGCATGACATTATGACATAATATTTATGGTGCTGAAATATAATGTATGCCTATCTTATACATAAGGAAAAGTACATTCAATCTTGTAGGATTGTATTATTCAATAATTAGAGACTAAATCGATTGAATGTTACCAATCATCATTGCCAAGATGAAGGTACAAGACCATGAGAAAAGTAATTGGAAACTTGGCAGGTGTCCTTCAGTGTATCCAGTCTCCAAAGCCATCGGATGTCATCCATCTACTATCTAAGATGGGAGTGTGGCCCAAGCACTTTTACCACACCAACCATAGAGTGTTTACTCCTCCGAGATTCTTTGTGATATGAAGAATGCATTGACCATGGCATGAGAAGTCTAGCTTCCCTAAACAAGATGAATCAGATGAATCTGGTGTAGCTGTGATAGCTACTACATGCATCCATGTGCCTAGCAGCCTAATCACAAAATGTGGTAGGGTAAAGAAATTACACTACACATATACCCATATGTAGTGAAATAAAAATTGTAACATATCTACCCACATATACATTTCTTTATCTAAGCATATCTACACATATGAAAAAATAAAATGTAAGCATAGTCGCACACATGCTAAATGTCAAAATGAAGCATAATTATATACAAGAAAAAAGAGAGGCTTGGCCAATCACAACATTCATCAGCATCACTAGAAAGGAGAGACAAAATGTAATGAATCCTAGTTTTCATGATTTGATAGGTTGAGATAAGCACAACATAATGCATCCACCCCACACACCCCCTGCCTCACCCCCCCATTTGCCACATTACACCCAACCATCAAGGAAATAAACTCAACACTCAGGACACTATGAAGATAAAACATAATGTAACAAAACAAGATATTTCAATTGGATGCTAATTTCCTTAAGGTAGAACAAAATCATTCATGTATTTAGTGGTGACAAAACAAGAACTAAAGGATCAATCATCAGAAATTGAGGAATGCATGTTCAAAACTTAACTTACTTTTTGCATGGAAGAATCTAATATTTAAGTCTAATTTAATAAATAGTGAAATGGGTGCATATATGTATCCAATATAGCTAGTTCTATTAATTAAGAAGTCGCTATACATAACTCTTATTACTAATCTACGACTTTGTGGTAAACACATATCATCTGCAAGACCATGTCTTTAAAAAAATAGGCATATTCCACAATGTGGATATAGAGTTCACTATACATGGTTACTTCCTAACCCTTACTTGAATTCTAGTTGGTTTTACTCTCCACATAAATATAGGTACAAGCCACTAATAAAGGAAAGAAGAAAAATAAAATGTATATTAAGTCTGATAGAACACACCAAACATTTGAAGATAAACATTTAATCCATTATCATTTAATGTGGAGGCTCATTTACAATAGATGGTCATCTAATCATATGCTAAAATACTAAAATCACCAATGCTAATCTCTATTTAAAAAAATTTCTTCTCAACTTTTAGCACTTCTTGTTGAGTATGGATTGAAGAAGCTAATCAAAGAAGGAAATTGTAAAGGGAGATTGTTAATAACATACAAGTATGACCAATATGCTTCAATCATTATTTTTTCACTAATTTCAAACTCGCTATTTGCTAGTAAGATAACTACCTATATGATTTAAGGACAATCACTTAGTTGATTGATGAAGAGGATTTGATCAAAATATGTAACAATAGAACCTAGAGGAAAGGTTGAGTTATGATTATGTAATGAAGTATAAGAATTAGTTAAGATAGTGATAACATGATGTATTGATAATCTACTTAAGGTTATATAGGCTAGTTACACTAAAAAAGTTTAGAAGAATAAGTTACACAAAGGTTGTCTCTCAAGCTTGACTGAGTGGAGAGTAGGTGTTGAAAAAAGTTAGTGCAAACTGAGTAGAAAATTAGTTGGAGCCAAGTAAAAGTTCTAGTGTATGCTAAGCAGAATAGTGGGTGCTGAGTAAAGTTTAGTTGATGTTGAGCACCAGTAAACTTTAGTTCATGCCAAGTAATTTCATAGTGAATGTTGAGCAACATAGTATGTGTCAAGCATTAGAAGCAAGATAATGTCGAGCTGTTGCATTATTTAAAAGATCATGAATTCAATGAATCTAAGCTGACAAGTTTATTTACTTAGAATTTGTGAACTAGGTGCAAGATAAGATTGATGAGCTGGTGGCAAAAAATTAGGGATAAACTATTTTTAGGTGAATTCAAAGAGGATTCTAGGAGAATTTTCTAGAGGAGAGATGAAATGTGGGATAGATTCATTGTATCATACCTAATCCATCCTAACCCTAAATTGGATGATGGAGAATGAGTAGGAAAAGATCTTAATTTTTTATTTATACAAATGGTTGGTCACAAGCAAAGAAAGTTAGGTGCGAGAAACCTAAGTTTTGCTTCATCAAGTGACCTAAGAGGAGATTACATTGGCATGCTAAGGAAGAAGGTTTAAGGATATGAATGCTTGAAGAGTGAACAAGTTGTCAAAATTGCAAACTATGAAGGCCAAGCAAAATTGAGGATTGAAATAGTGATCTATAATCTGCAAAAGAAGTTATAAGTTGTTATCAAATCAAGTCTTACTATTACTCTCTAAAAATCGTAGCAGTTTAGGGTAAATCCTTTGGATTAAGATTGACCTAACAGTCATTTGTAAATCCTTTAATCGAGTGACATTCTGAGTGAATGGTATAAATTCCTCTAACAAGGCTCACTCCTAATAGGGTGATTGAAATCCTTTAACATGGTTACATTTAATAGTGTGTATTTTAACCTTTAATAGGGTTGGCCTTTCAGAGGGCATCATTTCAAAAGAGTGAAAAAGGAGTAGCATGTTACTAGTGGTTTTTCACAATTGGGTTTTCAGGTAAATCATTGTGTAGAATGTGTTGATGAATATGTTATGTTTCATGTTTACATTTATGCAAGTTAATTTATTAGTAACCTATAAGTTTAAGTGATTGCATAATCTTATTAATGCATGCATGATGAAGATAAATGCTTTATTTGTTCATTGAGTTGTGAAAATTTTTAGTTATACATGTGCACCTTGGATAATTCATTCACCACCACCCCCACCCCCCCCCCCCCTCTCAATTATTCTAAAAATATTCCAACAATTGGTATCAGAGCCATCTACTTAAAGAAGACTAGTTTGAAGGTAGTAGAAGAAAACAGATCAAGATGTCAAAAAGAGAAGTACCAAAGCTCAACAGAGATAACTTTCCTGCATGGAAAAGTTTGATGGAGCTACACCTTAGAGGACTTGGTGATCATGTACAATCTACCATTACCATTGAGCATGTTGACCCTGTTGGTGCTCCAACTACTAAAGATATGAGATAGAAGAAAGAACATAATCAAGCAATGCTGGAGATTGCCTCTGCCCTAAGTTATGCTAAATTTGATGATATGAAAATTCTTTAAAGTGTAAAGAAAATGTAGGATACCCTAGAAGCTATCTATGGAGGATACAACAATGTTCTTAGAGCCAAAGTTAAAAACCTCAGAGGTAAGTTTGATGAATGAGAATGGAGGAAGGTGAAAATATTGCTCAATATGTTGCAAGGATAAAAGAAGTAGTTAATGCAATAAGAGGAGCTAATGGAGAACTAGAAGATGATACTATGTTAAGTAAAGTTTTGAGGACACTACTACCTATATATGCCATTAGAGTTTTTGCAATTCAAGAACTGAGATGAATATAAGGGAATGATCTATCACTTGAAGAACTGGTAGGTACACTCATTGCTTTTGAGTTATCTAACTTTGATAATTACAAACATGAGAGTATTGAATCTGCTTTCAAAGCTAAATTATTATTGAAGGAACCTAATGAGAAGAAGAAGAAGAAGAAGAAGATAAAATATGTATCTAGTGACAGTGATACAAATGAGGAGGATGTTGAACAACTTGAAGCACTACTAGCGAGAAGATTCCACAAAGGTAAAGGTAAGTTCAAAGGTAAATTACCTATCATTTGTTTCAATTGCAATAAAATTGGTCATATTGTTGTTAGATGTCCAAAAAAGAAAATTTATAGAGGTGGAAATAAGTACAAGAGTAGAAGAGATGAAGACAACAAGGACTACAAAGACAAAGGCAAAAAGTCATGCTACATTGCTAAAGAGGAAATATCTGATGAACATGATGATGAAGTGGTATATGTTGCAATGAAGGATGAATAAGGTGAAGATGAGGCTACTGCACTTATGACTTGTGTGAACAAAAATGACAGGTGGATCATTGACAGCGGGTGCTCACATCACATGACTGAAGACAAAAGTAAGTTTGTTACCTTGAGTTGTTATGATGGAAATAGTGTAAGATTTGGTAATGATGCACCATTTTTGATAAAAGGAAAAAGGTTCTATCAAGCTCACATATAAGATTTTATGTGACAATGCTTACTATGTTGAAGGACTAAACTATAATCTCTTTAGTGTGTCACAATTGAATAATTTGGGATGTAAGGTTGAATTTGAAAATAAGGTTGCTAAGATATATGACACAAATGGAAGACTGGTTGGAAAAGGTTATCAAACTAGAAGTAATCTATTCTATCTTGATATAGATGATGCTACTTGTTTAGTTGTAAAATTTGATGATGTATGGCTATGGCACAAAAGGTTATGTCATGTCAATTTTGATAACCTAGTTAGTATTAGTTAAATGAGAAAGGTTAGAGGATTGCCTAAGTTGAAAAAGCCTAATAATGTAATGTGAAAATAATGTCAATTAGGGAAAATGACAAAGTCAAGTTTTATGAGTATAACTTATACCTCTAAAAAAATACTAGAGATTGTTCATACTAACTTGTGTGGACCAATTGAAGTGGAAAGATACAAAGGAGATAAGTATATTATGTTGTTTGTTGATGATTATTCCAGAATGATGACATCTATTTTTCTAAAAAAGAAATCTGATGCCTTACAAATGTTTAAGTGGTACTTGGTAAGAGTTGAGAAGGAAATAGGTAAAAGTAAGAAGTGTTTAAGATCTGATAGAGGAGGATAATTCACATCAAATGAATTTGAAATTTTTTGTAATGACAGAGGAATCAAAAGATAGATATCTACCCCTAGAACCCCTCCACAAAATGGAATTTATGAAAGAAGGAATAGATTAGCAATGGACTATGCTAGAACACTCATGATGGAGAATAATGTTGCTTTGAAATACTGGAGAGAAGCTATAAGTACAACTGTTTATACCTTAAACTGTGTATAAGTCAAGAAAGGTACATATTCAACACTTTTTGAGTTATTGTATGGATACTCACCCAATGTAAAATACTTTACGTTATTTGGAAGTAAATGTTATATTCTTAAGGATTTCAAGAATGGTAAACTTGATCCAAAAAGTGAAGAAGGTATATTCCTAGACTATTCCTCAAGAAGTAAAGCTTATAAGTGTTTGAGTACTAACACTAACAAAGTTGTGGAAAGTACAAATGTAAACTTTGATGAACATATAGAAGTATATGAGGGTGAACCTATGAAAGAACTAGAAGAATAAAAATCATCTATATACTCTTATGAAGGTATGCTTGCTAAAGAAGATGTTGCAAATCAAGTTACACATCAACAACAAGTGTCAATAACTATCGAGTCACAGACTATGAATGCTGAGTTGCATTCATGAACTGAGCTACATTCAAATGCCAAATTACATAATGAAGTTGAAGCACATTCTAATTCTAAGATTAGTATAAATTCTGAGTTACCTAACAAAGATGCACCTAGTGATGCTAAGATTGAAAGATTAAGTGAAGAAACAAGAGCTGAACCAAGATTGTCCAAATGTGTGAAGAGATATCATCCTACTGCATAAATCATTGGAGATAAAGATGCTAGACCAATGAAAAGAAATAGATTGAAAAATGACACATGTTTTCTAAGCATGAAGGAACCCAAATCAATAAAAGATGCATTAGAAGATGATGACTAGAGTAAAGTCGTGGAAGAAGAGATTAAACAAATAGAAAAAAAACAAAACATGGAGTCTATTCTCAAACTAGAAGACAAGAATGTGATTGGCACAAAATGGGTATTCAAAAAAAAAACTAGATGAAAATGGTGAAGTAACAAGGAACAAGACAAGATTAGCCTACAAGAGATATGCACAAGAAGAAGGAATTGACTATGGAGTAGCATTTTCCCCTGTTGCTAGATTGGAACAAGTAAGAACTTTACTTGCTTATTCTTCATACAAAGGTTTCAAAGTTTATCAAATGGATGTTAAATATATATTTCTAAATGGCATATTAGAGGAAGAAGTTTACATAGAACAACCAAAATTTTTTGTTGATTTTAACAATAAGAACATGGTATGCAAATTACACAAAGCTCTATATGGTTTGAAGCAAGCACCAAGATCATGGTATGAGAGACTTCATAAGTATCTTGTGAAGATTGGATTTCAAAGGAATGATGATAACAAAAAACTATATATGAAGACAAAGAAAGGAAAAGGTATTTTTTTATCTAAAATTTTTGTTGATGATATTATATTTGGAGGAAAAGATGCCTTATGTAAAACTTTTGCAAATGAAATAAAGCAAGAATTTGAAATTTCTATGTTTAGAGAGATCAAATTCTTTGTGAGTTTGCAAGTATATTAGATAAAATATGGTATATACGTCACTCAGTCAAAATATGTCAAAGAAATACTAAAAACATTTGGATTGAAGGATTCAAAACCAGTGAGTATACCTATGGTGATAGGAATCAAGTTGTCAAAAAATGATAATTCAGCTAAACTAAATCCAACACTATACAAGTCTATGATTGGAAAATTACAATATGTGGTACATATTAGACCTGAAATTGTATTATTTGTAGGGATAGTTGCAAGATTCTCTGCAATTCTTAGGGATAATCATTTAATGGCTATGAAGAGAACAATGGGATATCTAAAAGGAACAGATGAGTATGGTCTATACTATAAGAAAAATGAAAAATTTGAATTAAGAGCCTACACTAACGATGATTGGGTTGGAAACATTGATGATAGAAAAAGCACTAGTTGAAAATAATTTTTCTTAGGCAAGAGGCTACTTACATGGACTAGCAAGAAACAAAACTGCACCTCACAATCTATTGCTAGAGCTGAACATCTTGTTACTACTGTAAATTGCATAAATATTGTATGGAGCAAACACCTACTCAAAGGAATGAGGGAAGAGATCACAAAACTAGTGATAATTTATTGTGATAATACAAGTGCTATCAATATATCAAAGAATCCTATGATGCACACAAAGACTAAGTACATTGCAATCAAGTATCATTATTTGAGAGAACTAGTTCAAGACAAAGAGGTGAAGATGGGATATGTTAATACCAAAGAGAAAATTTCTAATATCTTCACAAAAGCATCACCTAAGGAAGCTAGTGAGTATTTAAGGGGTAAACTAGGGGTAATACCCCTATCAAAGGCTATCTAAGTAACAAGAGGAGTGCCCTGCATCAAACAAGTTGATTTTCATATGTTACAAATTGATGCATAGGATCTTACTTTATGAGCAGCCTAAAGTGATCAAAGAACTGAAATTTCAAATCAATCACAAGAAAGGCGATAGAGGGAGAAACTGAAGAAGCTGAAAAAGTTTATATCTACATGTAAAGATGACAAGACTTTGGCATTGTTGTCAAAGAGGAAGAGATCACTGATCAACAAAATAGAGGGAGATCATATTGTTGATCAACAATATGATTGCTAATTAGAGGAGAACACAAGTATGATAAGGGAGATAGAGAAATTCAAGAAAGAAGGAGAAATCCTAATATCTACCTAGTAAGAGTGATATATAGTAAAAGGGAGATAAAAGATGAAACTCAAAGGGAATTATAAAGAGTTTTGTAACCTATTCAAAAGATGGAAATTGCTGATATAGGGAGAGATTTCAATACAAGGAATCATTTCTTTTTGGTATTGGTATTATCTTACTATTTTAACCTAGTTAGTCTATTTGAACAAGGTGTTTTACCATTTAATTGATCAATTTGGTTTGCCATCAATGCCAAAGAGGGAGATTGTTGAGTATGGATTGAAGAAACTAATCAAAGAAGGAGATTGTTAAGAACATACAAGTATTTCCAATATGTTTCAATCATTGATTTATTACTAATGTCAAACGTGCTATTTGCTGGTAAGACAACTGCTTATATGATTTAAGTACTATCACTTAGTTGATTGATGAAGAGGATTTGATCAAAATATGTAACAATAGCACCTAGAGGAAAGGTTGAGTTATGATTATGTAATGAAGTATAAGAATCAATTAAGATAGTGATAACATGATGTATTGATAATCTACTTAAGGTTACAAAGGTTGGTTACACTAAGAAAGTTTATAAGAGCAAGTTACACAAAAGATATTTGTGAAGCTTGACTAAGTGGATAGTAGGTGCCAAGAAAAGTTAGTGCAAGCCGAGTAGAAAATTAGTTGGAGCTAAGTAAAAGTTGATTCTAGCATATGCCGAGTAGAATAGTGGGTGTTGAGTAAAGTTCATTTTGATGTCAAGCACTAGTAAATTTTAGTTTGTGTTGAGTAATTTCACAATGGATGTCAAGCAATGCAGTATGTGATGAGCATTAGAAGAAATATAATGTTAAGCTATTGCATTATTTATAAGATCATGAATTTGATGAATCTAAGCTAACAAGTTTGTTTTCTTGGAATTTATGAACCATGTGGAAGATAAGATTAATGAGTTGGTGGCATAGAATTCAAGGTAAACTATTTTTAGGTGAATTGAAAGAGGATTCTAGGAGAAGTTTATAGAGGAGAGATGAAATGTTGGATAGATTCATTGCATCCTACCTAATCTATCCTAACCCTAAATTTGATGATGGAGAATGAGCGAGAAAATATCTTAATTTCCTATTTATAGGAATGGCTGGTTAGAAGCAAAGAAGGTTAGGAAAACCTAAGGAAGACTAGGAGTCAAGGGTTTTGCTTCATCAAGTGACCTAAGAGGAGACTACATTGGCATGCTAAGCAAGAAGACTTAAAGATATGAATGCTTGAAGGTGAACAACCTGTCAGAACTGCAAAGTATGAAGGTCAAGCATAATTGAGGACTAAAATAAGGATCTGTAATCTATACATGAAGTTATAAGTTGTTATTAGATCAAGCCTTATTGTTACTCTCTAACAATTTTATCAATCTAGGGTAAATTCTTTGGATTAAGGTTGACCTAACAATCATTTGTAAATCCTTTAACTAGGTGACATTCCAAATGAATGGTCTAAATTCCTCTAACAAGGCTCACTCCTAATAGGGTGATTGAAATCCTTTAACAGGGTTACATCTAATAGTGTGTATTATAACCTTTAATAGGGGTGGCCTTTCATAGGGCATCACTTTAGAAGAGTGAAAAAGGATAGCATGTTACTAGTGGTTTTTTCCAAATTGGGTTTCTAGGTAAATTATTGTGTCAAATATGTTGATGAATATGTTATGTTTCATGTTTACATTTTTGCAAGTTGATTTATCAGTAACCTACAAGTTTAAGTGATTGCATAATCTTCTAGATGCATGCATGATGAAGATAAATGTTTTATGGGTTCACTGAGCTATGAAAAATTTTAGTTATACATTTGGACCTTGGGTAATAGATTCATACCCCCCCAGCTCTTAGTTATGCTAAAATTATTCCAAAACTTCTTATACAAATTCATATACACAATAGTTGTTCACAGGGATTTTACTAAGTATGTAAATTTTGAAATGTTTGAGTGTAATAGTTCAGTATCCGCACCTACACATCAATCATTAGTTGAAATCAACATCTCCTTCCTAGCACTATTAAAATGAAGATAAGTTTAATAGTGATAACTATAAACATTAGTAGAAGGATTTGTTCCAGATTATGATTGTTAATAATGTTTTCAAGTCACATCATGAGGGTTTCAAGTCTCTAAACCATGGTTTTATAACCAATCAACAAGAGCAAGGTGAATGCAGCATAGCTAAAGCAGAAAGAAACATTTACAAAAAAGATGAGTAGATTTATGATAATAACCAAAAAACATAACCATGGTCAAGTTTGGTTGGATGTTTCCAGACTTAGAGAAAGATGAGGGTGATGGAAGGTAAAATCTATGACTTGTAGTTTAATTTCTTTATTTCTTTACAATCATGCTAGACAGTAATGTGTAAAATAAATAAATGTAAAATCAAAGGTAACATCTACAACCTTTCTAATTCCCCGCAGTCATACCAAGCACTAGGGTTTTTAAGAGAAATTTCCAACTATAATGTCTGATTCAAATTCCTTAACAAGTCAATGCTGTTAAACATTTGACATTTGACAACAAGAAAAAAAGAACAATTTTAACATCATTGAAAATCTTCAACAAAACCCATGAAAATATTTTATGCTATTCCCTAATACAAGAAGTTTGAGAAAATGTTAGAAAGGAACCTAGGAGTTATGGTTATTGCCAGACTGTTACCCTATCAATTACCTTTGCCCCTCCCCTTCTAGCCATCAATGCCCTTCCAACTACCTCCAACCCCCCTCCTTTGCCGTTGGAAAATTTCTAGCAATTACAATGTCATTCTTTCTCCAAGAACCTTCCTCTTCCTCCATGAATCCACTAACCCCTTATTCTAGCCATCATTGCTATCCATGTCTCAACTTAATTTCCTCCTTTGTCATAGTTGCACTACTCTCACCTTTCTACCATCTTTCCTCTTCTCATTCTCTCTTTTTATCAAGAGGTCAAACCCCTAATTTACATAACCACCCCAATTTTGTAAAATTGAAATTGTTATGATTCTTGGTGTTTTTTTGGAATACATGAACATCCATTATAATTTATTAAAAATATATATATATAACATGTTTTTATTTCCTAAGTTTATAACATCAATAGGTATATAACTTCTTCGTATTTTCTAATTTCAAATCCCATTTATGTTTCTCATTGTCATGTCATTTTTTCATCAAGAACTAATAGAAATAAAATGTAACTAAGTTAGAATAACATCTTAGTCTATTTTGACAAAACATCATGTTGATTTGGAATTCAACCATATTGATATTCCTATTTGTTACAATCTAGAGTTGTTGTTGCACCAAAAGATCAACCTGTTAATGCCTAATACAACCACTAGAATTATAGAACACATGAGGCAGTTAAGCCATGTCATGAATCCTAAAGGGGAATGCTAGTAGTTAGTCCAATAATTCCCCCCTTAGTGTTATCAAAGGAGATGCAAACTTTTGATCAAGCTCTGATACCACTTGTTACAAGCTAGAGTTGCTATTACACCAAAAGTTCGACTTATTAATGCCTGATATCACCACTAGACTTATAGAACACATGAGGCGGTTAAGACATGTCACAAATCTTGAAGGGGAAGGCTAGTGGTTAGTCCAAAACTAGTTACTCATTTTAAAAATCCACCCAAATTATTGATTTAAATATCTGTGTGGTGTGTGGGTTGCTTAGTTTCCATCCATCCCCTTCTGAGAGGCTAACCCTCTCTACCTCAACCACATCCTCATCTTTGTCAACTCCTGCATCTCTTAGACACTCACAACCAAATAAAAGCTAGTATCCATCAAATTTAATAATTGAGTCAACATCATGAACATCACAATATCAATGTAATACACATGCATCAATATCCACAATTACATCATCATTATGTAACTTAATGCATTACATCATCATCTTAAAATGAAATGCAATCAACTTAAAATAACTTTATAACATAATCATATCTAACATTAAAATGATATAACAAGAGTTTCCAATGCATTAATTATCCATTTAGTCACACTAATTAACACATCTTAATGTAGTAGTTAACTTAACCATTAATTTAATCCACGTTCAAAATTAAGGGTTGACCTAGTAGAAATTAATAGGGTAGTCAAATAAGCAAAGACAAGGAAAGTCACAAAATGGGATGTGACATCCCTCCCCTCTAGGAAAAGGAATCATCCTAACATTAATTACAACAAAATAACCTCACAAATGTCCAAAACTAAGATATAACTAAAATAAAGCAATCTATAAAAAAAGATGGGGAAAGGATTTTTTTAAATCCTTCGCATCCTCCCAAGTGGCACTATACATGCCAAATTAGTCCCGTTGGGTTCCATACCTTGATGGTATGCATTTGAATGAGTAGGGTGAGTTGAACTACCATCACCCCTGGATCTTGTATGTGCAATGGATGCAAATCAAGCACATGAGATATCTCAAGATGGCATAGCTTAAGTAGAGAAACGTGGAAGACATTATGAATGTGGGCTAATATAGGTAGCAAAGAAAGTTGATAACTAGCTAGGTTTATAACTTCTAAAACCTCAAAAGGGACAATGAGTCTCAATGCAAGCTTTGAGATCTTTCCGAATGAGATTGAACTCTTATGTAGTCTAACCCTAAGAAACACCTTATCTCTAGTCTAGAATTGTCAAAAAGTGCACTTCTTGTTACTATTTCCTCTTTTAGCTGACTACAAATTAATAATACCTACTCTTCCATTTCTTTTAGCATCTTAGGACCCATAATAACCCTATCCTCAACCCTATCCCAACTAATAGGAGTCTGACACTTCTATTCATAAAGAGCCTCAAATGGAGCCATACCCAAAGAAGAATGATAGTTTTTATAGGAAAACTCCACCAATGGTAGATACTCCTGCCATTTGTACTACTGATCCATGTAGTACATGCACAACAAACCTTCAAGCACCTGGTTCACCCTCTCAATCTGCCCATTAGTCTTAGAGTGGTAAGTTATGCTAAAGTTCAGGCATGTACCCAAAGAGGAGTTCAAGTTTGTCCAAAACCTTGAAGTCATTTAGGTATCCTTATCAAAGATGATGGCTTCTAGAATACCATGCAGTCAAAATATCTCTTGGATAAACATTCTTGCCAAAATTGGAGATCCATCCTTCAGACTATCAGGAATGAAGTGGGAAACTTTGGTTAATTTGTCAACTACAACCAAGATGACATCATGCTTGCATTGAGTCATGGGTAAACCCTATACAAATCCATGCTAATAACCTACCATTTATACTGTGGAATCTCATGTGGGTATAGAAGACTTGCTAGATGGACATGCTCAACCTTGACACACTGACATTCCAAACACTAGGAAACATACTCCATTACATCTCGTTTGAGTCCTGACCAAAAGTATAAAGGTCTTAGATCAACCATCATTCTTTTTACCCTTGGGTGCCCTAAAAATGGAGTACAATGCATCTTATCAAGAACAAATTTCCATAACCCTTCATGGTTGGGAACAAATATAATGTTCTAGTACTTAAGTACATTATCATCATCACAAGAGTAGTCATCAAATCATGAATCAGGAGCATCAGTATCCAAAATTGACTACACCTATTCATAATGGTACCTCTGGGAAGGTACTGAAGAATATGCTCTCTCATATGAGTTCAAGATGCAGTGATAGCAGTAATGTGTCTTCTATGGCTAAGTACATCTACTACCTTGTTCTCTTTGCCTTTAAAATACTATATGCCAAAATCATATTCATTGAGGAATTCAAGCCACCACCTCTGTCTAGCATTCAAATTAGGTGAGTAAAAATATATCTTAACACTATATGATCAATTTTAAGCTCAAATGGCTTTCCCAATAAGTTATTCCACCACATCTACTAAGCATGTACTATCACAACTAATTCTAAATCACAAGGAGCATAATTGACTTTATGAAATTTGAGCTTCCTAGACTCGTAGGCAACAACCTTGTCATCCTGCATGAATACACCCCCAAGCCCATCTTCTAAAGTAGATCTGTTGTGACAAAAAAAGTGTCCATTAAGATTTGGTATAACCAAGATAGGAGTGGTAGTAAGGCTTTTCTTAAGCAACTAAAATACTTTCTCACATGCTTCTGTCCACTCAAATCTTTCTCCATTCCATTGAAGAGATGTGATTGGTGCTGCTATGCTAGAAAATCTCTCAACAAATTTCTTATAATACTCTTAAAGACCCATAAAATTATTAACTTTACTTACATTATGTGAAGTTCGCCATTAAAGGATGGATTTTGTCTTTGTGAGGTTTAATGCTATGCCATCAGCCAATAAAATTTCCCAAGTAGTAGATCTCTTTCTGATAAAATGAGAACTTGGAGAATTTCCCATATAACTTCATCTCTATCAAACATTGTAGAACTATGCGCAAGTTCTCTTCATGCTCTTCTAAGTTCTTGGATTATATTAGTATATCATCGATAAATATCTCCATGAATTTGTTAAGACAATCTTGGAATATGTTGTTCATTGGGTTCATGAAAGTGACATGCACATTTGCTAGTCCAAAAGGTAAGACTACAAACTTGTAATGCTTGTACCTCATTTTGAATGTTGTCTTAGCTATGTCTTTATCCTGAATCTAAAGTTGGTGATATCTAGATCTCAAATCAATTTTAGAGAATATGGTCTCCCTTCATCTGATCAAAAGTTTCATCAATTCTTGGAAGAGGATACAATTTCTTTATGGTCACCTTATTTAGCATGTGGTAATCAATGCAAAACCTTAAGGTACCATCCTTCTTCTTAACAAAGACTACAGGAGTGCCCCATGGTGATACACTAGGTTGAATGAAACCTTTATCCATGAGTTCCTATAGTTGATTGTTCAACTCATACATTTCTATGGAAGTCATGCAGTGGAGAAACTTTGATTGAGGTTCTGCTCCCAGTACAAGATCTATGGAGAAATTGAACTCCCTGTTAGGGGGTAGTTTGGAAAAATCATCTTGAAAAAGTTTCTAAGTTCTTATAAAATAGGATGATCCTCTATTCAAGATGGAATCTCTTCCAAATCCTTAACACAGGAAAAAAATAACAGGCAACCCTTCCTCTTAGATTTCTTCAATTGCATTGCTGAAATCTATCTTAATTCAAAGGGTTATTTGACACCATTTAGTATCAGTGAGTAGCATGTGTCATCGAGGCATTTAATCACCTTCTCCTAATAGTTTACTAAAGCTTTATGCTCACTTAACCAATTGATGCCTAGGATGACATCGTATGAGCCCAAAGGCACTACATATAGGTTGACCTCTATTCAAAAGCTAGGGAGCTCCAACTCATTGCAAAATAATTATTGTTATACCCTATGTTCAATTCTATTACCATACTCTATTGTCCAAGGTTCAGCCATAAAACTAGCCCTAATAGGTATCTTAGCTACTATCTTAGTATCTAAAAAGCATTTAGTAGCACTAGTATCTATAATAATAGAAATAGGCCAACCAAAAAGTGTTCCAATCATCTATATAGGAATGACATGATAATCTACCTACCTATGATCGACTGTAGCATGAATGTGGTGCTGTGGTGGAGAGTCTCTCCAGTCAAATCACTATGGACACTTAGCAGAAAAGTGGTTACCACCACATACAAAACATCCCATCCTAGTGCCTCTCTTGTCATCATTCCTATTCTGGTCACCTCTATTGTTTCCATTCCTTCCATTTCTATTTCTATTATTTCTGTTGTTTTGGTTCTTGTTGTTGTTCTAGCTATCCTTATTCTTGTTCCTGTTAGAATTCTCCTATCCCTTAGCCTTCATGTTTCTAATTTTTTATTTCTTTCCATTTTCCTTTTACCTGTCATCCTAATAACCCCTATTATCTTGATAAGATTTGTTATCCTGTAATTCTATTTCATAGTTTTGGTTGGAAGATTTAGTCGAGGAAGCATCCTTCAATCTCTCTTCCTACTTAAGGGCCTTACATAGTGCAAAATACATGGTCTCAAGCTCCTTTTTTATCTCACTTTAAATCTCAGGTCGTGAACCCATGAAAAACTTTTGGGTTTTGAATAGCTCATCATGCTGATGCTAAGGAACATATTTCACCAAATGAATAAAATACTCATGATACCATGTGACATTCATCTTCCCTTAAACTAGCTTCTAGAAATATGATGATTTCTTGTCATAGAATAGCTGAGGTAACCATTGTTTGTGGAAAAGCTGAAAAAATTATTCCCAAGTTACCTCTCCATTTTGAAATTTCTTTTTAGCCATGACATTCTCCCACCAAGCAGTTGCCTCACCCATCAGTTGAAGTGTGGCCCAAGCTACTCTAGACTCCCCTGTATAGTTCCAAACTAGGAAACACTTCTCCATGCTAGTAATCCAAGCCCCAACATTTTCCCTAGAAGCTCTACCATGAACCATGGGTGGAGTAACTTTCTTGATATCTTTTCTCAAGTCATCTACTATTTGTACCCTGCCAGTATTAATGAGAGTAACCTGTCGGTCAAATTCCACCTTCTACTCTACCTCTAATCTCCTAAGAGCCTCAACCAAATGACCAACCTCATGTTTCTTCCATAGTTCCTCTTCTTTCTTATGTAGGGCTTTAGAACACTAATCTTCATTATGCTTTCTTGCCTCTTCATTAGTTTTTCTACCTCGAGACTCATGCTCTAGGTTATCCATCCTTTGGCCTTATTTTGGTAACAAAGCCATCTATTAGGTCAATAATAGCAATATCTGATCTAACCTCTCATTAGGTTCCTCAGCCTGTGCACCACTACTGGACCCACCTCTATGGTTAGCTCTTATAGCCATGATGATTACTCAAATACCTGACACACATAGGCACAAGTTGGCATAGTAGCCTAAGGGCCTAGGGTTTAAACACAACTTTGATACCATATGTAAGAATCATGTCTTGAAAAAAAAAAAGACACATCACATAAGAATAAAGAATGTAGAAAATAAACCAATCAAAACCAAGGTTGAATAGTCAAGATATCATTCGTTAACCATTAACTAATAAAATATTACATTTAGTTTATCAATGCATTCAACATAACACAAAGGTATTGATTTATATCACATAACATTACAAAATAATATTTATGGTGTTTAAATACAATGTATGCCCTCCTATACATAAGGAAACTTGTACATTCAATATTTTGGGATTACATTATTCAATAATGAAAGATTACATAAATTGAATGTTACCAAACATCATTGCTAAGATGAAGGTACAAGACCATGAGAAAAGTAACTAGAAACTTGACATGTGTCCTTTAGTGTATCTAGTCTCCAAAGCCATCAAACATCATCCATCTTCTATCTAAGATGAGAGTGTGGCCAAAGGACTTTTACCTCACCAGCCATGGAGTATTTATTCCTCTTGGATTCTTCTTGACATGAAGAATTTGTCAACCCTAGCACAAGAAGCCTAGCTTCCTAGAACAAGATGGATTAGATAGATCTAGTGTAGCTGTGAAACATACTACCTGCATCCATGTGCCTAGCAGCCTAACTATGGAATATGGCAAGGAAAAGAAAAGAACACTACACGTCTACCCATATGCAATGAAATAAAAACTATAACATATCTACCCACACGTACATCTCTTTTTTCTAAGCATATCTACACATATGCAAAAATGAAATATAAGCATAGTCACACACATATGCTAAATGTCAGAAAGCAACATACTTAAATGCAATATAAAAAAATGGCTTGGCCTAGCACAACATTCATGAGCATCACTAGAAAGAAAAAATGTAATGAATCCTACTTTTCATAATTTGACAGGTTGAGAGAAGCACAATATAATGCATCCATCCCCACCCTCCCATTTGCCACATTACACCTAGCCATGAAGGAACAAACTTGACACTTAGGACACTACAAAGATAAAACATAATGTAACAAAACATGATATTTTAGTTGGATGCTAATTTCCTTAAGGTAGAAAAAAATCACTCATGTACTTAGTGGTGACAAAAAAAGAACTAAAGGATCAGTCATCAGAAATTGAGGAGTGCATGTTCAAAACTTAACTTACTTTTTACATAGAAGAATCTACTATTTAAGTAATTTAACAAATAGTGGAATGGGTGCATATATGTATCTAATACAACTAGTTTTGTTAATTAAGAAGTCTCTATGCATAAATCTTATTACTAATCTATGACTTTGTGGTAAACACAATTCATCTAGAACACTATGTCTTTCAAATAACAGACATATTCCACAATGTGGATATAGAGTTCACTATACATGGTTACTCCCTTACTCAAACTTGAGTTTTATTTGGTTTTTCTCTCAATATAAACATTGCTAATCCACTAATAAAGGAAAGAAGACAAATAAAATGTATATTCAATCTAATAGAACACACCAAACATTTGAAGATAAAAATTCAATCCATTATCATTTGATGCAGAGGTTCATTTACAAAAAAAATCATCTAATCATATGCTGAAATACTAAAATCACCAACAATAATCTCTATTTTAGCAAAGTTCTTCTTGGAGTTTAGCACTTCTTATACAAAATCATAAACAAAATAGTCATTCCTCATAGATTTTACTAAGTCTATAAATGTTGAAATGTTTGAGTATAACAGTTCAATATCCACAACTACTCACTAATCATTAGTTGAAATCAACATCTCCTTCCTAGTACTAAGATAAGTTTATGTTGATAGCTCTAAAATTAGTAGAAGGATTTGGTCCAGATTGTGATTGTTAACAATGTTTTCAAGATAGCATGAGGGTTTCAAGTCTCTAAACCATGGTTTTAAAACCAATTAGAAAGAACAAGGTGAATGAGGCATAGCTAAATCAGAAAGCAAAAACTACACAAAAGAGGAGTAGATTTTTTATAATAACCAAGAAACATAACCATGTCAAGTTTGGGTGCATGTTTCTAGACTTAGAGAAAGATGAGGGTGGATGTAAGAAAAAATCTATGACTTGTAGTTCTATTTCTTTATTTCTTCACAGTCGTGCTAGATAGTAATATGTAAAATAAACAAATGCAAAATCAAAGGTAACGTTTGCAACCTTTCTAATTCCCCACAACTATACCAAGCACTAGGGTTTTTAAGAGAAATTTCCAAATTATTCAAGTTCCTTAACAAGTCAATACCATCAAACATTTGACATTTGATAGCAACAGGAAAAGAACAATTTGAATATCATTGGAAAACCTCAACAAAACTCATGAAAATATTTTATGCTATTTTTTAATACAAGTAGTTTGAGAAAATGTTAGAAAGGAACCAGAGGGTTATGGTTGCTACTAGACTATTACCCTACTGGTTACCTCTTCCTCTCCCCCTCTAGCCATCAATGCCCTTCCAACTACCTCCAACTCCCCTCCTTTGCTGTTGGAAAATTTCCAAAAATTACAATACCATTCTTTCTCCAAGAACCTTCCTCTTCCTCCACGAATCCACTGACGCCTCTTTCTAGCCATAGCTATTGCTTCCATCCTTGTCTCAACTAAATTTCCTTCTTCCTCATAGCTATGTTGCTCTCCCCTTTCTACCATCTTTCCTCTTTTCATTCTCTCTTTTTATCAAAAGGTCAAACCCCTAATTTGCATAACCACCCCAATTCTATAAAACTGAAATTGTATAGGTATATAGGTATATAGGTATATAACTTCTTCATGTTTTCTAATTTCAAATCTCATTTATGTTTCTTATTTTCATGCTATTTTTTCATCAAGTATGGAAAAGTAATAATAAAATGTAATAGAACTAAAATGTAACTAAGTTAGATTAACATCTTAGTCTATTTTGACAAATCATCATGTAGATTTGGAATTCAACCACATTGATATTCCTAGTTACTCATTTTAAACATCTACCCAAATTATTGATTTAAATATCTATGTAGTGTGTGGGTTGTTCAGTATTTTTCCATCCCCTTCTAAGAGGCTAACCCTCTCTACCTCAACCACACCCTCATCTTTTTCAACTCCTACATCACTTTGATACTTGCAACCAAATAAAGGTCAGTATTGATCAAATTTCATAATTGAGTCAACATCATAATATCAATGTAATACACATGCATCAATATTTGCAATTACATAATCATTATGTAACTTAATGCATTACATCATCATTTTAAAATGAAACCCAATCATCATAAAATAACTTTATAACACAATCATATGTAACATTGAAATGATGTAACAAGACATTCCAATGCATTAATTTTCCATTTAGTCACACTAATTAACACATCATTTTTTTTAAAACTAAAAGAGAGGAGTAAAAATTTTATTGAATACCAAAGAGTACTAAAGAGCTTTATCATGGTCAACAAGTTGAGCCAGCTTATGAGATAAATAAGGGGGAAGCATCCTATGATCAACAATGTTCCAATCTAGTGCATGATCAGAGGCCCATTTAGCCAAGCAATCAGCCACACCATTCCACTCCAAAGGGATATGCATGAAAGACATAGAATCCAAAAAATTGTATAACCAAGTGAATTGTTGAATAACCAAAGCCAAATGCTAGTCCACATCCACAAGGTTTCATCTATTCAATAAATTCACAACCACTTGCAAGTTAGTCTCAAAAGTAATTCTTCTCCAACCACATTGACAACACTGTTCCACTACAACCAAGATAACAAGGGGTTCCATGAGGTTATTTGTATGGTAACCCTTGTAGATAGAAAACAAAAATTGAACATCACTAGAGTTGTTATGTCCAACTCCCCCAATGCTAGCCGGTCTAGGATTTCCCTAAAGAGAGCCATCAATGTTGATTTTAAGAACTCTAGCCTAGGCAAGAATCCAATGGTCCTCACAATTAAAATGTTGAGAGTGCTACCTAGCTCTATTCCTAGAGCATCTTTGGGGAAGAGACTGAGTGCCACCCTAAAGAGGAAAGGAAAGGCATGAGTAAACACCAAAATCTCTAGGATCCAAACCTCCACCAAAGTCACATTTATCTAGGAGTGTTTCATGAAGAGAATGAACAACTTTTCCCCATAGGTGCCTGATCCCCAGCTGCACATCATGAAAGATCCTTGTATTTGTTTCAAGCTAAACATGCCATAAAAGAAGGGAAGGGCCTATATTCCAAGAAACCTAAAGAAAAGAGGTCTTGGAAGGGGATGGCCTAGA
Source organism: Cupressus sempervirens (assembly GCA_028749045.1). Taxonomy (NCBI): domain Eukaryota; kingdom Viridiplantae; phylum Streptophyta; class Pinopsida; order Cupressales; family Cupressaceae; genus Cupressus; species Cupressus sempervirens. Next base: position 155,535,990 of record CM053786.1, read on the forward strand.
TGGTCCCAAAACTTAGACAAGGAAGAAACATTCTAGCACAAGCATCCCCAAACACTTCACTAGAAGTGCCAAATCTACTTGACAAAGGGGCACAAGAAGAAAAGGTGGGAAACAATCTCTTCACTATTGTGGCATAATACATAGAAGGAGGGCCCCTAGAAACCTCTCTTGAAAGATTCTCCCAAGTAAGATATCGATTGTAAACTAGAATCTAGAGGAAAAAGTTACACTTAGGCCAAGAAAAGCTATTCCAAGATTTCTTCCACCAAGAGACCTCCACCTCGCCAAATAGTTGCATAGTCAGTACAAGGTACTCTTAAGAAACAAAATACTTTCTATAAGAAGGACCTCCCAAAGCAAAAACATCAAGTTCCCATAGAGAGTTGCACTTCCTAGAAGCCAAGATCTAAGAAAGCTCCAACCAATCCCCCAAAGAGCCACCCAATGGCCAATCAGAAGAATTCTTCTATCTATAACCAATAGAAAGGCCTAGGCTATGAGCCTCCTTATAATGAGCCACCTTATTCCATCTAGAAGAAAGTAAAAAATTACAAAGAAGTTGTAAGTGTAGATGAGAAGATAAGAGAGGAGGATGCCCATTCCAGGAATCATTCAAAAAAAGGGCCTTAGTGCCTCTATTATAGATCCAAAATAGAATTTTCTTCACTAGGTGAGCACCAACCTTAAGGGTATTCCACACCATAGAGCCTCTTCACTTAAGATGAAACCTGGAAACATCTGAAGGTTCAACCCAGGTAAATAATTGTGTGATAAGATATGGGCCCAGAGCTAAGATTGACTAGAACACCAACACCAATAGAGCTTGGCAGCAAGATCTTGACCTCACAATATAGCAAAACGAAGGCCAAGACCTCCTTCCTTTTTTGGCCTACAGATAGTATCCCAATTGATGAGGCTCCATTTAGTATTTTGCAAATTGCCGCTCCAAAGAAATTGGCAAGAAAGACTATCAAATTCCTTAAGAAAATACGTCGGAGCAACCTAAACTATGCTTATGTATATGGGAAGGGCCTAAATCATAGATTGTAGGAGAGTCACCCTGCTAGTAGTAAAGAGCCACCTATGAGTGCAATGATTGACTTTTTGCCAAAGCTTATTAAGAAAGCTCTCCAAAAGAGCCTGGGTTGTCTTTCGACCACAATAAGGACCCCCAAGTAAGTCACCGGGAGAGACTTAATTTGAAATCTTAGGATGTTAGCAATCCTCCATTGGATAGGCTCAGGAGTGTTGAAGAAAAAAATAAAGGACTTATGGTCATTGATTTTCTAACTAGAGGTAGCCAAAAAAGTATCCAAGGTGATCTGAAAGGCTTCATCTTTTTTAATCCAAAATCTCCTAGCAAGGGTTGTATCATCAAAAAATTGGAGGTGGAAAAGAGTGGGCAGACCATTTCTCCATTGCTAACCTTGAAATAGATTTTGGAAAACATGAGACTTGATAAGTTTTCCAAGTCCCTTAGCCATATTGATAAACAAATAAGGAGAAAGGGGATCTCCCTGTGAAGACCCCTAGAGGCCCCAAAAAGCTTTGATTGTTCACCTTTAAGAAGGACCGAGAAGAAGGGAGTAGTAGCATAGCTCAAAATGCAACTAACCCATTCCTGGCTAATTCCAAAAGCTAGAAGAATATTCTGCAACAACCCCTAATTGACTCTATCATAAGCCTTATCCATATCAAGCTTGATGAACATGGCACATTCTCTAGAAGTACACATAGAGTGAATGGCTTCAGAATAAATAACCGCCCCATCAAAAATTTACTTTCTAGCCACAAAACCCCCTTGTTCCTCAGAGATAACCATGGGAAGCCAAAATTTAAGCCTCTCCACTAGGAGCTTAATAATGATTTTGTAGACCACATTACAAAGAGAAATGGGCCTTCCAGTTGATTAGCTAATTCCTTCTTCAGAACAAGGACTAGGAAAGTAGCATTCAAAGCCCGAAGCATATCTTTGTTGGAATAGGACTCCTAAACAACATCCAAAAGATCATGATTGATAATATCCCAAAATTCTTAGAAGAATTCAACAAGGAAGCATTAGGCCCTGGAGCTTTGCCCTTACGCAAGCTAAAGACCACCTCCTCCAATTCAAACATACAAATTGGCCACATAAGAGAGTCATTCATCTTCTTGGTCACAATAGAGGGAATACATGACAAGATCATATTCTCCTCAATCCCCATTGGAGGCAAGTCATCTGAAAAGAGAGTAGAGTAAAATTTAATAACTTCCCTAGACACAACTTGAGAGTAGTTCAGATGTGTCTCATTAGAATTCATAAGAGAAGAAATGTAACTCTTGTTACATTGAGTCTACATAGATTTATGGGATGCAATGTTCTTTTCCCCTTCTTGAAGCTAGTCAACTCAAGCCTTTTGTTTCCAATAAATTTCTTCTATAAGATCCCACTCTGCTAAATCACTAGAAGCTTGGGATTCTAGTATGCCAAGAGCTTTAGAAAAACCCAAATCTTGAATCTACCTAGTAATAACATTAAGATGATCCTGAGACATCTTCTTCATAATGTGGATATTACCAAAACAATTCCTATTCTAATTCTTCCACTTCCTTTTGACATACTATAATTTTTTAGAGAAGTAGAACATAGTAGTGCCATAGGTAGGGCCTCCCTATCTCTACAAGTGAGCCATTAAATCATGGAGAGAAGAGTTTGAAAGTCACATCAACTAGAACTTAAAGGGAGGCTTCTTGGGGACATCAACACAACTAGCTATGAGATTGATAGGCTAGTGGTTAGAGCCTATCCAATCAAGAATTTTAGAAGAGAGAGAAAGAGAGCCACAATTCCAAAAGCAAGAAACCAAGAACCTATCCAAGTGTTCCGAGATGGCATCATATCAAACTCTTCTATTATTCCCAATAAAGATCCCATTAAGAGGTTTGACATTAGAGAGATGTAAAATCTATATTTTCCCAAAGAAGCTTAGAAGAAGGACCCAAGTGAGCCATCCTACCCTGCTTCTCCTCCAGATTGATGATAGAGTTGAAATTCCTGACCACAATCCAAAGCAAGATTGGGTGATAACTTCTGACATGCCTAATATATGCCCAAAGATTAATCTTGCCAAGGAAATCAATAGGGGCATACACATTGGTAACAAGAATCAACTCTTCAATTTCTAGAGAAGAGGCCACCATTAAGAGAGTCGAGTGGCAAGATATTCAATAGAGAGGCATGACTTTCCTAGGATCCCAACAAATGGCAAGGCTATTAGAGCTCCCCAAAGCACCAACACAGACATTGCCCCAGAAACCAAATTTTAGGATCACATCTAAACATGGAATCTACTGAAAGATTGGTCTCTTGGATACAAAGGACATCTAGAGAATGATTAGCCACCAACTCATGAATAGCTTTTTGTTTGGGGATGCTATTCAACCTTTTCACATTCTATGAGAGAATAATCATTGAGTAGAGTGGAAAAAATGTTCATCCATGGTCTTTACAACCCTAGACTCTACTAATAAGTCTCCTATAAGTTTAAATTTTTTCATGATCCTTCTTTCACCCAACTCTTGAGGGAGTAGCAAAAGAGACTTTCTTAAAAAATCTTGATATTAGGCACAAAGAAAGAGAAGATCCCTTTCCTTTACTAGAGGCAAATAAATCTTTGACCAAATCTACCAGAAGAATATCCTTTTCCTATGGGGTAGGAGAAACTATAAGGGCACCAAAATGAGGTCCAATAAAGGTCTTCAACTTCTATTAAACTAAAACATCTTGGTTGCCACTAAGAATAAAACTTCTCCCCTCTACGCTAGTAACCCCACACTGAGCCTCTACAAGAATACCTTCTTCGATGACCATGTTTTCAGGAACCTCAAATTGATTGAACTTTGAGTCCACTTGCCAATCTAGATGAGATCACTTTTGACCTCTCCCCTTAGCATGGTTTTGGGTAGGGACAAAACAATCCTTATCAGGACTAGTAGTATTGGATGGCCCTTACCCTTGACTTGAAGTGTTCATTTGAGCTTTCCCTTTACTAGTACTATTAGTCTAAACTTTTCCTTTTCCAGTACTAACTATTTGACCATTCCTCTTACCATCATTAGCCATCCTTGGGCCTAAGAACCCACTAGCGGTAACATTACCTTTAGAGGCTTGAGGGTATTAGGACTATAAATGACCATATGCATGACAAATGTAGCATTAGAAGGAAAAGGATTCATAGTCTAGCTATTGAATCCAAGAAGAGCCTAGAAAAATTTCCAAAGAATTTGGCAAAGGATTATTTAAATCAATTTCAAGACAAATATGGGAAAAAGAAATAACCCTTTTATCCACTGATTGATGTGCTATAGTTGTCAGCTTCCCAAGCATAATGACAATCTATCAAAGGATATCCTCTTGCCAAAACTCCAAAGGAAGCTAAAATAGGTGGACCCAAATAGGAACCCTTGAAGGATGATCCTCAATAGAATTGAACCTCGTATGCCAGGGTTTGACAAAAAGACCCACACAGTCATAAAAATATGGGCCTCCCTCAAAGACCTAGTTTTGATCTAACATGTAAGAGAAAGCCACCAAAAAGTAGTTGTTACTAGCTAGCATAATATCCATATCATCTTTCACCTATCATGAATGACGAATCCAAGTTTCCAGAGCTGACAAGAAAATCCAAATAGAAAGAAAAATGCATATCAATAAATGTATGGCTAAATAGTCCACATCTTCCATTACTATCTTTGGAGGGATAACTAGCACAAGATGATCTTGGCTACGTGAAAGGCATTATTTAACTTTGAGCTCTTGCTAACATAAAAGATCTCCTTCTCCTGTGAACTTACCCTAGGAGAAGATCCACCAAAATCTAAGGCTCCAACAAGAATGAGACTCTTGGAAACCCCTCTCGTAGCCATAAGGGCCCATCAAACAAACTCCCTCATAGCTAATCCACATAGAAGCACTCAACCATCCCACACCTTTGAAGAACACTCCCATACATCCACACAACTACACAAAATAGACCACCTAGTCGCTAATGAATCCTCCACTAATTAACACATCTTAATGTGACAGTTTACTTAACTATTAATTTAATCAATGTTTAAAATTAAGGGTTGACCTAGTCTAAATTGACAGGGTTGCCACATAAGGAAAGGCAAGGAATGTCACAAATGTGTGATATGGAGCCTAATCAGACTCAAAGGTTTATTTAGCATGATTTCTATCTAGATTATTTCTATAGGGTCAAAAGGTAGCACCCCTACAGGGCCTTGGGGCAATGCCCTAGGTGCACTCCCTGTCACAGTATAGGGTGGGGTCGAGGGGCCTACAGGGGTTTTCGAGGTAGCACCCCTAAAGCCAAAATTGCTCTTATATTGTAAAATATATCAAGTGTTATTTTTCTATTATTCTAGCCCTAATTTTTTAAGTAGCAAAAAAGCTTGCATAAAAAGGCTTAGGGTTAGGGATTTTCATAGTGCATGATGCAAAATTGGTTCTTGTGGTTGTATTGAGCTATAAGGGATTACAGATTGTAATCAAGTTGTAATCACTAGATAATAATAATATTGGACTTGCTATTCATGGACATAGCCCAGGGATTGGGTGAACCACATTAAATATTTGTGTCTTGTGTTCTCTTTTATGCGATCTACCATTTTTTGGTATTGGTTATATTTGCATGTAACTATTATTTTTGTCTAAGGTTAATCCTAACAAGTGGTATTATAGCTAGATGGTCGTCATTGCTTTTTAGCCAGATTGTTGTCAAATTTTTTTAGCAATCCTCTGTAGGAAAGTCTCATGGTAGAGTGGTTGAGTGGGAGTGATGGAAGACGAGTGTAAGCTAATGGTTGAAAAGTTTAATGGGAAGAACTTTCAGTTATGGAAAATGCAAATGGAGGACTATCTTTGTTAGAAGGATTTATGGAAGCCGTTGGAAGGAAAAACTAAGAATCGAGGATCTATGAAAAATAATGATTGGGATCTTTTGGATAGAAAGGCACTTGGAAGCATTTGATTATGCCTAGTACCATTAGAGGTATTTAATATTACAAAAGCAAAGACAATGCAAGAGTTGATGCAAACTCTAGCAAAACTATATGAAAAGCCCTCCACTTCAAACAAGGTATTTCTCATAAAGCATTTATTCAATATAAAAATAATAGAAGTTGGATCTATTGTGAATCATTTAAATGAGTTTAATACTATTACTAGTTAGTTTTCTTTTGTGGGTATCAATTATGATGAAGAAATTAGGGCTCTCTTGATTTTGTTTTCTTTGCCTGAAAGATGGAATGCCTTGGTAATGGATGTGAGTAATTCTATTTCTAGATCTATTACCCTAAAATATGATGATGTGATCGATGTTATTTTGAGTGAGGAAACTCATAGGAAAACATTAGGTTGATCTACATTAGGAAGTGCTTTGAATGCACAAAGCATAGGTAGAATGACTGAGAGAGGAAATAATTCTAGAAATTGTGAGAAATCAAGAGGAAATTCAAAGGGGAAGAGGTCTCAATCCAGAGGACTAAGAGATTGCTGGTACTGTGGAAAATCAAAGCATAAGAAGAAAAATTACTCAATTCAAAAGAAAAATGAAGGAAATAAACTAGAAGGGAACAAGGAGGCAAATGTGGTAAGTAATTTTGCTTCTATCTTTAGAAAGTGTTGATGATTCATGGGTCTTAGATTGTAGTGCTTTACTTCACACTACACGTCATAGAGGTTATTTCATTGATTATGTCCAAGGGGATTTTGGGTTTGTTTATTTGGGGGATAATGAGCCCTATTAGATTGTTGGAAAGGGAAAAGTTAAAATTAAATTGCAGAATGTGAATTATTGGCTACCACATGAGGTAAGACACATTTGAAGGTTGAGTAGGAATTTAATTTCAGTAGGGCAAAATAGTGATGACTTGTGTAGTTACTTTTAATGATAAAAATTAGAAGGTTTCAAAAAGTTCCCTTGTAGTAGAAAAATGTGTGAAAGTAGGCACCTTATACCTTTGTACAGGTCATATTATTCCTTCTACTTTGATTATTTCAGAGAAAAATGAATGTTTAGGAATAGTTATTGCAGTTGAGCAAGGACAACAAATGGTTGTTGTAGATTTTGATACAACATTGTGCAACAATAGGCTTGGGCACATGAGTGAGAAAGGTTAGAAAGTACTTCATTCAAGGCAAGTTTTACGAGGTCTAAAATGTGTTCATATGGATTTCTATGAAAGTTGTGTGTATGGAAAACAAAAGAGAGTGAGTTTTGTGAATACTGGGAAGGAAAATAAAAGTGAAAAATTAGAGCTTGTGCATACAGATGTATGGGGAACAGCTCAAGTATCTTCCCTTGGTAGATCTCATTATTATGTTACATTTATTGATGATGCAACTAGAAAAATATGGGTTTATTTCCTTAGATAGAAATTTGATGTATTTCAAACTTTTAAGAAATGAAAATGCTTGGTTGAAAATGAGACTGGAAAAAAAATCAAAATGTCTCAGATGTGATAATGGTGGTGAGTATTGTACTCATGGATTTGAAGATTATTGCTCCACTAATGGCATTAGTACACATGAAACTATTCCAAGGACTCCATAGAAAAATGGATTGGTTGAATGCATGAACAAAACTATAATGGAGCATGCAAGAAGCATGAGGTTGCAAGAAGCATGAGGTTGCTTATCATCCAATTATTGTTCCACATTTTGTCAAACACCAATTATAGCTCTCACCTCTATTTATATTTTTCCTTAACCCTTCTAGAAGGAAATAAAATATTTAATAATTGTATTCTCTAGAAGTTTCTCCCATTCCACTAATTAATGTGCTTTTAGGAAATTAAATTACTAGAAGTTTTCCCCTTCCAATAATTAATGCACTCACTAGAAGCTTCTCTCTTGCAATACAATAATTAATTGTGCTTCTAGAAAATTAAATTACTACAAGTTTCCCCTTTCCAATAATTAATGCATTCTCAATTAATTAAATTAATTTAATATAAAGTCACCTTTTTATTTTAATTTATTTAATGACTTTATAAGAAATTAATTTAATCAATTTCTCCTTATTTCTCCACTTAACCTTTGGAGAATGTCAAGGATAGGAACTCCACTGAGATGCTAAAAAGATGGGATATTACAGTCTACTCTCTCTAAAATTTCTTGTCCTCAAGTAACTTCTAGTTTGGATGTTGCAAAATCTCCTCATTCTCCCATGTCGCATCCTCTACTGGTAGGTCCTTCCATTTCACCAAATACTCCCCTATAGTGTGTCCACTCAAGTTCCTTTCCCTAAAACCAATGATAGCCTCTGGCACCAATATCAATTTCCCCTCATCATCTAAGGGTGGGATCACTGTAGAAGGAATAATATGATGTCCTAGAACCTTCTTGAGGCATGAGACATGAAAAATGTTGTGCACCTTGCTCTTTGCTGGAAAATCTAACTCATAAACCACCTCTCCCACTTTCTTTATAATCTTGAATGGACCATTGTATCATGGTTTAAGTTTCTCAACACCACTCTTCTTGAGAGTGGATTGATGGTATGGCTATAACATAAGATACACCATATCTGCAACCTCGAAAGTCCACTCTATCCTCTTTTGGTGTGCATACTACTTCTGCTGATTTTGTGCCTTGGTTATATTATCCTTGAGAGTCTTAACAATGTCTTAACTCTTTTATAATAAATAACTTGCACAAGGCACTCTAATGTCACTCAAAAGTACATCCATAAAATTGGGTGCTTCATACCCATACAAGGCTATAAAGGGTGACATTTGAATAGACATGTGATAAATGGTATTGTAGCAATACTCACCAAGATAGATCTAGTTTACCCATGTCTTCTGTTGTCCTGCTATATAATTTCTAAGATATCCCTCCACCTATTTATTCACTATCTCTATCTAAGGGTGGTAGCTAGTACTCAGAGTGAGCTCTGTTATACACCTAAATAGCTCTCACCAGAAATGACTCATAAACCTGTTGTCTCTATCACTCACAATGCTCTGAGGTAAGCCATGTACTCTGAATATCTCCTTGAAGAAAAACTCTACCACCTATGTAGCAGTGGTTAGAAAGAAGTGTGCTAACTTTGTAAACTGATCCACAACCACATATATGTAGTCCTTGATTTGGGCTCTAGGTAGTCCTATGATCAAGTCCATAGATAAACACTCCCATTTCCTACCAAGAATCAAAAGTGGGTGAAGTAAACCACCTAGATAGGAGTGTTCCTACTTATTATGCTGGCAAGTGGGACACTCCCTAATATACTAAAGTACACCTGCTTTGATCCCTTTCCATGTGAAGCACTTTCTAATCTGCTAGTATGTCTTGTAGAAACTAGGATGTCCTGCCATAGGTGAATTATGAAAAGATTTCAGAACCATCCTTCTCATTGTTGAGCCTCGAACCAAAAATATTAACCCTTTGTAAATGATGAGCTAATTCACAAGGGTTTATCTACTATCTTGAATAGTTCCATCTATGAATCTAGCAGTCTACGTATCCTTTGCATACTCTACAAGGATCAAGTGTCTTCAATCCTCTGATATATCTGTCAATAAGCTCAAATGGGGCATATGTGATAAAGCATCAACAACTACATTTTGTGTCCCTTTAAAATATGTAATATCAAAGTCATAGAACTGTAACTTGCCCACCCACTTCTGCTATCTATCATTGAGATCTTGTTGCCCTAAAAAGTGTTTTAGGCTATTATGGTTAGTTTTGATACAAAATTTGCTACCTACCAAATATTGCTTCAATTTAGCCAAAGCATGCATAATGGCTAACATCTCCTTATCATATATGCTAAACCTCCACTTTGGCCCTCTTAATTTTTTGCTCTCATAAGCAATAAGGTGCTTCTCCTACATAAGCACTACTCTAATGCCCTCTTCAGAAGCATCACAATGTAGCTCAAAAGGTTTGCTAAAATCTAGTAATGCTAACACTAGACAGGAAGTCATAAACTCCTTAAATTTCTCAAAACACTCCTATGCCTTAGGAGTCCACAAGAAAGTTCCCTTTCTCATCAAATCTATAAAAGGTGTCACATGCCTAGAATATCCATCCACAAACCTCCTATAGAAACCACATAATTCAAGAACGCCCCTCAACTATGTAAGGTTCACTAGTGAAGGTCACTCCAAAATGGAATTAATCTTTTTAGGATCCATCTGTATGTCTTCTGCATTGATGATGTGACCCAAATACAACAACTTTGTCAGACCCAAATCACATTTCAACTCCTTTTCATATAAGGAATCTCTATCGAATATATCCAACACCATGTCAAGATGAACCAAGTGCTCCTCCCAAGATCTACTGTACACCAAGATATCATTGAAGAAGACAAGTACAAATTTCCTCAACTAAGGATAGAAAACCCTATTCATTATATCTTGAAAAGTAGTAGGTGCATTAGTTAGCCCAAATGGCATAACTACAAACTCAAAATGGCCACAATGACATCTAAAGGTTGTCTTCTTGATGTCTTGCTCTCTAACTTCAATCTAGTGATAACCTGATCTCAAATCTATTTTTCAGAAGAACCAAGCTCCATGAAGCTCATCTATCAACTCATCGATCCTGGAAATGGGGTACCTATTTTTAATTTTATTCCTATTAAGCACCTTGTAATTAATGCACATCCTTAATGTCACATCCTTCTTCTTCACCAATACCACCAAAGAAGCAAAAGGATAATTAGTTTGTCTAATGTGGCCCATAGCAAGTAACTCCTTTATGGATTTTTCAATTTCATTCTTCAACCTCTTCAAATGCCTATAAGGTGTAATTATGATGGGCTTAGCCCCCTCCTCTAACTCAATGATGTGCTCAATACCCCTATTTGGTGGTCTACCTAGTGGAATGTCACTAAACACCTTAGAGTGTTTAACTCTAAGATTTTGAATATTAGGAGGATATTTAGTCTTTTGTTTCCCCTCCTATGATAGCATTAACACGCACTCTGTTGCCCACTCCATCTGATCATGTTGAGTCAATCTAGCCATCCTTTGGAAATAGATCATTTTAAAATCATTGTTCCTAATTTCCTTAAAAATTTGTGTCTTCCCATTTACTTTAAACCTTATCTCCATCTCCTTGAGATTAAGAGTGAACCCATCAATACCATGTAACTAACTTATTCCAAGGACTATATATATATATATATATCTCCCCCATAGGCACAACATAGAAATCTATCTTAACAACATAATTATTAACTTCCAATGGAAGTCCAATGATCTTATGATCACAATTGAGGACATAGCCATTAACTACCCTCACTCTAATTCCCCCAAACTCCTTTGTTTGTATGACATGCCTTTCCACCAACCTAGCATCAATGAAATTATGACTAGTGTCAGTATCAACCAAACTTATAACTTGCTGTCCAGCAAGTACTTCTCTCTTTAAAAATGATCCTTCTTGCTTAATACTAGTGAGACAAGCTTTCCTAAGTTTCCCATCTCCTTCCCCATCCTTGAACTCCATTTTAGACAAGTTTTCAGCCTTGTCTTCCTTTTTTTCACCATCTATTCCTCTATATCAGATTGCTGGTCTGAATTATCCAATTCTAATTCCTCATAGTATTCCCACATAACTCTATTAGCTTTTCCCTTTGGTCTAAGAGGACAGTCATGGTTTGCATCATAGGGTCCCTTACAATAGAAACATATTTTTTTCTTTCTCAAATCATTTAAGGTTTCCTTGTCAAAAGGTGCTAGAGTTTTATCTTTAGAATCATTTTTAAAATCAGTTCTCTCTGGTTTTTTATAAAATAGTTTGTTATCCTTACTAGAAGATGCTCCTTTGGACTAACATTTGTTTTTTGGGACTGCATGTTCCATACTTATTTCTTTTTTCATTTCTTCGTAAAAAGAAATGGGATCAAATGCCTTTATCCAACCTCTCAGTGATTCAGATAGGCCTTCAATGAAAAGAACTATCAATCTACACTCTGAAATATTTGGCATCATGACTGCCAACCACTGAAATTCACCAATGAAATACTCCAAGTTGTCTATTTGTTTCATCTATGCTAATTCCTAGAAATAAACCTCTAGATATTTTTTGTCAAATCTTTCAACCAACCTATACACAAAGTCCTGGTACTTTGTCACCTGATTATGCTCAAGTGTTACCATATCATGGTACCACCAATCATGTGCTACTCTCTCCAAATACAAAGTGGCATATTCGATAGCTTCAATATTTGTCATTGGCCTTAGTGCCAAAAATGTTTCAAGCTTATGAATCCAAGTTTGAGCTATCATCTTACCACTCTCATCAAATGTAGGTATAGTAAACTTGCTTGTAGCACTCTTTAGCTCACTATTTTGACCCCTAGGCCTCCTATCCTGTCTGAGTGACCTGTAATGTTCTCATCTCTAATTTACAAAGCATTCAAAGGTAATCCTCTCTTGAACTTGCGGTGCCAACAATTCTCATTCATCATTTGTAGCTATAAGGATATCTACAAATGTCTCATCCTCAATTTCCTTCATTAGTTCCTATATTAGTTCTTCTGTAACAAAGGTAGGACATGTTAGCATGTCTACTATTCTGGAAAGAGTTCTATGAGCTCTAGATGATCCCACTGCACTCCTGTTATCCTCTCCATCTATCCTATGGGTTCATGTGCTCAACCATGGTGGTGAGTGTCTACAAAGCTTTAACCATCTGCTCTTGTCCTATAACCATTGCTCTGTAAAATTCTTTTTTTTCCTGATCCTCATTCCTATTGTCTCTTGGTGGGCTACGCTCTTGCCTTCCACCCATGGTGTCTAGCTACTTATAAAAAATGTATTAATTGTCAAATAAAGCTTGCCTATGAGTGGAAAATATGTGAGAGCCAACCCCAGGTGGCTACATGTGATTTCTAAACCCTCAAGATGGTAGGATTTAGCTTTGATACCAATGTAATAACCCTAATAGGTTATAACTTCTTCAAACACCAAAATATTCTCTAGTTTAGTTGTTCCACATGTTAGAATGTGGTGACTGATCAAGAAAGTACTATACATACTCCATAATTTTGTGGGGTTCGGGACATCACCTTGATTTTTTTTTTGGTACTATTCGTAGATTCGCCATTCGTAGATTTGCCGCTAAAGTTATGGCTAATTTATTGCCGACATGTTATAACCCTAAAGCGGTTTAATACTTGTATAAAAGGGCTTAGGGTTAGGGATTATTTTATAGTGTGATGCAAAATTGGTTCTTGTAGCGATGTTGAGCTGTAAGGGATTACAGATTGTAATCAGGTTGTAATCACTAGATTGTAATAAGATCAGACTTGCTATTTGGTGGACATAGCCTAGGAATTGGATGAACCACATTAAATCTCGGTGTCTTGTGTTCATTTTCATTGTGATCTATTATTTTCTATTATTGGTTATATTTGCATGTATTTTTTATTTCTGTCCGTTGTTTTATCCTAACACCACATTTTGTCAAACACTTTGCAAGCAAGCTCTAATATCACTATAATATTCTCTTCCAAGGAAGTAATATGCAAGTGCAATTATTTTGGTATTTTCAATGCAAATGCATGGAAACTAGATATGAAATGTAAAACAATTGACATACAATAATGACTACAGTAATGCCAAAATTTGATTCTGAATTATCACAGAAAAATCATATGCTTATGAAGTACAATGATAACTACTAATAGTTACAAGAGGAACCCCATAATAGTGATGCCCAAGAATGGAAATGAATCAAACATAGATACTGCAGTGCAGCATCACGCATGCATACTGTAGTAGCCAAAATCTATTCTCCAATTTAAGCACAAATAGAACTCCTGAATTGAAGCTCTCCTAAATACTAAATTCAATAGATATTTCACCACCTCGAAGGGTTGCAACACTAAAGAGTTGATGTTCTCCAATGGCTGGCTGAAGTCGAAAACCTTAGTTTCTTCTCCCAACTTAATATCAAATGCAATTCACAATAATCAGATGATAATCAGATGATAAACAATGAAGCTCTCACCTCTATTTATACTTTTCCTTCACTTGTCTAGAAGAAAATAAAATATTTAATAATTGCATTCTCTAGAAGTTTCTCGCTTTTCACTAATTAATGTGATTTTAGGAAATTAAATTACTGGAACTTTCCCCCTTCCAATAATTAATGCACTCACTAGAATCTTCTCTCTTGCAATACCATAATTAATTGTGCTTCTAGAAAATTAAATTACTAGAACTTTCCACCTTCCAATAATTAAAGCATTCTCAATTAATTAAATTAATTATATATAAAGTCACCTTTTTATTTTAATTTATTTAATGAGTTTATAAGAAATTAATTTAATCAATTTCTCCTTATTCCTCCACTTAGCCTTTGAAGAATGTCAAGACTAAGAGCTCCACTGAGATGCTAAAAAGATGGGGACATTACATACTCCTTTGGCTTGTGGTATTCTAGAGGAATCATGGACTAATAAGAAGGTGAGTTACTATTTTCTCAGAACCTTTGGTTGTGAAACATTTACTCATATAGATTATGAAAATAGAACCAAGCTAGAAGCTAAGTCAAAGAAATGTATATTTTTTGGATATGACATTAATGAATTTGGTTATAGACTTTGTGATTTTGTAAATTGTAAAATTGTAAGAAGCAGGGATGTCATATCCAATGAGAAAGTTTTGTACAATGATCTCTTGTAGGAACAAGAGAAGAAAGCAAATGATTATATAGTGCTAGATGATACTCCAAAAAATGATGTTCCATCAATTCCTCATGATCTGTAACAACCACAACAACAAATACCACACACACCAGTGAATGTTAGATGGTCAACAAGGCCTAGTAGACCTCTAGATACATTTTCTCCTTTATTGTATTCTATTTTACTTACTGATGCTGGTGAACCTAAATGTTATGATGAAGCTATGCAAGTGGATACAAAGATTCAGTGGATGTCTGTAATGAAAGAAGAAATAGACTTTTTGCTGAAAAATGAGACATGAGATTTATGCAAGTTGCCTGCAGGTAAAAAGGCTTTATAGAATAAATGGGTTTATAGGTTAAAAGAAGAGGATGGAGTAAGAAAAGATTTAAAGCTAGGTTAGTTGTAAAACAATTTGCATAGAAAAAAGGCAATGATTTTGATGAGATATTTTCTACAGTTGTTAACATGACTTCTATTCGCACTATTTTAAGTATTATGGCTACTGAAGATTTGCATTTGGAGTAGCTTGATTTTAAAAAAACCTTCCTTTATGGTGATTTAGATGAAGAGATATATATGGCTTAGCCAGAAGGATTTGATGTAAAAGGTAAGGAAAACTTAGAGTGCAGATTGAAGAAAATTTTATATGATTTGAAGCAAGCACCTCAAAAATGGTATCTAAAATTTGACATTTTTATGCATGAACATGGCTATAGCAGGTTTCAATCAAATCATTGTGTTTGTTTTAAGAGGTTGGATGATGACAAGTACATTATTTTATGTTTGTATGTTGATGATATGCTTGTAGTTGGGTCTAACATGGATCATATTAAGGGGCTGAAACACCAGTTAACACATGCATTTGCTATGAAGGAATTGGGGGCAGAAAAATAAATCCTTGGTATTAATGTTTGAAGAGATAGGAAGAACAAGAAATTGATATTATATCAAGTTGATTATATTGAGAAGGTGTTGCAAAATTTCTCTATGGAGAATGCTAAAGCTATCAACACACCTTTACATGGTCATTTGAAGTTGACAAAGGAGATGTGTTTAAAGACACAAGAAGAGGAGGATAAGATGTCTAAGGTAACTTATGCTTCAGTTGTAGGAAGCTTGATGTATGCTATCATATGTACTAGGCTAGATATTGCACATGCAGTGGGAGTGGTTAGTAAGTATATGATTCATCCAAGAATTGAGCATTGGAATATAATAAAATCAATTCTCTAATATTTGAGGAACATCTAGCAAGGGTTTACACTTTGAGGGATCTATTACTGATTTATAGAGCTATATTGACTCAGATTTGGCAAGCAATATTGATACCAGGCAGAGTACTATGGGTAATATATTTATTGTTCGTGGGGCAGTCATGAGTTGGGTTTCTAGGTTATAGAAGGTTTATGCTTTATCCACTACAGAGGTAGAGTATGTTTCTACTACAAAGGTAGCTAAGGAGATGATATGGCTTCAATTCTTCTTGGAATAATTAGGACAGCCTAATAAGGATAATTATTTGTTTACAGATAGTAAAAGTGTCATTCATCCTACAAAGAATTCAACTCTGCATTCAAAGACAAAACACATACAACTGTGATAACATTTCATTTGATCAATTTTAAATGATGGATAGTCAAATTTGAAGAAGATACATACAAGTGATAATCCAACGGATATTTTTACAAAGGTAGCGACAAGGGAGAAGCTAAATTCCTCTTTGGCTTTGATTGGTCTTCTCAATTGAATTGAATAAAAGAACAATAGAGTCCAGGGTGGTTTGATACATTCTAGTAGGAGCTACATGTTTAGCAGTGCTATGATTAGTCTCCAAGTGGGAGGTTATTATTGTGGAGTTTGATTAGTCTCCAAGTGGGAGATTATTGTGATGTGGAGCCTAATCAGACTTAGAGGTTTATTCGACATGGTTTCCCTCCAGATTATTTCTACAGGGTCAAGGGATAGCACCCTTGTAGGGTCTTGGGGTAGCGTCCTAGGTGTGGTATTGGAGTAGCATCATAGGTGTGCTCCCTATCATAGTATAAGGTGGGGTCCTATGGGGGTTTTCAACGGTAGTGCCCCCAAAGCCAAAAATGCCCTTATATTATAAAAGGTGGTGGCTACTATTTTTTTATTATTCAATGGTAAAAAGCTTGTATAAAAAGGCTTAGGGTTAGAGATTTTCATAGTGTGTGATGTAAAAATTGGTTCTTGGGTAGTATTTATCTGTAAGGGATTACAAATTGTAATCAAGTTGTAATTACTGGATAATAATAGTATTAGACTTGTTGCTGGTGGACATAGCCTTGGGATTGGGTGAACCACATTAAATCTTCGTGTCTTGTGTTCTCTTTTACAATCTACTATTTTTGGTATTGGTTATATTTGCATGTAACTATTATTTTTGTCTGAGGTTAATCTTAACAACAAAATGCGACATGCCATTTAGAGTCCTCATTAGTGTTGGTTCTTGATTTAACAGAGTTTGAATAACTAGGTATGCTAGGCAATGATGCATCTATGTGCAGCTATCTTCAATAATGGACACAATTCATCAAGAACATGGGCCAACTATAAGGTTGCACTCCTTCTTCACTTCAAGCTCTGCAAAACCTAAGCGGGTGAACCTCTTAAGATCTAACTATGTGACCAGTGCAATGAGCATAATCGGGATCTAGAATAGCAGATGAAACCCCTAAATCTTCTATACCTAACCAAGAAATCACAAGCATGAAATAGCTAATAACATGACTCATGAAACTAGAAAGCTAAGTGAGGGTTAATCTTTGAATAACTTTCAACATAAAAGGGAAAATTTATTTAATATGTTGAATATCAGCAAGAGCTAGGTATGAGGAACAAAATTGAATGATCATATCTCTGATGCCTTATCTATTGGGAAATTGAATGAATTACAACCATACACCTCCTGTAAATCTTTGACATAACTCCTACATCAAGATCCCCGATCTATCTTTCAACTTGTGAATAAACACATACATCAAAATGAATCTCATACTCAGACTATCCTAGCATGAAATCTGCAAATCCTGTGATAAACATCAAGCAATTACATGGCTCTTTGTTCAATAAACAAGACATTTCAATCACATACATCCTTAAATAGAATGCAACCTAATTCATGCTCTTGGTTCACAAATTAAAAGAAATTATAGATCCATGAACATGAGACAAGATTCAGACTAAATTTAAAACCCTTTGTTGTGTTCTATTCATTCTCCTTGAAAACAAATACATGAAAGATGTACATGAATGACTCACAAATCACCTAGTAGATGAGAACTATCTGCATAAAACTTAAACTGTTGTTAATACAAGAAGAAAATGCTAAAGAATGGTATCACAGATCTGAGAAAACTCAAAATTGGAACCCTTACAATGGATGAAAGAAAGAAAGATATAGACAAAGGTGAATTCCTAGATCTGATCTCAGAATGACATGTGTCCACTTGAAATTCAATCCTTTTCAGTTGCAAAACATCTTTTCTCTTTCTATCCATTTGATCTGATATGGATTTCATCATTATTCTATAACTGATTTGAAAATATCTTTGCTGAAATGATGAAAAATTTTGTGTCACCAAAAATCTAAACTGCCTCATGAGATACTGATGAAATCCCCATTTACTTGACTTAAAAGTGATCAAATTCGACCCCAACTACATTTTCACTATCTTTTACCCACAATCAAGTCATTTCCATGCTAGAAATTAGTTCTAAATTTCAAAACTAGAATATAGTTGTAAATTAGGAATATGGGACAAAAAAAACCTCTTATATCTTGAACAGACTACTTCCTATGCAAAAAGAAACCTCAGAATCAAAAAGTTTGTTTTCTCCTAATTCTGGCGATATATAATATTGCTATACTAGCCTTCTAGAAACCCCCTGAAAGTCAATTTGAAAAACACCTCCTACTATGAAACTTTGACTTGCAATTGAATTTTTCAAAAATTTAAAATGTCTAAAGTTTCAACTTTAGAAAATGTGCCATTTTTGCATTTAAAAATATGTACATGATCCCATCCCATGAGAAAACAATTTAAAATTATTATTTTTACCATTTTCAAATTTTCACTCTACCCTTCAAATTTGGGGTCAAACTAGGTTTGACTGGGTGTGCCATGTGGTAACACCTGATTGGTCCACCTCTAAACACCTACCAACTCATCGCCACATGGTGCTCTCTCACTTACATGTATTTCTTAACCATCGAGAAACTTTGTTTTATGGGGATGTGTTGGCTATTGATCTAGGCCAAGTGTCACAATCTTAGCGTTTGGTTTGAAACTTGTTGTTCTGGCATGACCTCACTTCATCTGGGACTTGCTGCCACATGGTGCTTTCCCACATTGCCACTTTTCTTAATGATCGGGGAACTTTATTTTGTGGGCATGCACCCACTATAGCATCTGGACATGTGTCAGCATCTGGATGCATCTAGGTCTGAACTAGGCACATGAGTGTGCTTGTTTGCTCATTTAAAATCTTGCTTACATCATCTTCTAGCCTAGCTATGGGTGGGGCCCCTATGCAAGAACCTTGCCCTTTAAAAGCCACCATCTCAAAGACATTTAGTTATCATGTGTTATATTATTTAAAGAACATAAAGTTCCCCCATACTGACAATGTTGGATAAATGTGGTTTCATGGTTTTTCTACCTTGTGTTGCACTTTCACTGTTGTTGGTTGCTCCTTGGCTCTCCTACATTTTTCTCTTGCAAGGTGGCTTTTGCTTGCTTGGATGTGGGATTCACTTTCATTTCTATTTGCTACTTCTCTTCATATGAACATTGCTTTAAAACTTCCAATTTCTTGTTGGCCCTCTTTTCCTATGTACACATCTACAGGAAATCCAATTGAACCCATATCTTCATAGTTATTGTAGTTATCCACAAATTTTGCAAACAAACCATCTTTGATTCTTAACATGACCTATCAAAACCTGTAACTAGATGAAATGCACTATGAGAGCACTGGATCATCATTGTGGGGGAACTCTCGCAGAGCCTATTTCATCACCACCCATTGATCATGGACCACAGGCAGGATGGTCAACTATGTAGGCAACAATCTCCTTGTAAGAAGCCTCGTTTACTCTAGTACTTTTTATATCCACTACCTTCTCTTTTTAACTACTGGCTTGTGTAATAAAATGACTCCCCTACTCAAAACCACGGGTTGCTCCTCTTCATCTAATGTTGTCCTTTTGCATTTTTATGAATGGGTTCCTAGCTAGCTCCCATATCTATGGGTTTTTAATTATGTGCAAATTAGTCTTAAAATCCCATGTGATGGAAAAACTACAAGCTTGTGGGGTTCCTTCCTTAGCGTGAATGGTGCTACATTCTTAGTGTGGGGTGTTGCAGATGGAGGTTGACCTTATCTATTGCCATAGCTTCTTATGGAATCCTCTCCTTTGTCTTTAAACTTTTGATAGTGACCATATTCCATGTTGCTATGCACATATGTAATTTAGTCAATTCTCTGAATTCAATATGCCCATTGAAGTGCACCCATCATTTTCTAATATGAAAATTTCCATAATCTGTGTGCTTCTTTGCAATGGCTCTATGTAGTATTGTCTCACCCTCATCATTAACAACATTAGGATCAGCCCCGTACCAAAAGTAGTCCCTGCATGCAGTTAGGTTGCCTGTGAAATGTGAAAACATGGGCAACAAAAGGCCCCAATCCTTCTTTGAACTTTGCACTCATGTTTTCTCTCCTTATTACTTGCCCTCCTAAGTTTTTTTTATTTCAAATACTCAATCTCTAATTTTCCAAACCTTTACAGTTTCACGATACCCACTTTGGAATTTGGTGAAAAGCATATGACCAGTACCCACTTTCCAATTCAGCAAATAAGTTTAAGGAATTGATTACCAACTTACTGGTACAGACTACTTATGTTTATACTTTTGAATCTGGTGTTTTTTTTTTGGTTAGTTCCTCAAATTAGCATACATGTGCAGGGCAATGTGCTCCTACTTGAGAATTTCAATGTCCTTAGCTTCAGTAGGAAACTTCAAGTTGAACATTTACTACAATATTTTTATCCTCAAAATTTGATTATTTTATCTGTTTAAATCTTGCTTGCTCATGTTCACCATGCTTTATGATCCTTAGCTAGATTGTTTACACATGTCATCAAGTTTCTGGGAACATCTCCATTTTGCTCTTTTCTCAAATAGTTGATCTCTCAGCTTCAGTGCCTCAAACTTGTAATTTTCTCCGAACAATATCCAATTCTCATGCCTTTTAAGCTCATTCTACTTGTTCATAATTTCAGGCAATGGCTTCTAGTATTTTAGGTTTTGTTACTTCCACACCTATAACCTCAATGATAAGTGCATAAATAGTGCAATATTGAAGCGAGCTCATGAATAAAATTTTGTCCAGATAGAATTGGCTATGGTGGAGTCAAAGTCAGCTAAGGAGTCAACCATTCAATAAAATTTTTGTGGGTCCATCTAATAGTTTGCAAACAAACATGGAGAACAACAATTGAAAAAGTGAAGATTTGAATTCACCTTTGGTGTTACAAAATGATCTTAATAATAAGATGTAACAAGGTACTACTCGTTGTCTTTGCTCTTTGATTCAGTTTAAGAAAAACTCAAGCCTATGAACCTCCTTAAGTATTATATGGTGATGACCTCTTTGATACCTTCCTAATGATCAGTATCATTTTGGCTTCTAAATATTTTAACATCTTATCTTATCAATCAGGTGCAATTAGTCGGGCCCCAAAATGGGTTTGACTAAAAAATAAATTCTTTTTCGAACACTTGACCTATCCAATTGATCCATTAACCATTTGGCATTAATTGAAATCAAATTTGATCAATAGATCAATATTTGAAACTCATTTTATCATTGATCTACAACTTGTAATTTTAGCATCAGGAGGTCCTTTGACTAGCCTTAAAAATTGACCCAAACAACTGACTAGGCTTTGAAATCAGACACGCTGATTCTTTGTTCCACATACTCCTAACTTGTCAAATCTTTCCCCATGAAAAATTCTTAGTCAAAATATACTCACTGTCAAAGTTACCTTCTCAAAATCACATGCCATAAAAACATGTTAGAAAACAATAAATCGCGTTTGGATTTGGCTTTGAAAACTGGGTAAACTGACACTTAGAGGCATAGAAACTGGTGCATTGGTTCACTATCATGAGGACAACATAAATCTTGGATTTGGGCTCATGACAAATAACTAGGCACAAATGGAAAGCAGTCATAGTGAGCTACTCAGAATTTGCAGACTGAAAGCACTGGCATAAAAGCATTTTTTTGCAAATTGAAATGACTTGGGAAAGTGTGCAAACGGATTTGTCAAGATGTGAAAAATGGCACACTTAAAGTATTTTCAAGGTATAATGTAGTGTTACAATCCATTCGATCTCACCTATCACAAAGTTTTAGATATGACATCACAAACAAGGGTACTGACAAATCTACATTTACTGACACCAATAAAAAGTTACAAATTACATTTGGAATTGCATTTGAAAACTGATCAAACAGATTTGTCATAAGCTCAAACTTGAAACATAACAATTCTTTGAATTCTAAAATACAATGCAAAAGGAATTTTCTCATTTTGGTCAAATAGGTCAAATTTATAAGAAGTCAAATAGGGCCTTCTAGAATTCTAAACATTTCACATCAGCATGACATCAATAAAATAAACAACTTTGAGGGATTCAAAACCTAGTCAAACAAACTTGAAATGACTCAAAATCTGAAACATAGGCTCTTTGGTATGGACACTAAATATTTCCAAAGCAGAAAATCATGAAATCTTACTGGGTTTGAGATATTTAGTTGCAAACACAACCTCCTGCCGCTGTTTGAAACTTGAGCAAAAATGCAGATTCGATAAATGCTCAAAATGAGACTTCACGAAATGGCTCAGAATGACAATTTAACTTCATGAAATGAGTGGATATGTTGAATGGAAGGTGTTAGAAATATTAAACACCTCTTAGGTCTCAAAAGGATAGCTGGGTACATATGATTCAAAAAGCAATTATAGGGCCAAATTTCTCAATGGTACTCAAAATTGAGGCTTCAATGTTGAGTCCCAACAATGGCTTTGTCTGGGGATGCATGTCCCTTGTGGGCATGGTAAAGATTCAGATCTCTGGTAGAAGTAGACTACTCACTTGAAATAGCAAAAAATTCTCTCTCAAATAGCTTTATTGAAAGCCAAAAAAAAAACTACCTCTACTATATATAAACGATGGCCCCAGGCCACTAAACTTCAACAAAAACCTTTACTTCTATCATAAATTTGATTTTCATCTGAATGTATATAAGGTAAAATAAAAATATTTCTTCTATCAATTACACCAATCAACTTAGCATCATGAATCAACTCTCTTGGTAAAATTGAATCCACAACTTCACTTTCATAATGCATATAAAAACTAAATTCACTTTCAACCACTTGCTCATTATGAAAGTTTTGATCAGCATGCCCACAACTATCAAACTAAAACTGAAAATCCTCTTCATTTAATGACTCATGCATGCTATCATTATTGAATATGAAAGCTTCATATTCAACATGGGGAAAGGGATCACACATACCTTGAAACTGTGTATCCTTATGCATAGTTGGATTGTACTCAAATGAACACTCTAATTTGTACTCACATATATCATCAATGTCATAATTTGAAAATAATCTGGGATCCTCCAATGATTCTTCACAATCAACAAATGTATTAGTTGTCACATTAAAGTATTCATTATAAAACTTTCTATAAGGTGCACGCTGATTTTCAACAAAAACTTCTTCAAACACCTTATTATCAATCTCATAAGATGTAATCTCATCAATACTTTCACCATCACATCTGGAAGAAGATAAATCTGATCTCTTACAATGGTAAAACAATGTATCATCATTAAACTCATTCTCCACTAAAAATGAAACTTCCATTTGCTCTTCAAACAATGGATTAATAATTCCATGCAAGGACCCCCTTTGAACATTTTGACAAAAAATGGGTTGATCGACATCACAATCTTCATCATATAAAACATTAGTATATACTTTTAAACCATTACACATTTTTTCTTCATGGAGACTTTCAACATGTGAAGAAAAATTAGGACTACATGCAGACTCACATTCTACTCCATCAATGAAGCATGTGGAATATAAATCAAAGTTACTTTTATTTTCCTCATGTAGGTGATTTAAATGTCTTGCAAATCTATCATTATTTATCTTTCCAATAGGTGTTGATGCATTAACCTTAGAATCATTTGTATGCTGATTATCACTGCACTCATCCTTAAGACACTCATCTACATAATTAGGTAATCCATTATGATAAACAAATTCTTTATCCTTGTATTGTGTAGATAATTTTTCTTCACAAATTTCAACCTCAAATTGACTTACATAACTATGAACTAGAAATTCACTTTCAGATTTAAGAAAAGAACTCATACCTCTACTAGCATAAGAGTGACAACTTATGTCATTGCTTTCTTCTTCCCAATTTGCATTTGATTCACATGATGATGAATATATACTAGCACTATCCTCTTCTTGACTCAAGTAACAACTCTCATCATTGTCTTCACATAATGCTTCTTCGTAATACATCAAATCAACAACTTCACCTTGATCACTTGACACATAACTTTCAGCCTCTTCACCCTCATACTGAGATGAACATCCTTCAACTTCATGATCAGTTATGTTTTCAACATAAAGAAAATCACCAATGGGAGAATGAATGACTAAATTTAAATCTTGCATATATAACTCCTCAAGTAAACTAACTTTATCTTTTGCAGTTGTAACACTGGAAACATGTGCATTACATTTTACAAGAACAGACTCATCTCTTCCTTGAAACCAATAAACTTCATATGCACATGTCTTTAATTCTAAATTTTCAACAAAATCATCTACGATAGTAGGGGTACCTAGTTGTTGATCTAAATTTTCCACTTGATTAAAACCTACAAAAGGGGTATTGATAACTGAAGCATCAACACCACATTCATCCTTCCTTTCAGACACATTATATTGACACACATTTCTAACAAAATGACTTCTAGTCAATCCATATTTCAGATTGTTTTCAATCTCTATAGCAGTCATAAAAGCCTAGTATAATGTCCTAGGCTCTTTATCCCTTAGTAGATAGTTCATTTTCTTGTCAAATGCATCAAAGTAAATAGTTATACACATTTGATTATTAGGTCTATAACTCTCAAGGATATCATTCAAAACTTTAGCAAATTTGATATTGAATTGAGGCACAAGTTCATCTCACTTAACATGAATCTTCAAGAGCTTGTCATAAGAATTAGATATGCTTACTCTTTCCTTGAATTGCTTCATGAAGGCTAAAATTAATTCATCCCAAGATCAAATAGAACATACTGGTAAAAATGAAAACCAATCCCTAGCATCACCTTCTAAAGTTTGAACAAACAACTTCATAAGAATGTCTTCATGAGCATTTTGAAATCACTAACCAAGTCACTAAATAACTAAACATGATGGTTGGCTGAATTTTCATGGTTCCCACTAAACTTAGGCAAATACTTTCTAAGATTATATGGCATAGTATGTGGAAAACCATAAATGCTATCAAAACATAACGACATGTATCCCTTGGTAGAAACAGATCTATAATTCTCAACAACCAGCTACATACTTGATGAAAAGAAATTTGACATTCTTCAAAATTAAAACTCATTCATCATAAATACTCTCAAAATTTATTAATTGTAGCAGATCTAGAGTTCTTTCTACCAATTAAAAACTTCAAACATACTTTAAAATTTAAATACAGTTTTGCTAAATCTATCTCTCATAAAGTATGTTGAAATGTATTAAATCGTTCTCCTATTCAATGCTGAAAACCATTTGACGGAGAATCTCTTGTAAAGCTTACTTTCATGTCAATAAAGTCACATGAAAATGGAAAGTACCTTTTAATACTAATGCCTACAACTACTTCAATGCTGCAAATAAGAACAGATTTAGATCTTATCTGGATTTAGTAACATTTGTGTTGTATCTCACCTAGTTTTTTCACTCATTGTCAAGACCTTGAGATGAATTCTTCAAATCTGCTTTTCCACTATTGCATCCCTCAAAATACCTTCAAATTTATGAAGCACTGATGCAGAGATATAACTTTGAGCTGCCACTCACTTAGTGAGAAAATATTTACCAACTTGCAAAACATAACAAGATGGTCCATAATTTAGAACAAGTATTTGAAACTTTATACAACACTTAGGAATTTCACACTCTTGACAAGGTGAAAGAACTTGACATTAACTCTAAATTCTGATAGCAACTTATCAAAATGTCAAATGACTTTGATATTAGAATGTATTCAATTTAGTTACATTACTGCTACCAATGAATAAGGATACTGGGGTGCATGATATTTGAGTAAGAAAATTTGAAAACACATCAAATAACTTACTGCTACAACTTTTTACACACTTCTTCTGTTGTATTGAATCTCTTCTTTTAAATTCTCAAGGTTTGTCTACCATTCAGATTCAATACAATCCCCAATAGTCACCATTTTGTTGGCTCCTGATTTAACAGAGTTTGAATAACTAGGTATGCAAGGCAATGATGCATCTATGGGAAGCTATCTACAATAATGGACACAATTCACCAAGAACCCGAGCCAACTATAAGGCTACACTCCTTCTTCACTTCAGACTCTACAAAAACCTAGGTGGGTGAGCCTCTTAAGATCCAACTATGTGAATAGTGCAATGAGCATAATCAGGATCTAGAATAGCAAGTGAAACCCCTAAATCTTCTATGCCTAACCAAGAAATCACAAGCATGAAATAGCTAATAACATGACTCATGAAATTGGAAAGCGAAGTGAGGGTTAATCTTTGAATAACTTTCAAAATAAAAGAGAAAATTGATTTAATATGTTGAATATCAAAAAGACCTAGGTATGAGCAAGAAAATTGAATGATCTAGGTATCTCTGATCAATGCCTCATCTATTGGGTAATTGAATGAATTACAACCATACACCTCCTGGAAATCTTTGACATAACTCCTACATCAAGATCCCTGATCTATCTTTCACCTTGTGAATAGACACCTGCATCAAAATGAATCACATACTCAAACTATCCCAACACAAAATCTGCAAACCCTATGATAAACATCAAACAATTACATGGCTCTTTGTTCCATAAGCAAGACATTTCAATCACATACATCCTTAAAAAGAATGCAACCTAATTCATGCTCTTGGTTCATAAATTAGAAGAAATTACAGATCCATGAACATGAGACAAGATTCAGACTAAATTTAAAACCCTTTGCTGTGTTTTATTCATTCTCCTTGAAAAAATAAATAAATGAAAGATGTACAAGAATGACTCACAAATCACCTAATAGATGAGAACTATCTACATAAAACTTAAATTGTTGTTCATACAAGAAGAAAATGTTGAAGAAGGGTATCACAGATCTGACAAAACTCAAGATTGGAACCCTTACAATGGATGAAAGAAAGAAAGATATAGACAAAGGTGAATTCCTAGATCTAATCTTAGAATGACATGTGCCCACTTGAAATTCAATCCTTTTTAATGGAAAAACCTCTTTTCTCTTTCTACCCATTTGATCTAATATGATTTTCATCATTATTCTATAACTACTTTGAAAATATCTCTACTGAAATGATGAAAACTTTTGTGTCACCAAAAATTTGAACTACCTCATGAAATGCTGATGAAATCCCCATTTACTTGACTTAAAAGTGATCAAATTTGACCCCGACTGCATTTTCACTGTCTTTTACCCACACTTAGGTCATTTCCATGTGAAAAATTTGTTTTGAACTTTGAAACTAGAATATAGTTGCAAATTAGGAATTTGGGACAAAACCTCTTGTATCTTGAATAGATTTCTTCCTATGTGAAAAATAACCTCGAAATTGGAAAGTTTGTCTTCTCTGAATTCTGGCAATATATAATATTGCTATACTAGCCTTCCAGAAACTCCCTGAAAGTTTATTTGAAAAACACCCCCTATTATGAAACTCTGACTTGCAACTGAATATTTCAAAAATTTAAAATGTCTAAAGTTTCAACTTTAGAAAATGTGCCATTTTTGCATTTAAAAAATGCACATGATCCCATTGTATGAGAAAACAACTTTTTTTTTTTTTTTTTTTACCATTTTCAAATTTTCACTCTACCCTTCAAATTTGGGGACAAACTAGGTTTGACCAAGTGTGCCACATGGAAACACCTAATTGGTCAACCTCTACACACTTGCCACCTCATCGCCACATGGCACTCTCTCACTTACCCATATTTCTTAACCATTGAGCAACTTTGTTTTGCAAGGATGCACTAGTCATTGATCCAGGCCACGTGTAACGATCTTAGCATTAAAAGTTGTCAGCCCATTGAAGCAAAATGGAGAGAAAAAAACCTGGGTATGTACACGATAAACAACGAACATATGTTCAATCGCTAGTTTTTTCTATTAAATAGTATTACTTTGTCAGTGTCTTAAGTGTTTGTCCCATTCCATTTCTTGGTTCAAAACACAGGGATTCATGCGGTTTGAAACTTGTTGTTCTAGCGCCACCTCACTTCATCTGGGACCCATTGCCATGTGGTGCTTGTTGGAATATTCAAATAAGAAGAATATTTTTGAGAGGGGGGGGGGGGGGGGGTGTGAATCAAAAGTACTGTATTTTAACCATTAAAACTTTTTAACTGAAAGTAGATTGCATGCATATGAACATATCAGATAGTTATGAAAAAAACATAAGCATCACCACATAACACTTAAGATTTTGGTAACCTAGACACCCTCTAGAAATAAGAAGGTAAAACTGGGGTGGGGATGATACCCAAAAAATCACTGCAGTAATAATATTTAACCACTTTTGATGGTCTGCCCTGTTAAAGGCTTTGCACTATATCAATAGTGACCTAGTTAAAGGATTTACAAACACTTTACATGAAGTGTCACCCTATTAAAGGATTTAATCACCTATTTAAAGGATCTACAAAATAGTTGTTAAGCTAACCTATCACCATAGGGTTTTTCATTCTAATACAATTGCTAGAGAGTATTAGGTACAATAAACCTGATAGCTTGCAATCCTTCATTTGCTGAATATAGGCACTTGATTTTCTTTCTCTAATCTTGATCCTCTGAGATCTGATACTCTTTACTCTGAAATAGTGTTCCTTCCATACCCTTGTACATCCACTTCTCTTTCTAATGAGAGTTTTTCTTCCTTATAAAGACATTTGAAAACTTAGGGTTAGGTATGGATCTACGGTCCATATTGAATCTTTTTGCTTCCCGCTCATTCCTTGCACTTTTCTTATTAGTTGCATGCCTTCTCCATTTTTCTTATTGGCTACATGTAGATTGCATAGAAAATACAAAATATTCAATCTTATCATTTAATCCTTCAAGATTCGTCATATGTTGGCCATGAAAATGGTTTACATATGAATCAATGAAGTTACAAACTCATAAGTACATTCTGTGTTACTTGGCACTTGCTGATTTTAGATGCTCGACACTAATAACAAACTGGCTTACTCGGCTCCTATTGCATTTCTGTATTTCTTGGCATCATCTGTAACTCAACACTTAAATATCACTCGACACTTGTATCATGCTTGGCACCTAAAGTCATTCGGCACTTGATCTTCACTCGGCACCTAAAGTCTTTCCTGACTCGGCTCATGTTGTGGCTCGACATACATGGTGTACTTGGCTCCAATATAGAAAGTGGTTGAGTTTATTGGCACTCAATTGTCAAAAACCATTATGAGGTTAACAATTTCCCCCTTTGACATAAGTGACAAAAACACTTAACTGATCTTATGAGTACATTAATTAATCTACTTGGTATATACAGAGGTTTTAAAAACCTTTAATAAAATTTGTGTAACTTACAATATATATACCTCAAAATTATTGTAACTCCCCCTGAGTTGGTTGTTTGTGCCATTATCTCTATATCATGCTCCCCTTGGTTTCCTTGGTGTTATTTCCCCCATTCTCTCATTCATCTTATAATATCTCCCCCTTTGTAGTATATCCCCCTTTGTTAATAAGATATATATCTCCCCCTTTTTGACACTTATGTCAAAGGATTTTAAGGGTTAAGACCATATTTCACCAAAAATGTGTTGTTTACCTCCATAATCATCTTGAGAGCTACATTCCAATTGTTCAAACCAATTTCCATGACTTGTACTGGATGGCAGTCTCTGCAGCAAGATGAATAAGTCCATCTGAAGTAGAAAGATTGGGATCTTTCTTGAGAATAGTTTCTGCATAGACTTGTTCCTTATGGAGTATTTCCAAGTGTGGGGTAATGGAGGACTGGAGCTATATCAGTTTTGCCTTGATATTGGCCTCATCTACTGATAATACAGTTATTTCTTTCTGAGTGTGAAGCGATTGAGCAAAATGCTTCTCATTTTGAGCTGGATCATTAGGTAGCTGCATGCTTGAAATATTTAAATTTCTCTCCAAGCTCAGTATATTTTGGCTTGTCTCTTGTGTGAAGTATGAAAAGTCACACAACTTTTTGTACAATGAGAATATATTCTCAAGTACCTTTTTCACTTTTTCTATTAGCTTTGCCAATTCAACCTGGGAGAGTGCAATTTGACTTGATACTTGCTCATTTACTTTTCCCTAGAATTTTCTTTCAGACCATTCTATAAGTTTTGCATTTGTCTCTTGGTCTTCATTTGTCACCTGGTCAACAATATTTGATAATTGCTCTATGATATGCTTTGACTCATCTGGTGACTGCAAACTGAAGGCATCCATAAAGATGTCCTTAATCTCATGTAGTGTTTACTTTTGTTTATACTCCCTCCTAAGTATCTCTTCTCTCTTTCTCCTATTCAGTGCTTCTTGCACCTCATTGATTTGATCAATGGTTATTGTTTTTGAGTCATATCCTGGTATGATTATCTCCTCATCTAATTCAGGGTCTCCATAGTGAAGTACCCTTGCAACTTTTGTAGCATTGGATCCTGGTGCAGATATTTGCAATGGCTGTTGTGAAAGAGTTCTCGAGGTAGGAAAATTTATCAATGTTTGTATTGCCTCTTCCTCTTTAGGAGTTTCCTCTATTTTCTC
Source organism: Cupressus sempervirens (assembly GCA_028749045.1). NCBI lineage: Eukaryota > Viridiplantae > Streptophyta > Pinopsida > Cupressales > Cupressaceae > Cupressus > Cupressus sempervirens. The sequence continues at coordinate 155,566,883 of CM053786.1, forward strand.
CTCCTGCTGTCTACTTCCTTGATCAATTATGGTAATCTTAGGAAGTGCACCTTCTGTTTGTGTTGCAGGATCAGATGTAATAGTCTATCCTATTTGTTTGGTTTCTTTTTCTATAGTTGCACTTGGCTACTGTATTGAGGTATTAACTATGCCTAATGAAATAACTGTGGGCATTTGAGGTTGACCACTAGTAGTTGTAGAGATGATGGAAGGTGGTTCTTGTGGATTCACCTTTTCTCTAACTATTCTTTCTACTAGTTTTTGTAATTTATCCATGCTAACCAATACTGGATCTATACACAATCTTTCTTGCTACGTAGATTGGTCAAGGATTCTTTTGAGGTCTTCTGCAGTTAATGGATTGATGTTCTGACCAGAAGTGTCAGGAACATCTTTTATAATTATAGTTTCTGCAAGTGTGATGGGTACATGAGGAGGGCTAGAGGGTGGCAATTGTGTGTCTTGCACACTCTGGTCTGGTTGTTGCTCTTGCTCAGCTATTGTCGTTACATCTTGTTCTTGTGTCTCTTCTTCCTCTCCATCTTTCTTTTCTTCTTCCTTCTTCTCTTTTTCTTCTTTCTCTTCTTCTTCTCCTTTCTTTTCTTCTTCTTATTTCTTTTCTTCTTCTTTCTTTTCTTCTTCTCCCTTCTCTACTATTGTCTTCTCTTCTCTCCTTTTTCTTCTCTCTTTTGGTGGAGCAACTGCTTCTTCCTTTATATTCTTCTTCAAGAAAATCTTCAATCTTTTTGTACAAGTTTTTCCATGATTTCATTGTTCTTTGAACAATTTTTTCCATCTTGTTTTGGAGAATAAAGAATGCCCTGTACTTAGGTGTAAACCTAGGGTATGTGCAGGATCATGGTGTGCCAAAAAGTGGCAATGTGAAAAAAATAGAGTTTGAACACGTCTAAAAGTGCTTCAAAATCTGCTCTGACTTTTTTTCATCTATCCAAGTACCAAACCTGAAAAGTAAGGCCCAAGCCTTATCGGATACCCGATATGAGATCAGATATCGGATCTCATATCGGATATCTGATATGAGAATCGATATCAGATATCGGATCTCATATCAGATATCCGATATGAGATCCGATATCCGATATTAGCAGCATAAAAATTGGAGGGAAAAGGCACAAAAATTAGAGGAAAAAACAAATTTGTAAGTGATAACTAATTTAAGTTATGAAATATGTAAAGATATAATATATAATCTATAAATATATAATATAATAACATAACTATTATATATAAAATAATATATAATCTATATATTATATAATAATATAATATAATATATATATATATAACGTAACGTAAAGATATAATATATAATCTATTAATATATAATAATATATTATATATATGTTATTAATACATATTATTATTATTATCATATATAAATTATAATCTATAATATATTATTATTATTATTATCATATGTAAATTATAATATATAATATATTATGTTATTATTATTTGTTGGTAAACAGATTTGTCACAGTAGAATTGGCCCAACGGAGTGTGTGGCAAATCGTTCACAACAGTTGGATAGGCCCTTGGTATGTGGCCTTCCTCTGCGTTTAGAGGGGTAGCTCCCTCGTATGATATAATTTTTAAAGGGTTTTTTTTTGAATAAAAGATGGAATCAAACTTCAAATTTCAAGAGAAAGTCATTCAGGACGAATGCACCACACACCTTCACAACTTTCTTCGATAAAAAAAATCGATAACAGAGGTGCCCAAGAGCTACGCTTGAAAGCAACCAGTATTATTAAGCACATTCATAATCTTTCGTAAACACTCGCATAGCACCGTGAGAATGTCTACTACAACATATAACAATTTGGATTTCAAAATAAGAAACACAAAGAACATCTCATTTCATTTCCTTCCACCAAGAAAGCAATAGAGATTTTTCAATTCAGAGATAAAAAGTGAACATACTTTCCAAAATTTATCCCTAGATCAAAATTTCAGCATAGTGTTCCCTTATTTTTCCAACCAAAAAAAGTCCCCTTACAAAGCCAAAAGGCGTACTTATATAGACATAGAGGTTAATAACTACCTCTCCGTGGTTAATAACCACCTCCAAAATACGAAATCTTGGAAGGTTAATTAACCTTAAGAAATATACAAGGAAACTCGTAAAAACAAAACTTTAGCTAGAGTTCCTAAAAACGTTTGCATATACAATCACCAATTTTTCTAGCTACTAGCCCTATCTATCTGGACACAATTGATCTATCTCAAAAAGATCTCTAAGCATCTCGGATGAGTATCATTGATTCATAGTTTGGAATGAGAACGTTTTCCATCCTGAGTTTGGCTGTGAGGTATCTATCTTGGATTTCTTCTAACTCCTGCCGATAAGCTAAAATGTTACAATCTCCCAGTGTGACTGCAACCAGGCTAAGCTTCATCATAGTTTTGGCATCTGATACACGGTTCTCTATTTCTGAATGAATCTAAACACTGAAGGAATCAAGGAGAAATTGACAATCAACATGCTGAAGATCACTTACTGGCACCCCACCTGTGATAGTAGAGATTAATTCATCTGTACTTTTTTCTTTCAGTTGCTCCAAAGAAGTTATTAACTTTTCGAACTCAGTGATCCCTTTGTTGATGTTTATCATCTTCCAACCAACACTCTTACTCTAGATACGTATTTGGTTGTCACTTGGATCAGCAATAATTTTCTCAAGGAGTAGGGTGCTCGTATCCAACTTGGCCATTTCCTTTAATTCATCGGCTACTTTTTGCCAGTTGGATTTATGATCTTTTCTATTTTCCAGCTCCTTAGAAATTTCCTGTATCTGCGTGATGGCTTTCCCACATATCTCTTTTACTCCAATTATAATTTTTGAAGAATCTTCTATCATCCTATTTATCCAAGCCTCGATCATCAAACTATATGACTTTTGTTGGTCGATTCTTTGAACAACAGTATGATCTAAAATACCATCAAGACCTGTTAGAACCGGCGGGGTGTCCACGACTTGGGTATTAGAAGGATTGCTGATTGAATTAACATAAGCTACCATCATCTGAAGTTGTTCTTTGAGTTGCTCTTTGGCTCTTCTCTCTTTCTTTGCTCTTTGCAACATCTGAGTGGCAATCAGTTCAAAATTTTGAAATTCTCTTTTCGCATTAGGAGGACCAAGGTCAACATTTTCTAGAATGAAATCTGATTCAGATGCTTCATCAACATTCTTTTCAACTATAGGCTTGGCTAATTCCACACACAAATTGCCTGAAGTTTTGTCAATAGCTAACCTGGACATCATTTTGGTCTTTCTCGCCTTAGGAGGCTTCTGAAGAATGCTAGAGACCATATCAAATGGAGGTGGAACCAATTGAACAACTTTCTTCCTCTTCTGAAGACTATCCTGGAACCATGAATGTGTAACTTTTGAAACTTGTTCGGCACCTGTTACATTTTCAGCAACCATCATTAAGTCTTCTGAATTAGATAACAGGTCATCTAACTGTGTAATGTCTATTATGGGCGTATCAAGAGGAGGGAGATTCAAGTGAGGAATCGCTACATCACGGGGGGATGTAACTGGAACATGTGATTCAGCAATTTGAGTTCTTTTTTGGTCTTTTTCATTCCTTCTACCTTTCATTCTTGTCCTTTTCCTTTGGACTGTAAACTTATCTGGCTGATTCAAACCTTCATCTTGATCTTGAGCATCTATATCCAGTTGTTGTATCTGCTCACTAGAAGTGGCCTCTATCGCCATCTGAGATGATTCCCCTATATTATTTCTCCCCTCTTTATTTTGAGATTCACCAGTTGCTTTTTCGGTTCTGATTTTACTGATCTAGTCTCTTGTTCTTTTAAGAACATAGGAAGACCTCTATTTCAAGCTTTTCAATTTGGGAATTGACCAATCAATAGTAGGGAGCTCTACCAATTCAATTTTCTCATAATAATAAGGATCAACCAAAGAAATCTCATCATCATCAATGTCTGTTACATCAATGTCTAACTTGAAGTCTATTACCTGTTGTACTGTAAGCCGCATCCAATCCCTCTTCCTGACTTCAAAGTCATTTTCACAATCCTCCCAAAAATCTTCTAGAGCTGGGAAGTGACCGAGACTGGGATTTAACTTCAACTCATTCATAGCATAGCCCTTACTTTCATAAGGGAAACGCATCATGTAAGGATGCAAATTTATCGTGGCAATAGATCTTTCAATGTTCCTGGCATCTGATGCAATGTCACAACTATAATATCCGATGCTGATAGGAAAAGTTATTTCATCTGTCCTCCTGTTCCTGCAAAGTTTATTGATTTGGTTGATTTTCCTGCACATTTCAATTAAGACTAATTTATCATCAGTGAATCTTGGTAACATCAGCGGACATCCATCATAGGCAGCTAGCCGGATATAAGTAAACTTTGGAAATTGTATAAAAACACTTCCGTATTTTTGTACTTTCATCGCTGCATCTGGTGAAATCCTGAGCCCAATGTTCCCCTGAATTTCCTTTACAGTTAGCATGGTGAATGCGTCATTCACTCTTCTGAAATGGTGCAAGCCATTATCATACTGAATTTGAGGAAGATGATTATAAATGATGGTTGTGTCATCATAAATGCCTTGTCGGTTAAGTCCTGGCCAACTTTTGGTACTTGCAATAGCGTAGAAAAGATATGAAGTCATATAGAAGTAGTTATTCTCTTGAAGTCCCATGAGTTGTCTATGCAGTGAGTCACTGATAATTTTGGCCCAATCAATGTATTGTTTTCCTTCACAGACCATATTATTGAATAGAAACATCCAACCTTCGAACTCGTGTGAATCTCGAAGACCAACAATCCTGCTCAATAAGGTTACCATGTTCGCCACATCTTCTTTCAGTGATGATCTGTGAATGGATTTTCCTAATTGAGATTTGCCTCTTCTTGGTTGGAAGAACCACGATCTTGCCACAGTATTTAAACATTGGGTTTGATTGGCAGTAAAATATTCCTTGGCAGTCATCAGGTTAATGCTGGCATATTGCATCCTATTGGGCAATCGAAAAATGATAGCAATAGAAGCAGGGTCCAGACGGACAGTTGTTTCATTGTTCAGTGAAAGAACTTCTCTGGTGCTGGGATGATAAGCCTTCATGCATTCCAACACTAATTCTAGGCATTGTACAGAAATGGGATGTCCACCTGCTTGGGCCAAGCCACTTTCCAATATTTTTCCAGCTAATGGAGTCTTTTCTTCATTCACAAGAGATGACCAGAAATCTTGAAGGCAGATACTTCCTAAAATGGTATCATTGTATCTGGAAGCGTATTTCTTAAAACAAGAGCATAATCCGGCCTTTGGTACTTGTACTTCATGGTTTAATTTCCAATTTTTCTTTCAAATATGGTGGATTTATTCAACCCCGCACTGCACCCTTTATCTCCAGCTGAATTTGGGTGACGTAATTAGTGAGGCTTCCATGGCTACAGGTTAGGAAAGAGCATTTCATTTTGTCAAATAAATCAAATACCTTGTCAGAAAAAGAAAAGGTTCTCCTTTTGAGGGCTTCCTGATTCCTCCAAGGCAATCCCGACCAACTGGCTTTTCATCTGCAAAAATATCACTGCCACTCGTCTCTTTCAGCTTAGCAACACTCAACGGCTTTTCTGTAGAAACAACAGGAGTGTCCCATTTAAAAAATATTGTTGCCAGTCAACTCTGCCACTTTTTGATCATGAACCTTTCTCAACATTTTTCCAGCAGATTCCTGACCGAATATTATTTGACTGAATCCCCCTGCGGGATTAGAAACCTTACAGAAGTTCAGACATTGCGTGGCACTAGCTATCTCTATGCCCTGTTGGCACAGACTGGAAGGATGCTAGCAAAGATCGCATAGCTGAGCTTTACACCTGCTAACTCCACGTGCTTTAAAATCTCCAAGGCTTTATCAAAGAACCCATTTTGTGTATGCCCAACTATGATTGAAGATCATGAAACTACGTCTTGTTGCGGCATTTGGTCGAACAACTCCCGCGCCTCCTGCACGAACTTACACAATCTCCTTGCCGAGCATAATAACTATAGTTTTCTGTACACAAATGACTCCCCATGCAAGAATGATGGTCAACGTGGTCTTTCTCCATCGCACATAAACAGAACATTTGCATTCACAAACTGAAAGTCCATGCTTTACTTCGTCAAGAGCTACATTAGCCTCTAGCTGCAACCTTTGCACCTCATCACTATCACAGAAATCTGTCGTGTTTGAGCTTATCCACTTTTGAACTTGGCAATGCCTTCTGTCTGCCAGCGCCTCGAGGAAGCTCTCAAATAAAGAATGCCACTCCTCGCCATTGCTACCATTCTTCTTTTATATAGATCCAGCATCATTGATTTCATTGGTAATCCGAGGCTGCATTCGTCCTTGCTCACACATGCAATGGTTCAATGCTTTGCGCTGAAGGTTTGTTCTTCAAATTCTCTTTGAAATGCCTTGACCAAACTTAGGTCATGATTCAGCTTCACACCATCCAAAACCGTAGCAACATTTTCCATGGTCTCGGCACAGTCAACCCAGACATCAGAGAGGATAACAAACATATCATTTACTACCTTCTCTTCTAGATCAGCAAACCTGGTAGTTTCATCTGTTGTCAGAACGCCCCCACCAAAGAAGTCAAGGCCTGTCGTTACTGAAAGAGATACATTTCTATTCTCCAATGGTGGAAAGCCACATGTATATATCTGGAAAACTCCATTTGGCTGCAGCTCTCCTTCTACAACAATTATGGTATTTTCTACAAAGTATCCTGTTGTAATCTTTGCTTTTGACAAGTCAATTGGAATAGCTCCAGTAAGGTCTTCCAAGGGAAAAAAAAAAAATGTCCATCTTCTAATTGTGATATCACCTTACCATGTTAATAACTACCTTATAGAGGTTAATGAAAACGTATTCTTGGTAGCTCTCATTAACCTTTTGAGAGTTTAGGTTAGGAAAAACGTGTTTTCAAATGCTATCATTAACCTATAGGAGAGGTTAAGAAAAACGTATTTTTAGTGGTTAACATTAACCTTTTACTTGGAGGTTAAGAAAAACACGTTTTTGATGGTTAACATTAACTTTTAAGAAGTTAAAGGTTAAGAAATATGTGTTTTTGGCGGCAATCATTAACCTTTCATATCTTGAGGCTCAGAAGCTAGATTTCAATGATCTCAAGTGCTGTGTGGAACTGCTAACAAGCCGGGGACATGGAGACTTAAAGATTTGCAGATTTCACAGATAGAATGATCAATTTAAGGCTTAAAACCAGGCAAGTTTTAAATTCGAACCATGGCTCATAGAATTGGAACAAATTCTATGGTCAGGCAACATTATTATAATCTATAAATTATATATATATATATATGATTGTTATACTATATTATTATTATTTTTACTATATTATTTCTAGTAGAGTCATTTATATGGGTCAAAAGGGCTCATAGGATGACCTATAACCCCTTTCGACACATTCCATGATGACATATGTCCCTAAGGGATCCTAGGACCCTTAGGGACATATTAGAATAGTTTATATGGGTCGAAGGGGGTCACAAGATGACCTATGAACCCTTTCGACATATTACAAGATGACATTTGTCCCTAGGGGTCCTAGGGCACTTAGGGACATATTAGAATCATTCATATGGGTCGAAGGAGGTCATAGGGTGACCAATGACCACCTTCGACACATTTTATGATGACATATGTCCTTAGGGATCCTAAGACCCCTAGGGACATATTAGAATCATTCATATGGGTTGAAGCGGATCATAGGGTGACATATGACCCCCTTCGACACATTCCATGATGACATATGTCCATGAGGGTCCTAAGACCCCTAGGGACATATTAGAATCTTTCATATGGTTTGAAGGGGGTCATAGGGTGAACTATGACCCCTTTCGACACATTACATGACGACATATGTCCCTAGGGGTCCTAGGACACCTAGGGACATATTAGAATGCTTCATATGGGTCAAAAGGGGTCATAGATTGGCCTATGACCCTCTTTGACCCATTAAATGATGACATATGTCTCTAGGGGTCCTAGGAAACCTAGGGACATATTAGAATCATTCTTATGGTCAAAAGGGCTCATAGGGTGACCTATGACCCCCTTCGACCTATTAGATGATGACATATGTCCCTAGGGGTCCTAGGACCCATAGGGACATATCAGAATCATTCTTATGGGTCAAAGGGGGTCATAGGTTGATGTATGACCCTCTTCGACACATTACATGATGGCATATGTCCCTAGGGGTCCTAGGACACTTAGGGACATACTAGAATGCTTCATATGGGTCAAACGGTGTCATAGGTTGACCTATGACCCCCTTCAACCCATTAAATGATGACATATATAGCTAGGGGTCCTAGGACCCCTAGGGACATATTAAAATCATTCTTATGGGTCAAAGGGGGTCATAGGTTGACCTATAACCCCCTCTGACCCATTACATGACAACACATGTCCCTAAGGGTCCTTGGAACCCTAAGGACATATTATAATATTTCATATGGGTCAAAGGGGGTCGTAGGTTGTCATATGACCCCCTTTGACCCTTTAAATGATGACATATGTCCCTAGGTGTCTTAAGACCCCTAGAGACATGTTAGAATCATTCTTATGAGTTCAAAGGGGTCATAGGTTGAACTATGACCCCTATGACCCCCTTCGACAAATTACATGATGACATATGTCCCTAGGTGTCCTAGGACCCCTAAGGACATATTAAAATTGTTCATATGGGTCAAATGGGGTCATAGTTTGACCTATGACCCTCTTCGACCCATTACATGATGACATATGTCCCTAGGGGTCCTAGGATGCCTAGGGACATATTAGAATCATTCATATGGGTCAAAGTGGCTCATAGGTTGATTTATGACCCCTTTCGACCCATAAGAATGATTCTAATATCTGCCTAGGGGTCCCAGGACCCCTAACAACATATGTCATCATTTAATAGGTCGAAGGGGATCATAGGTACCCCTATGGGCACCTTTAACCTATAAGAACAATTTTAATATGTCCCTAGAGTTCCTAAGACCCCTTAGAGACATATGTCATCATATAATGGGTCGAAGGGGGTCATAGGTCAACCTATAACCCCCTTAGACCCATAAGAATGATTCTTATATGTCTTTAGGGGTCCTAGGAACCCTAGGAACATATGTCATCATGTAATTGGTCGAAGGGGGTGATTGGTCAACCTATGACCGCCTTTAACCCATATGAACGATTCTAATATGTCCCTAGGGGTCCTAGGACCCCTAGCTATATATGTCATCATTTAAGAGGTTGAAGGGAGTCATAGGTCAACCTATGACACCCTTTGACCCATATGAAGCATTCTAATATGTCCCTAGGTGTCTTAGGACCCCTAGGGACATATGTCATCATGTAATGTGTCAAAGAGGGTCATAAGTCAACCTATGACCCCCTTTGACCCATAAGAACAATTCTAATACGTCCCTAGGGGTCTTAGGACTCCTAGGGACATATGTCGTCATCTAATGGGTTGAAGGGGGTCATAGGTCACCCTATGAGCCTCTTTGACCCATAAGAACAATTCTAATATGTACCTAGGGGTCCTAGGACCCCTAGGGACATATGTGGTCATGTAACTCGTTGAAGGAGGTCATAGGTCAACCTATGACCCCATTTGACCCATAAGAATGATTCTAATATGTCCCTAGGGGTCCTAGGATCCCTAGGAACATATGTCATCATTTAATGGGTCGAAGGGGATCATAGATCAACCTATGACCCCCTTTGACCCATAAGAATGATTGCAACATGTCCCTAGGTGTCCTAGGTCCCCTAGGTACATATGTCATCATTTAATGGGTCGAAGGGCATCATAAGTAAATCTATGACACCATTTGATCCATATGATGCATTCTTATATGTTCCTAGGGACATATGTCATCATGTAATGGGTCGAAGTGGGTCAATTGTCAACCTATGACCCCCTTTGACCCATAATAACAATTCTAATATGTCCCTAAAGTTTCGAGGACCCCTAGGGACATATGTCATCATGTAATTTTTTGACGCGGGTCATAGGTCAACCTATGACCACCTTTGACCCATAACAATGATTCTAATATGTCTCTAGGGGTCCTAGGACCTCTAGGGACATATGTCATTATGTAATAGGTCGAAGGGGATCATAAGTCAACCTATGACCACCTTCGACACATATGAATGATTCTAATATGTCCCTAGGGGTGCTAGGACCCCTAGGGACATATGTCGTCATGTAATGGGTCGAAGGGGGTCATAGGTCAACCTATGATGCCCTTTGACCCATATGAATGATTCTAATATGTCCCTAGGGGTCCTAGGACCCCTAGGGACATATGTTACCATTTAATGGGTCGAAGGGGGTCATGGGTCAACCTATGTCCCCCTTTGACCCATAAAAACGATTCTAATATGTCTCTAGGGGTCCTAGGACCCCTTTGGACATATGTCATCATGTAATGCATTGAAGGAGGTCATTGGTCAACCTATCACCCCCTTTGACCCATAAGAAGCATTCTAATATTTCCCTAAGGGGTCGTATGACTCCTCAGGACATATGTCATCATGTAATGGGTCAAAGGGGGTCATAAGTCAACCTATGACCCCCTTAGACCTATAAGAATAATTCTAATATGTCCATAGGGTTCTGAAGACCCTTAGGGAGATATGTCATCATATAATGGGTCGAAACGGGTCATAGATCAACCTATGACCACCTTTGACCCATAAGAATGATTTTAATATTTCCCTAGGGGTCCTAAGACCTCTAAAGACATATGTCATCATGTAATGCATCGAAGGGGTCATAGGTCAATCTATGACCCCCTTTGTCCCATAAGAACGATTCTGATATGTCCCTAGGGGTCGTAGGACCCCTAGGGACAAATGTTGTCATTTAATGGGTCGAAAGGGATCATAGGTCAACCTATGACCCCCTTCGATCCATATGAATGATTCTAATATGTCCCTAGGGGTCCTAGGACCCATAGGGACATATGTCGTCATGTAATGTGTCGAAGGGGGTAGTAGATCAACCTATGACACCCTTTGACCCATAAGAATGATTCTCATATCCCTAAGGGTTCTAAGGACATATGTCATCATGTAATGGGTCAAAGGGGGTCATAGGTCAACCTATGACGCCCTTTGACCCATATGAACAATTCTAATATGTCCCTAGGGGTCTTAGGACCCCTAGGAACATATGTCATCATTTAATGGGTCGAAGGGGGTCATAGTTCAACCTATGACCTCTTTTGACTCAAATGAACAATTCTAATATGTCCCTAAGAGTCCTAAGAGCCCTAGTGACATATGTCATCATTTAATGGGTTGAATGGAGTTATAGGTCAACCTATGACCCCCTTTTACCCATATGAACAATTCTAATATGTCCCTAGGTGTCCTATGACCCGTAGGGACATATGTCATCATGTATTGGGTCAAAGGGGGTCATAGGTTGACCTATGACCCCATTTGACCCATAAGAATGATTCTAATATGTCCCTAGGGGTCTTAGGACCCCTAGGGACATATGTTGTCATGTAATGGGTTGAAGGGTGTCATAGGTCACCCTATGTCCCCCTTTGACCCATAAGAACGATTCTAATATGTTCCTAGGGATCTTAGAACCCCTAGGGACATATGTCATCATGTAAAGGGTCAAAGGGGGTCATAGGTCAACCTATGACTCCCTTTGACCCATAAGAACAATTTTAATATGTCCTTAAGGTTCCTAAGACCCTTTTGGATATATGTCATTATATAATTTGTCGAAGGGGGTCATAGGTCAACTTATGACCCTGTTTGACTCATAAGAAGCATTCTAATATGTCCCTAAGGGTCCTAGGACCCCTAGAGACATATGTCATCATGTAATGGGCCAAATGAGATCATAAGTCAACCTATGACCCCCTTTGACCCATATGAACAATTTTAATATGTCCCTAGGTGTCCTATGACTCGTAAGGACATATGCCATCATGTAATGGGTCAAAGGGGGTCATAGGTTGACCTACGACCCTGTTTGACTCATAAGAATGATTTTAATATGTCTTTAGGGGTCCTAGGACCCCTAGGGACATATGTCATCATGTTATGGGTTGAAGGGTGTCATAGGTCACCCTATGACCACCTTTGACCCATAAGAACGATTATAATATTTTTCTAAGGGTCTTAGGACCCCTAGGGACATATGTCATTATGTAATGCATTAAAAGGGGTCATAGGTCAACCTATGATCCCCTTTGACCCATAAGAATGATTCTCGTATGTCCCTAGGGGTCGTAGGGACATATGTCGTCATGTTATGGGTCAAAGGAGGTCATAGGTCAACCTATGAACCCCTTTGACCCATATGAACAATTCTAATATGTCCCTAGCTGTCCTAGGACCCCTAGGGACATATGTCATTATTTAATGGGTCAAAGGGGATCATAGGTCAACTTATAACCCCCTTCAATCCATATAAACAATTCTAATATGTCCCTAGGGACCTAGGACCCCTAGGGACATATGTCATCATGTAATGTGTCAAAAGAGGTCATAGGTCAACCTATGACACCCTTTGATTCATAAGAATGATTCTCATATGTCCTTAGGGGTCCTCAGGACATATGTCATCATGTAATAGGTCAAAGGGGGTCATAGGTCAACATATGACCCCCTTTGACCCATATGAACAATTCTAATATGTCCCTAGGCGTCTTAGGACCCCTAAGGACATATGTCATCATTTAATAGGTCGAAGGGGGTCATAGGTAAATATATGACCCCCTTTGATCCATATGAACAATTTGAATATGTCGCTAGGGGTCCTAGGACCCCTGGGGACATATGTCGTCATTTAATGGGTCAAAAGGGTTCATAGGTCAACCCATGATCTCCTTTGATCCATATGAACAATTAGTCTATGTCCCTACAGGTATTAGGACCCCTAAGGACATATGTCATCATTTAATAGGTCGAAGGGGGTCTTAGGTCACCCTATGGGCCCCTTTGACCCATATGAATGATTCTAATATGTCCCTAGGGGTCCTAGGACCCCTAGGGACAAATGTCTTCATGTAATGGGTCGAAAGGTATCATAGGTCAACCTATGACCCCCTTTGACCCATACGAATGATTCTAATATGTCTTTAGGGGTCCCAAGACCCCTAGGGACATATGTCATCATGTAATGTGTCGAAGGGGGTCTTAGGTCAACCTATGACCCCCTTCGACCTATAAGAATGATTATAATATGTCCCTAGGGGTCCTAGGACCTCTAAGGACATATGTCATTATGTAATGGGTCGAAGGGGATCATAAGTCAACCTATGAGCCCCTTCGACCCATATGAATGATTCTAATATGTCGCTAGGGGTGCTAGGGTGCTAGGACCCCTAGGGACATATATCGTCATGTAATGGGTCAAAGGGGGTCATAGGTCAACCTATGACGCCCTTTGACCCATATGGACGATTCTAATATGTTCCAATTGGTCGAAGGGGGTCATAGGTCAACCTATGACCCCCTTTGACCTATAAGAACGATTCTAATATGTCCCTATGGGTCTTAGACCCCTATGGACATATGTCATCATTTAATGGGTTGAATGGGGTCATAGGACAACTTATGACCCCGTTTGACCCATAAGAATGATTCTAATATGTCTTTAGGGATCCTAGGACCCTTAGGGATATATGTCGTCATGTAATGCGTCGAAGGGGGTCATAGGTCAACTTATGACCTCCTTCGACCCATAAGAATGATTCTAATATGTCACTAGGGGTCATAGGACCCCTAGGGACATATGTTGTTATGTAATGGGTCGAAGGGGGTCATAGGTCAACCTATGACCCCCTTTGACTCATATATATTAATAATATACATATATATTAATAGCATACATATTAATATAATAATATATATTAATAACATATATATATGGTTATTATATTTAATAAAAATATTACGTTATTTTATATATATATATATATGTATATATATATATATAACGTTATTATATTTAGTAAAAATAATAATAATATAAATTATATTTATAGATTACAATGAGAATAACATAATATATTATATGTTATACCTTTACATTATGTTATTATATATATGTAATATATTATAATACATATTTGCATAGTAATATAATAAAAATAATTTATAAATCATAAGCTATAAAATACTACGTTATAATATATATATATATTACTTTATTATATTTAATAAAAATATTACGTTATTATATATATATTAATAACATACTTATATATATATATATATATATATATATATATATATATATATATATATATATATATATATATATATATATATATATATATATATATATATATATTATGCTATTATATTTAGTAAAAATAATAATAATATAAATTATATTTATAGATTATAATGAGAATAACATAATATATTATTATATATTAATATATTATATGTTATATCTTTACATTACGTTATTTTATATATATATATATATATATATATATATATATATATATATATATATATATATATATATATATATATATATATATATATATATATATATATATATATATATATATATATATATATTTACATAGTAATATAACAAAAATAATTTATAAATCATAAGCTATAAGTCTTAAATCCAGTTTTCCCTCCAAAATGGGTTGGGATTTCAAATTTTTCACCAAAATTTACCTAGCCATATCGGATATCCGATTTGAAATCTGATATCCGATTTCAAATTCGATATCCGATTAGGCTTGGTATTTACCAAGCCTACCCGGTCAACCCAAAAGACGTGTTTGAAGAGGGTTTTAGTGATACTCAAACTTCGGGTAGTCGTCTGACAATGTTATTTTGATTAAAATTGAATGAAACGAAAAAGGTTTTTTAATATCGCTCTCGAGATTCCATCAATATAATTTCTGTCAAATTATGAGATCGATAAGTATTTATTAGTTAATTATCAATGAAGATTATTGTAAAGTGTTGATTGACATATTGATTGAAAAACAGCTATAATTTTCAAATGGTATAACATTTTTTAAATCTAAAAGTTGCATCACATTCTATGTTTTGCCTAGTATAAGAAAAAAAAATGGTAAAATTTTCTATTAGTTAAGGTGGTCAGACACGGGATTTTTTTTTTTCCAAAATTGTTTTGGTAGAAAATTCATATTTAATTATTTATTTGGAATAAAAATACCAAAAAATATGCATCACATCCGGGCATGAGTCTACTTTTCATATCTATAATTATATTAAAAAAATATTATCATTTGATTTTGATTAAGGTGGTCAGACATACACCTACTTTTTATTTTTGCCCTGAAATTTTTGTAGTATTGCATTAAAATTCAAACTTTTGACCAATTAATTATTTTTTTCTTCTGATAAGGCCTAGTAGTTTAGAAACTTCATTCAATTTCTTACAGATCATTTTCTTACAACTTTTTGATATAAAGTCCATAACCACTTTAAAATTATGTGTCAAGTTGACATAACCCTGATTTTCTGATTTTCACTGCCACTTAAGGCCATAGTTTGGTACACCATGATCCTGCACATACCCCCTAGTATTATGCCTTTTGACTGCTTTCTTTATTTGTTCCTTAGTCAAATCAGAAAATATGCTTTCTAGGGTTGATTCGCTCATCTCCTTCTCCATTTTTAAACAAAAATGCCATATGTCTTCTACAATTTTAGACAGTTCTTTTGGCAATTGTCCATCTAGTTCAAGAGGAGTGTACTTGAACTGTGTCATCATTCCATAAATTGTTTCCTCTATCCTATTCTATTCTTCTTTAGTAAACTTATTGAAATCAACATTATTTAAGTTGATTAAATCACCATTTTCAATCTTTTTACATAAAGTATCAACTAAAAAATGGATTACCTTTTCAAATTGATCTTCTTCATCAGTATCAAGTTGAGCCACATATCTTCTTCTTTTCCTCAGCTCTTCCTATGTTTCCTTGATTGGTTTCTTCTTTGTAGATTCCTCTATAGCCCTTTTAGTGGAGGCCCTTGTTGCAGCTCGAGTTGTTGGCTTTTGAGGTGATGGGATAGCATATTTCTTTGGTTTTTGTTGAGCTAGAGGCTATTCTGTTGCCTTCTTTTTCTTTGACTCAGCTTCAGTTGGTACTTCCTTGGATTCTTCTTCCTCTGCACCTTCCTCCTTGTGTTCACCTAGGCCTTGGGTCAATTCCATTGGGCCTCGCTCTTGTTCATCTTCATCATCATCATTGTCATCTTCATCTTCTTCTGCTTCAGCCTCAATTTCTTCACCAAATTTTTTTTTAATCCTCTTCAACAATTTGTCTTTCTTCTTTAATGTGGAGGCAGTCTTTAGCTCCATATTTATCTTTGATCTTACCACATCATAAGTGCCAAAGTGTGGAGCATTTTTATCTATTTCTTATGCCAATAATGCAGTTATTTCTGCAGAAGCTTCATCTATATTGATTTCATATCCAAATGGCCTTAGCCATCCCACCCTTGGAATTAATGCTTGAATATAGGTAAAATCAATGTCAACTAAGAAGCACAAATCATTCATATGTTTTTCCACTAGGGAAACTGGTATTCTTGATCTTTGCTTCATGGATTTCCTGAAGTCCTCAAAATAACTTGTCATTAGTGTATCAAAATTTTCTCCCATCTGTTCTATATATTCATTGATTTGGGAAATGATAGTTCTATCATTCCTCCATGTAACTTTGCAAAAAGAGGGAAACTCATTCTAAAGATAAAAGAATATACAAACTAGAATTGCTCCAAATTTTCATTGAGCACACTTTGTCCTTCTTATGGCAGCTAGGTTTTCAGTAATCTGTTGTAGTTGCAGTTCTGCAAGATCATAAGTATGATCCTTTTTCACTAATTTGTAACCTACATCTAGTGCAATACATGGCACACTGTTGAGTCTATTGGATTGATAGAACTTATGGGCTATGACTCTAACAACAAACTCAACTAAAGGATCCTGAATGGTGTGAATTGTCATTCTTCTTTTATTCCACTGAGCACCAGTGTTCTTTTCAATAACCTCCTTCGATTCACTTCTCAAGGTTTTGAACCGATCTAGGGTAGGATACCCAGTTACCCTATGTATGATTCCTTTGGTTAATTTGATGGGAATATCTTCCAACCAAAGACTTCCACCATGAATTATGCTTAACACAAGTTTAACCCATTTTGTCTTGAATACGGTAGGAAAACTCAAAACTCAGGTCAAACCCTTTCTTTCAACAATTTTGAATTCATCTTTTAAGACTCCATCTACGCACAATTTTTCATAGGCTTGCCTTATCTCCATATCTCCTAGGACTCCTATCTTACAATTGTAGCATCTTCTCACATCTTGAACCATTACAACTTTTGGGGGTATTTGGGAGAGAGCTCCGGCTAGGTCATTTTTGTATGCAACTTCAAGGATGGCACAAAACTCAAGTTGCTTGACCTCATTTGACACTAACTGAACTTCAAACAACTCTTTCTCCTTGGTTTTCATGGAACTTGACACCATTTATGCAAACTAGGGTTCCCTTTTTACAAAATATGAAATTGCGTAGCTTGGCACAAATGAAAATACCTCAAGATCGATGAAAACACGTTGAGAGATGTTGCAATCTTCTTGAAATGTTGGATTCTCTATTATGAAGTCGCTCTGCTCTCTTTCTCTTCTTTACTTCTTGATCGCGATGAGGAAAACTGATTGGAATCGCGATAATATACCCTATTTTCATCGCATTAAATGCTCAACTGCCAACTCGGCTTTTGATGGATTTTAACATTACTCAGCTTGTACTAAACTTCCACTTTACTCGGCTTGCATTAGAGTTAACCAACTCGGCATCAGTTATCAACTCGATCGCTGTTAGGAACTCGGCATGTGTTGGAGTTTAGCTTGGCATCCAAAGACAGCTCGGTAACATCATTTAGATTTTGTCTCGACATCTTGTCTCATGTAGATTTATACTTTACATTGCTTCTTTGTCTTGGGGCTAATGTGTGATATAACTTTGTATATCAGTCCCATATACTTCTCATGCTTAGTTTGATGAAGTGTGATCACTTGACCCATTGGGTGAAGTGATCCCTCCACTTGATGTGTTGCACTTATCTTTTTTTTTCCAAGTCTTATTCATTTGCCCCCTTATCTTTTCAACATCAATCTTTTCTTTGCCCTTATTTTCTTCAGTCTTGGGTGCCTTTAACCTTGTAGGACAGTTTCTGCTGGTATGCCCAGTTTTCAGACAATTGAAACATGTAGTTTGCCTCAACCATCTTTTATAGTTTCCTTTGAAATGTGTTCTTATGCAATTCTAGGGTGTATGTCCATATTCCTGACAATAATGACAGATATATCTGGTGTTGTAATCCCAATGATAGTGACTTTTATTTCCTTTTGATTTTGTCAGTTGATTTGATGTCCACATAGGCTTTGATCTGCATTCAAATGCTCTATGTCCATACTTCTTGCAATTATGACAATGTCCATCAAATCTTTGAGTCCTTGTGGCATTAGATCTGCAATCTTGTGTTATATGTCCTTGCATGTTGCACTTGTGATAGTAACTCTTTCTCTTGGGTGTATTTGTCTGATTAAATCTCCTACTCCTGCAAATATTAGCAATACGTCCCTTTTTATTACAATAATGACAAGTGGGTTTAGAATCCTTACCTTTGTCACTTCTTTTCTCAACACTTTTTGACGATTCTCCAACTTCAGTGCTGTTGTATCCAAGTCTTGATGTATCATGGGCAGATTTTGGAGATTTTAGCAACTGTTCAAAATACTTGATGACTTCACTTGACTTGTTGAGATTCTCTGCTACCTCTTTTTCTCTGTTTAATTCATTCTTCAGTTGCTCATTTTGCATCTTCAAAGTAGAGATCTCAATATCTTTCATATTGAGTTCATGATGAAGGTTCATCATTTGGGCAAGTGTATCCATCTGCATGTTTGAGATCCTTGTTAATTCAGTACATTTTTCTTCAAGTCTATTTGCAAGATTTCTTTTGTCATTTTCCATCATGACTTTGTCCTCAACTACTTTTTTCTTTTGTTCAGTGATTTCACATAACATTATGGCCTGTGATTCATGTTCCATCTTGAGAGATCTTATCTCTTTTGCTTGAACTTTATTTTTCTCCATTAGTTCTGCTATTGTTGCATCAAAAACTTTGGTGTCTCCATTGGAACACAGTTTTGTGGTATCAATATCCTTGTAGTTTATATCATTTTCAGCTATGGCTATATCTTTCCTTCTCTTCAAGGATTTTCTCAATTCCTCCCTTGGTTCCTCTATTTTGTGTAGAGCCAATTGCACATCAATCACTTGATTGTCAATAATCTTCCCAAGTTTGAAGACTTCCATCTTTAGATCTTTTTCTCCAAGTTATTAGACTTCTTCTTGTGAGAACCTTGCTTTGATACCAATTTTTGGAATATTCAAATAGGAAGAATGCTTCTGAGAAGGGGGGGGGGGGGGGGTGAATTAGAAGTACTATATTTTAACCATTAAAACTTTTTAACTGAAAGTAGATTTCATGCATATGAACATATCAAATAGTTATGAAAAATACATAAGCATCACCACATAACACTTAAGATTTTGGTAACCCAGAAACCCTCTAGAAATAAGAAGGTAAAACTAGGGTGGGGATGATACCCACAAAATCAATGCAGTAATAATATTTAACCACTTCTGATGGTCTACCCTGTTAAAGGCCTGCCTTGTTAAAGGTTTTGCACTGTATCAATAGTGACCTGGTTAAAGGATTTACAAACACTTTACATGAAGTGTCACCCTGTTAAAGGATTTAATCACCTATTTAAAGGATATACAAAATAGTTGTTAAGCTAACCTATCACCATAGGGTTTTTCATTCTAATACAATTGCTAGAGAGTATTAGGTACAATAAACCTAATAGCTTGCAATCCTTCATTTGTTGAATACAGGCACTTGATCTACTTTCTCTAATCTAGATCCTCTAAGATCTGATACTCTTTACTCTGAAATAGTGTTCCTTCCATACCCTTGTACATCCACTTCTCTTTCTAATGAGAGTTCATCTTCCTTATAAAGACATTTGAAAACTTAGGGTTAGGTATGGATCTATGATCCATATTGAATCTTTTTGCTTCCCACTCATTCCTTGCACTTTTCTTATTAGTTGCATGCCTTCTCCATTTTTCTTATTGGCTGCATGTAGATTGCATAGAAAATACAAAATATTTGATCTTATCATTTAATCCTTCAAGATTCATCATATGTCAGCCATGAAAATGGTTTACATATGAATCAATGAAGTTACAAACTCATATGTACATTCTGTGTTACTCAGTACTAGCTAATTTTAGATGCTCGACACTAATAACAAACTAGCTTACCTAGCTCCTGTTGCATTTTTGTATTGCTCGGCATCATCTGTAACTTGGAACTTAAATATCACTCGGCACTTGTATCATGCTCGGTACCTAAAGTCATTCAACACTTGATCTTCACTCGGCACTTGAAGGCTACTCAGCACCTAAAGATCACTCGGCACCTGAAGTCTTTCCTGACTCAGCTCATGTTGTGGCTCGGCATACATGGTGTACTCGGCTCTAATATAGAAAGTGGTTAAGTGTATTGGCACTCAATTGTCAAAAACCATTATGAGGTAATAGTGCTTTCCCACATTCTCGCTTCACTTAACGATTAGGCAACTTTATTTTGCAGGAATTCACCCACAGTAGGATTTGGACACGTGTCAACATCTGGATGCATTTGGGTCTGAACTCGCCACATCAGTGCACTTGTTTTCTTGTTTAAAATCTTTCTTACATCATCTTCTAGCTTGGCTATGGGAAGAGCCGCTGCACAAGAACCTTGCCCTTTAAAAGCCATTGTCTCAAAACATTTAGTTATCGTGTGTTATAGTATTAAAGAACATAAAGTTCCCCCATACTGACAATGTGGGATAAATGTGGTTTCATGGTTTTTCTACCCTGTTTTGCACTTTTATTGTTATTGGTTACTCCTTGGCTCCCCTACATTTTCCTCTTGCAAGGCATCTTTTTCTTACTTGGACATAGGATTCACTTTCATTTTTGGTCACTACTTCTCTTCATACAAACATTGCTTTAAAACCTCTGATGCTTTGTTGGCCCTCTTTGCCAGTGCACACATCTACAAGAAATGCAGTTGGACCCATATCTTCATAGTTACTATAGTTATCCACAAATTATGCAAAGAACCCATCTTTGATTCTTAACGTGACCTATAAAAACCTACAGCTAGATGAAATGCACTATGAGAGAATTGGATCGTCATTGTGGGGGAAACTCTCACAAAGCTTATTTCATCACTACCCATTGATCAAGAACCACTGGCAGGATGGTCAAGTATGTAGGTAGCAATCTCCCTATAAGCACCCTCACTTACTCTAGTACCTTTTCTATCTGTTGCCTTCTCTTTTAAATTGGAAGCTTATGTGCTAAAATGACTCCCCTGCTCAAAACCCCAGGCTGATCCTCTTCATCTAATTTCATCCTTCTACATTTTTATGTGTGGGTTCCTAGTTGGCTCCCCTATTTGCAAGTTTCTAATTGTTTGCAAAATAGTCTTTAGATCCCGTGCAGTGGCAGAACTACAAGCTTGTGGGGATCCTTCCTTAGCGCGAATGGTGCTACATTCTTAGCATGGGGTGTTGCAGATGGAGGTTGACCCCATCTGTTGCCACAGCTTCTCATGGTGTCCTCTCCTTTGTCTTTAAACTTTTGACAATGATCATATTCCATGTTGCTATGCACATAGTAATGGAGTCAATTCCTTCAAATTCAATATGCCCATCGAAGTGCATCCATCATTTTCTAATATGAAAATTTCAACAATCTGTGTGCTTCTTTGCAATGGCTCTATGTAGCACTATCTCACCCTCATCATTAACAACATTAGGATTAGCCCCTTGCCAAAGGTAGTCCTTGCATGAAGTCAAGTTTCCTGTGAAATGCGCAAACATGGGCAATAGAAAGCCCCAATCCTTCTTTGAAATTTGTATTCACTTTTTCTCTCCTTATTACCTGCCCTCCTAAGTTTTTTATTTCGAATACTCAATCTCCAATTTTCCAAACCTTTTACAGTTTCATGATACCTACTTTGGAATTTGGTGAAAAGCATATGAACAATACCCACTTTCCAATTTAGCAAATAAGTTTAAGGAATTGATTACCAATTTACTGGTACATACTTCTTATGTTTATACTTCTGAAGTTGGTCTTATTCTACTAGTTCATTCCTCAAATTAGAAGACATGTGCAAGGCAGTGTGCTCTTGCTTGAGAATTTCAATGTCCTTAGCTTCGATAGGAAACTTCAAGTTCAACATTTACTACAATATTTTTATCCTCAAAATTTGATTGTTTTATCTATTTAAATCTTGCATGCTCAGGTTCACTATGCTTTATGATCCTTAGCTAGATTGTTTACACATGTCATTAAGTTTCTGGGAATGGCTCCATTTTAGTTTTTTCTCAAGTAGGTGATCTCTCAGCTTTAGTGCCTCAAACATGTAATTTTCTCCAAAAAATATCCAATTCTCATGCCTTTTAAGCTCATTCCACTTGTTCATAATTTTGGGCAATGGATTCTAGTATTTTAGGTTTTGTTACTCCCACACCTATAACCTTAATGCTAAGTGCATAAATAGTGCAATATTGAAGAGAGCTCATGAGTAAAATTTTGTTGAGATAGAATTGGCTATGGTGGAGTCAAAGTCAACTAAGGAATTAACCATTCAATAAAATTGCTACGGGGCCATATAATAGTTTTCAAAACAAACATGGAGAAGAGCAATTGAAAAAGTGAAGATTTAAATTCACCTTCGATGTTACAAAATGATCTTAATAACAAGATGTAACAATGTACTACTCATTGTCTTTGCTCTTTGATTTAGTTTAAGCAAAACGCAAGCCTATGAACCTCCTTAAGTATTATATGGTGATGACCTCTTTGATACCTTCCTAATGATCAGTATCATTTTGGCTTCTAAATATTTTGACATCTTATCTTATCAATCTGGTGCAATTAGTTGGGCCCCAAAATGGGTTTGGCTAAAAAAAAAAATCATTTTCGAACACCTGAAATATTGAACTAATCCATTAACCATTTGGCATTAATTGAAATCAAATTTGACCAATGGATCAACATTTGAAACTCATTTTATCATTGATCTGCAACTTGTAATTTTTGTGTTAGGAGGTCCTTTGACTAGCCCTAAAAACTGACCCAAACAATTGATCAGGCTCTGGAATCAAACATGTTGATTCTTTGTTCCACATACTCCTACCCTATCAAATCTCGTCCCATGACAAATTCTCAGTCAAAATATAATTACTGTCAAAGTTGCCTTCTCATAATCACCTGCCAGAAAAACATGTTAGAAAACAATAAATCATGTTCAGATTTGGCTTTGAAAATTGAGTAAACTGAAACTTGGGGGTACAAAAACTAGGGCATTGGTTCACTGTCACAAGGAAAACATAAATCTAGGATTTGGGCTCATGATGAACAACTGGGTGAAAATGGAAAGCAGTCAAAGTGAGCCACTCAGAATTTGCAAACTAAAAGCATTGGCAAAGAATCATTTTTTTGCAAATGGAAATGACCTGGGAAAGTGTGTAGATGAATTCATCAAGATGTGAAAATTGGCAGACTTAAAGTAATTTTAGGGTACAATGCACTAGTACAATCCATTCGATCTCGCCTATCACAAATTTTGAGATATGACATCATGAACAGGGGTACTAACAAATCTACATTTATTGACACCAGTAAAAAGTTACAAATTGCATTAGAAAACTAATCAAACAGATTTTTCATAAGCTCAAACTTGAAACATAACAATTCTCTAACCTCTAAATGAAACACAAAAAGAATTTTCTCATTTTGGTCAACTAGGTCAAAGTTATAACAAGTCAAAGAGGGCCTTCCAAAATTCTGAACATTTCATATCAGCATGACATCAATAAAATAACCAACTTTGAGGGATTCAAAACCTAGACAAACGGACTCAAAATGACTCAAAATCTGAAACATAAGCTCTCTAGTATGTACACTAAATACTCTCAAAGCAGTGAGTCATGAAACATTACTGGGTGTGATATATTTAGTTGCAAACCTAGCCTCTTGTCGCTGTTTGACACAAGCAAAAATGCAGATTTGACAAATGCTCAAAATGGGACTTCACGAAATGGCTTGGAATGACAATTTAACTTCATGAAACAAGTAGATATGATGAATGGAAGGTGGTAGAAACATTAAACACCTCTTAGGCCTCAAAAGGATAGCTAGGTACATGTGCATCAAAAAGCACTTATAGGGCTTAATTTCTCAATGGTACTCAAAATTGAGGCCTCAATTTTGAGTCCCAACAATTAGATGCCCCACCAAAAGAAGAGACCACTTCTTCTGAAGAATTTGTAGTGTTTACAAAAAAGGTTTAATCTTTGTATCATCTATTATTGATTATTGATTGTTGAGATGCTTAGTAACTATTCTTCATTCCTTTCAAACTACATCCCTATTATCTCTATCAATACACCCTCATATTTTTTCTCATCACAAGAGATAACAACAAAGGATAAAGCAATCATAGGCAGCTGAATTGGTTTCCAAAATGTATTGAAAGAACAGATACATAGCTTTGAAAGACTCATTCCCAAGTTTGAGCTTGTTTGTATTAAACATTTGAGCATTTAAAGCCTTATTTGGTTCCAATCAACCAGCCAGAGATAACTATTGGTTGAAAGGTTGTTAGAATGCTCCAGCAACTAGAAAGCATAGATTGCTAACCTATTCTATTAAATTGAAATCTCTAGATATAAGCTAGTTTCCCAATGATTAATAGGAACTTGAGCCTATAAATTGTATAACTCTTCTATTATACAGAGAATGTATAAACTACTACAAACTTTATCTAAAAATGTTATAGATGTAACCAAAATAAGAGAACTTATCCAGTAGACATCCAGATATATTTTCTCCTTCTTTGTATTCTATTTTACTTACTGATGTTGGTGAACCTGAATGGTATGACAAAGCTGTGCAAGTGGATACAAAGATTCGGTGGGTGTCTGCAATGAAAGAAGAAATAGACTTTTCCTAAAAAATAAGACATGAGATTTGTGCAAGTTTGTTGTGGGTAAAAAGGCTTTATAGAATAAATGGGTTTATAGATTAAAACAAGAGGATGGAGTAAGAAAAGATTTAAAGCTAGGTTAGATGTAAAAGGATTTGCGTAGAAAAAAGGCATTGATTTTGATGAGATATTTTCTCCGATTGTTAAGATGACTTATATTCGCACTATTTTAAGTATTGTGGCTACTAAAGATTTGTATTTGGAGTAGCTTGATGTTAAAACAACCTTCCTTTATGGTGATTTGGATGAAGAGATATGTATGGCTCAGCCACAAGGATTTGAGGTCAAAGGTAATGAGAACTTAGTGTGCAGATTGAAGAAAAGTTTATATGATTTGAAGCAAGCACCTCGGCAATGGTATATGAAATTTGATAGTTTTATGCATGAACATGGATATAGCCAGTGTCATTCAAATCATTGTGTTTATTTTAAGAGGTTGGATGATGACAGCTACATTATTTTATGTTTGTATGTTGATGATATGCTTGTAGCTAGGTCTAACATGGATCATATTAAGGGGCTAAAACGCTAGTTAACACATGAATTTTCTATGAAGGAATTCGAGGCAGAAAAACAAATCTTTGGTATGAATGTTTGTAGAGATAGGAAGAATAAGAAATTGACATTATATCAGGTTGATTATATTGAGAAGGTGTTGCAACATTTCTCTATGGAGAATGCTAAAGCTATCATCACACCTTTACCTGGTCATTTGAAGTTGACTAAGGAGATATGTTTGAAGACACAAGAAGAGGAGGATAAGATGTCCAAGGTACCTTATGCTTCAGTTTTAGGAAGCTTGATGTATGCTATAGTATGTACTAGGCTAAATATTGCACATGTAGTGGGAGTGGTTAGCAAGTATATAAGTCACCCAAGAATTGAGCATTGGAATACAGTTAAATGGATTGTCTGATATTTGAGAGGAACATCTAGTAAGTGTTTACACTTTGAGGGCTCTATTACTGATTTACAGGGCTATGTTGACTCGGATTTGGTAGGGGATATTGATACCAAGGAGAGTACTATAGGTTATGTATTTACTGTTGGTGGGGCAGTTGTGATTTGGATTTCTAGGTTACAGAAGGTTAATGCTTTATCCACTACAGAGGTAGAATATGTTGCTACTACAAAGGTAGCTAAGGAGATGATATGGCTTCAGTTCTTCTTGGAAGAATTAGGACACCCTTAGAAGGATAATTATTTTTTTATAGATAGTCAAAGTGTCATTCATCTTACAAAGAATTCAACTCTACATTCAAGGAAAAACACATAAAACTATGATAACATTTCATTCAATCAGTTTTAAATGATGGATAGTTAATGTTGGAGAAGATACACACAAGTGATAATCCAACAGATATGTTTACAAAGGTAGTGACAAGGGAGAAGTTGAATTCCTCTTTAGCTTTGATTAGTCTTCTCGAATGAACAGAATAAAAGAACAACAGAGTCCAAGGTGGTTTGATACATTCCAGTGGGAGCTACATGTTTAGCAGTGCTATGATCAGTCTCCAAGTGGGAGGTTATTATTGTGGAGTCTGATCAATCTCCAAGTGGGAGATTTTTTTGATGTGGAGCCTAATCGCACTCAAAGGTTTATTCGGTGTGATTTCCCTCCAGATTATTTATATGGGGTTAAGGGATGCCACCCCTATGGGGTCCTAGGGTAGCATCCTAGGTGCGGTACTGGGGCAACATCCTAGGTGTGCTCCTTGTTGCAGTACAAGGTGGGGTCCAGCAGGGGTCAGGGGCAGCGCCCTCGAAGCCAAAAGTGCCCTTATATTGTAAAAGGTGGTGGCTACTATTTTTCTATTATTCTAGCCCTAATTTTGTAAGTGGCAAAAAGCTTGTATAAAAAGGCTTAGGCTTAGGGATTTTCATAGTGTGTGATGCAAAAATTGGTTCTTGGGTGGTATTGAGCTGTAAGGGATTATAGATTGTAATCAAGTTGTAATCACTGGATAATAATAGTATTAAACTTGTTGTTGGTGGATGTAGCCTAAGGATTGGGTGAACCATGTTAAATCTTGGTGTCTTATACTCTCTTTTATGCGATCTACTATTTTTTGATATTGGTTATATTTTTATGTAACTAAACTATTTTTGTCTGAGGTTAATCCTAACAAAAAAATAGGATGTGACATTTAGAGTCCTCATTAAATGCACCATCAAAAGAAGAGACCACTTCTTCTGAACAATCTGTAGGGTTTAGAACAAAAGTTTATTCTTTGTATCATCTATTATTGATTATTGATTGTTGAGATGCTTAGTAACTATTCTTCATTCCTTTCAAACTACATCCCTATTATCTCTATCAATAGACCCTCATATTTTTGCTCATCACGAGAGGTAACAAAAAAGGACAAAGCAATCATAGGCAGTTGAACTAGTTTCCAAAACGTATTGAAATAATAGATACATAGCTTTGAAAGACTCATTCCCAAAGTTGAGCTTGTTTGTATTAAACTGTTGAGCATTTAAAGCCTTAATTGGTTCCAATCAACCGGCTAGAGATAACTATTGGTTGAAAGGCTGTTAGAATGCTCCAGCAACTAGAAAGCATAGATTGTTGACCTATTCTATTAAATTGAAATCTCCAGATATAAGCTAATTTCGTAGTGATGAATAGGAACCTGAGCCTACAAATTGTATAACTCTGCTGCTATATAGAGAATGTATAAACTACTGCAAACTTTATCTGAAAATGTGATAGATGTAACCCAAATAAGAGAACTTATCAAAGATTGTTGTTTCATCTTCAAAAGATCTATTCTGATCTACTTTCTACAACTAGACAACTTCTCTAGCTAAAGCAATTTTCTAGAACACAGGAAACATTTAAATCAAGGGCATCTCATGACTACATAGAAAAATGATTCACAAAATCTAACCTCTTGGTAAATATGATTGCAACAACACTATCAATATGTTTTGTCAAAGATGTACTTTCCATTAATGTTAGCATATAATTATTTTGATATAGTGACCCTGTCTAGGGAAGTATAATTTACTGATTGGACATCATGTATTCATATTTTAAAATTTCCATAATGTCAAAAATCTTCACCCAGGATGTATCTATTCAACATAATATAATATCAACATCCTATCAATAATTATATTGTAATGGGCACCCCTAGATGTCCCAAAAAACTAAACCAATTTGCTGAAAGGAATTTTGTCAAATAGTTTGCATGCAACCTCTTATTTCTCCGTTTAATGTTTTAAACCCCTTATAACTCCAGAAATCAAATGTTTATTTGTTTGTTGTGTTTTGTGCATGGAATTGGTATCATATAACATAAACAAGAAAGAAACTACAATAATATGCCAAGTGGAAATGAACTGTTGCTAATAAAATGTTATTTTCAGAATTCTTAAAACCAAATAGATGGCAGATTTAACAACTCACTAATTACTTCAGCAGTATTGACATAATACTCCAGCCCATGCTTTTGAACTTGCTGCTACAATACTTTGTCCTTCAATCATTCCACTACCTTCGTAATACCATTCCCTCAAAGTGGCATAAGCGTTGGACAAGTAGTGAAGAAGATATGAGCAAAATACCAAATTTGCCTGTAGCCGAAAATGCAACTAAACTGCTTGATAATGAAGCCGATAACAAAGAATTCCAAAGGCCAAACCCCAAGGGAATGATGTCTAAAATGTTACAAGAGAGGATCAACATCCTCAAATGCCAAGAACAGAGCTGCAACTCACACACCAATTTCTTCTCATATTCAACCTGCCTAATGAAGCCACAAATGCTTCCTTTTATTCTATTTCCAAGGGTCCACTCAACTCATATGGGCAATGTGGGATAAAAGATGTGTAATATATAAAACATATATTAAAATACCCCTTATGTCTCCCTTGGGTACACATCACCATAAAATAAATATTAAAGTAACACTTTAATATTTTACAATTAAATTAGACGTTACTTTAATAAAACTTCAGGCATTAAAATGTATTAGCAATCGGACTCCGAATAATGCGAGTGATACCTCATCGAAAAGCTCTCACCGAGGAGTATCGAATCCAATCACCAACATTGACTTGCACTGTGTCCTGCTGACTTACTAAAAATAGTAAGTATGCCTGAAACTGAGTAAATCAACTTCGTTTTGGCCCAAACTGGAAATGACTAGGCCAAAACACTCCAGGATCCCATTAAACCCTTCGTTAGCCCTCGAGACCATGTAGAACAAGGCTAACGCACACACACTTGGTCAACTACTAAAATGGGGACATTACAGTCTGCCCCCCTTGAAATTGCTTGTCCTCAAGCAATCTCAGTCCAGCCTGTTGAATAACCTGCTCACTCTCCCATGTAGAATCTTCCTCCGGAAGGTCTTTTCATCTGACCAAATACTCCTTCACTATCCTATTTCTAAGCTTCCTCTCTCTGGTGTCCAGAATAGCCTCGGGTACTAACACAAGCTTCCCCTCCTCATCCAAAGGGGGTAAATCTATAGAAGGCACTACACTCTGACCGATGGCTTTCTTAAGCCTAGACACATGAAACACATTGTGCACTCGATTGCTCTCTGGAACCTCAAGCTCATAGGCGACTTTGCCCACTTTGAGAATCACCCTGTAGGGACCATAAAATCTAGGTTTCAATTTTTCAGCTCCGCTCTTCTTGAGCGATGACTGTCTATATGGTTGTAGCCTCAAGTAAACCATATCCCCTACCTCGAAGCTACACTCTATTCGGTGTTGATCAGCATACAATTTTTGTTGATTCTGGGCCTGTTGTATATTCTCTTTGAGCACTTTCAGGATGTCCTGACTATCCTGCAATAAGTTTTTGGCTTTGGGCACTCTACTATCCCCCAAAACTAAATCCATGAAGCTAGGTGCTTCATAACCATAGAGTGCCATAAAAGGAGTCATCTTGATGGACATATGATAAGTGGTGTTATAAAAATACTCTCCCATATGCAACCATCTGATCCAAGCCTTTTGTTGTGTAGTTACATAGTTCCTCAAATATCCTTCTGCCCATTTATTCACAATCTCTATTTGCCCATCTATTTGCGGATGATAACTAGTGCTAGGTGTAAGATCTGTACCACACAACCTAAACAATTCTTGCCAAAAAACACTCATAAACTTACTATCCTGATCGCTGACAATGAATCTGGGCAGCCCGTGTAACCTGAATATCTCTCTAAAGAAAAGATCTGCCACCTGTGCTACTATGTAAGTGGACGAAATAGCAAAGAAGTGAGCAAACTTCATCAAGCGGTCCACCACCACATAGATACAATCCCTTCCCTGTACTCGTGGTAAACCAGTGATGAAGTCCATCGAAATACTTTCCCATTTCCTATCAGGAATGGGCAAGGGATGTAATAAACCTACAGGAAATGTGTGCTCTCCCTTATTCTGTGGACAAACCACACACTCCTTGACATACCTCTGAACATCATCCTTGAGCCCTTTCCATGAAAACCGCTCTTGGATCTGCCTGTAGGTCTTGAAGACCCCCGGATATCCAGCTGTGGGTGCATCATAAAATGCCTTCAGTATCGCCTCTCTCAAATGTGATGATGGAATCAAATAAACCCTGTCCTAAACTCTAATCAATCCATCTATCACCTCATAGCAATCATCCTGTATGGTACCTGAAATCAATCCAGAAGCCCAAGCATCTCCAACATACTCTGCAATAATCCGATCTCTCCAATCTCTTGAAATCTCTGCCAGAGCACATAAGTGAGGTCTCCGAGATAAGGCATCAGCCACCACATTTTTCTTACCTTTGACAAACTCTATGTCAAAGTCATAAGCCTACAATTTAGTCACCCATTTTTGTTGCCGGTCATTAAGATCATGCTGGCTCATGAAGTATTTAATACTGTTGTGATCAGTCTTGATCACAAAACATCCACCTACCAAATATGATCAAAATTTGGCCAATGCATGCATTATGGCCAACATCTCTCGGTCATAGATAGAATAACTTTTCTCAACTCCCTGGAGCTTCCTACTCTCGAATGCAATGGGATGCTTCTCCTGCATCAATACTGCTCCAATCCCATCACCTGATGCATCACAATGAAGCACAAAAGGCTTCATGAATTTTGGTAGAGCTAGAACTGGACATGAAGACATTACCTGCTTGAAATGCTCAAAATACTTCTATGCTGCCCCTGTCCACACGAAGGCTCCTTTCCTGGTAAGATCTGTCAAGGGTGTAGCAATCTGTGAGAATCACTTAACAAACCTCCTATAAAAACCACATAAACTAAAGAATCCCTTAAGCTATGTAAGGTTTGTGGGAGTAGACCACTCTACAATAGCTCTAATCTTTTCGGGATCAACCCGAACGCCATCTGCACTAATGATATGCCCAAGGTAAAGGAGCTCAGTCATGCCAAACTCACATTTAGATTCCTTGGCATACAATGACTCTCTCTCCAGAATAGATAACACCTCCTCCAGATGATGTAAGTGCTCCTCCCAGGTCTTACTGAAGACCAAGATGTCATCAAAGAAGATCAAGACAAATCTCCTCAGCTGCTTCCTGAATACCTAGTTCATACAACTTTGAAATGTAGCAAGTGCATTGGTTAGACCAAATGGCATAACCATGAACTCAAAGTGGCCATAGTGACATCGGAAGGTTGTTTTCTGAATGTCCTTTGCTCTCATCCTGATCTGATGGTATCTGGATCGCAAATCAATTTTGGTGAAGAAGCATGCCCCATGCAAATCATCAATCAGCTCATCAATCCTAGGAATGGGATACCTATTTTTAATTGTTTTCTTATTCAGTGCCCTGTAATCGATGCACATGCGCATCGTCCCATCCTTCTTCTTTACCAATACTACTGCTGAAGCAAAGGGGCTCTTACTGGGCCTGATATGCCCCATCTCCAACAAATCCTTAATCATCTTCTCTATCTCATCCTTGTGTTTCTTAGGATGACGATAAGGAGTAATCATAACTGGTTTGGCTCCCTCCTCGAGCTCAATAACATGTTCCATCCCTCTGTCAAGAGGAACCCCATGAGGAATATCGCTAAATACTTTAGCGTGTCTACCAAGTATCTTCTGGATATCTGGTGGATGACTCTTTTCTTGTGGCTCTGGTGAAGTTGGCATAATGTAGCACTCTGTCGCCCACTCTATGTCATCATGATGAAAAAGTCTTTGTATTCTCCTCAAGGACACTACTCTGCAACCTCCATCTGAAAGTCCTCTAAGTACCACAGTTCTGCCCTCATGCTGGAATCTCATCTCCAATTTCGCTAGATTGAGTGTGAACTCAACTAGTGAAGCCATCCATGTCATGCCGAGGATGACATCATAATCTCCCATGTCCACAACATAGAACTCATCCTCCAACTCGTAGCCATCTCCAAACCTGATGCGAAGATTAGATATCTTCCGAGTGCATAATAACTTATCACCGTTAGCCACCATGACTCTAAACCCATCATGCTCCTCTGTCTGTAACCCTCTCCTGGCTACCAAATGTGCATCTATGAAGTTATGTGTAGCCCCAGTGTCAATAAGAGATATCACTTTCTGCACCTGGATAGTACCCCTAACCTTAAATGTGATTTCCTTTTGGGCCCTTGTCAAGCGTGCCAATGATCTATCATCCTTAGGAATGTTGCTCTCCTCTATAGTGTTACCCTCATCTGAATCGGAGTGCTGATCCTCCCCTTCTGACTCTGACTCTTCTGCTGAAAAATACTCCATTTGATTTGCCTTAGCCTTGAGAGAACATTTATGAGATAAGTCCCAAGGATCTCTACAATGGAAGCACAGCTTCTTCTTTCGAAGTTCATTCAAGGTTTCATTGTCTAGTTATTTTGATCCTTCTTTGGGTTTGCTATACTCTTTCTAAAATGGTTTTTTGTCTTTGTCCTTGAGGTAGGAAGAATCTGTTGAATGGTTTTTTCCTTTGTATACCGAAGGGGCTAAATCTTGTGCCTTTTTAGTTGCTTCAGCTAAGGTGAGTGGATCATGTCCCTTCACCCAACCTCGTAATGGATCAGCAAGACCATCACAAAATAACACCACCAATCTCCTAGGAGAGATATCAGTAACAAGTACAGACAAGCGTTGAAACTCAGCAATGTAAGCATCCACATTAACCTGACTGTTTTAACTGTGCTAGCTCCTCAAAACGTAACTCGAGATCCTTAGTGTCAAATCTCCCAATCAATGTTTCGGTGAATTCCTCATAGGATGTAATCTGATTATGTCCCAAAGTCACCATGCCATAATGCCACCATTCATGTGCAACGCCATCCAAGTGCATAGCCGCATACTTGATAGCCTCCTCCTCAGGCATAGGATTTAGCTACAAGTATGTATCTACCTTCTGCACCCAAGCTCGTGCAGTCATCTTCCCTGAAGCATCATAATAAGGTAAAGAAAGTTTTCCAACTTTCGTCCTCAGCTCAAAGTTCTGATTCCTCCCTCCTGCTTTAGGCATGTGTCTCATCCTCAAGTCCATATAATGTCTAAGAGAAATATCCACCTGAAACTCCGGTCCACTAGCCTCCCAGTCCCTCCTGAACTGATCCTGTAACTCGGTAATCTGTGGTTCGTTTACTGGTTGAACCGGATCTCTGGGTGGGAAAGTGGGTAGAAGAGGTCTCGAGCTCGCAGTCCGCGCTGGGCGTGCAACGTGTCTAAAGTTATCAGCCTCATTCCCATTGTTGCCGTGTCCATTATTACCATTAATGTTATTCTCAGGATCATTGTTGTTGCCTTGGCCTCCATGGTTATTGTTTCCCCCATTGTTATTGTTTCCCTCGTTGTTATTGTTTTTGTTGTTAGCATCACCTAGATTAATATTGACACCCATCTGTCTAGCCATGAGCTGCAACATCATGTCCATTCGCCTATTCTGCTCCTGTTGCATACGCTGCCCCTGCTCTAATGTATCTAGTAACTGTCTGAACAGTACCTCCCCCTGATCTGGACCAACATTTCCGCCTCTGCCTAATCCTGTATTCCTGTCATCTCAATCACCCATATTATTGTCCTGATCAAAGAATATCTCCTTTGTGTTTGTATGGTTGGATTCAATGTCCACCTGTACGGATGTACTAGACTATTTGCTTTGCAAGTCTGAAATCCTATTTTGTCTTGCTCTGGTATCACAAAAATTATAAGACCCCTGTCGCATGCTCAAACATAAATGCTTAGCTTGGGTTTTTTATTTATTTCCGATTTTAGTGTTTTGACATTTCGTCAAACACTTTTCCCTCTATCCAGCTGTTCCAAATTCCTTATAAGACCTCCACAGGATGGCAGGACTTATAGCTCTGATACCACTGTAATGGGCACCCCTAGATGTCCTAAAAAACTATACCAATTTGCTGAAAGGAATTTTTTCAAACAGTTTGCATGCAACCTCTTATTTCTCTGTTTAATATTTTTAACCCCTTATAACTCCGAAAATAAAACGTTTATTTGTTTGTTGTGTTTTGTGCATGGAATTGGTATCATATAACATAAACAAGAAAGACACTACAATAATATGCCAAGTGGAAATGAACTGCTGCTAATAAAATGTTATTTTCAGAATTCTTAAAACCAAATAGATGGCAGATTTAACAACTCACTAATTACTTCAGCAGTATTGACATAATACTCCAGCCCATGCTTTTGAACTTGCTGCTACAATACTTTGTCCTTCAATCAGTCCACTACCTTAGTAATACCATTCCCTCAAAGCGGCATAAGCGTCGGACAAGTAGTGAAGAAGATATGAGCAAAATACCAAATCTGCCTGTAGCCGAAAATGCAACTAAACTGCCTGATAATGAAGCCGATAACAAAGAATTCCAAAGGCCAAACCCCAAGGGAATGATGTCTAGAATGTTACAAGAGAGGATAAACGTCCTCAAATGCCAAGAACAGAGCTACAACTCACACACCAATTTCTTCTCATATTCAACCTGCCTAATGAAGCCACAAATGCTTCCTTTTATTCTATTTCCAAGGGTTCGCTCAACTCATATGGGCAATGTGGGATAAAAGATGTCTAATATATAAAACATATATTAAAATACCCCTTATGTCTCCCTTGGGTACACATCACCAAAAATAAATATTAAAGTAACACTTTAATATTTTTCAATTAAATTAGACATTACTCTAATAAAACTCCAGGCATTAAAATGTATTAGCAATCGAACTCCGAATAATGTGAGTGATAGCTCATCGAAAAGCTCTCACCGAGGAGTATCGAATCCAATCACCAAAATTGACCTGCACTGTGTACTGCCGACTTACTAAAAATAGTAAGTATGCCTGAAACTGAGTAAATCAACTTCGTTTTGGCCCAAACTAGAAATGACTAGGCCAAAACACTCCAGGATCCCATTAAACCCTTCGTTAGCCCTCGGGACCATGTAGAACAAGGCTAACGCACACACACTTGGTCAACTGCTAAAATGGGGACATTACATATATTTATTAATATAATAATATTATTGCAAATAATTTGATATTAATAAAAGAGACAATTGTCTTTTATTGACAAAAATAAAAATATTATCACAATTATTATATTATTAATATAATATAATAATCATATAACATAATTATTATACAATGTAAGTGTCCATTTTAGTTATATTATCTCATAATATAAATGATCACAATCTTTGTGATATCTAGGTTGATTTATGGATTCCTACTATAGTTATAGTAAAATTAATAATCCCTCTCAGGGTAGGGAGGAATTTATTTAGGGTCAGTTTGATTGTGGGAATAAAAATATGGGAATAGAAATTGTTATTTTGAAATAGAAAATGGGGATACATATTCATATTCTTGTTTGGTTCAGTCAGAATTTGATGGGGTATTCAAGACTCAAAAAATTAAGTTTTCTAAAATAAATAAAACTACAATACGTATTCCAATTCCACCTATTTAGGTTGAATTGTAAATGCTCATTTTTGGGCCAAAATTGGAATATGTATTCCTATTTGCAATTTAGATTTGGTGCATCCAAATGGAGAATTCAAAATTTTAAGAATTTACAAATGCCTATTCCACTCTTATTCCCACTGTTGTGTCAATGACTATTCTTGAATTGGCGGATTAAATAATTTGTCTAATAATGGAGAGATATTAGAGAAGTTATGATTAAATTAATAGTTAACTAATTAATTTATTGATGTGGTAAATAATTTGAATCGTCATTGTAAATGGGAGATATGTCAATAAGTCATTGAAACTAACTGCAACATATCCTCTTTGTACATTTAAAACCTTTCTATTTTGAAATTTTGAAATATTCTCTAAAATCTTAGTAGATAATAAGATTCAAAATAAATTATGAATTTTCTCCTCTGCATTCACATGAATCATAATAATTTCATTGCAATCAACCTCACCCTAATCAGCCTACATATTCCATATTTCTTTAGAAAATAATTGTTCAGAAATCTGATAGGTTCATGTTTTCTGCATACATCACAAATAGTCAATCTGGAGGAAGACAACTTTCAACCTAAATTTTGAAGAATGAGAAGCCATTTAACACAAAATAACATTATTAACTAAGCAGCTATAATATCAGTATTATATTTGTTTGGATACTAATATGATAAAATAGATATAGGAATTCATCATAACAATACATTAATATAAATGATCCATAAACCAAATGCTTTATTAAATTAAAGTACTAACATGCAATTGGATTTCTGCTTCTTAAATTTGAGCAAATTTTTAGTCAATTGAATTTGTTCAATAGGCTTTAAGATCTCGTGTCCAGAAAACTATCTCACATTGGAAAATTGTGGGACGTCTTAAATTCCTGCAAAGGCTTAAATGAAATTGGATCTCTCGTTCTTATAATTGAACAAATTATTAGTGAATAGGCTTTGAATGTGACCCTTGGTACCCAAAAAAATTTTACATGCTGTGAAATTGTGGAGTGCTGTAAAATTCTTTAACGTTGCCATATTTTATTAATTTCTTCCAAAATTTGAACATGTAAGGTGTAGATTAGTACATTTATATGAAACATCTAATGTGTAGATTCAATCATTTATACCATCTACCAGCCTTGATCGAATTTTCTTGACATGATTTAACATTTTTTGGAGATCACGTTGAAGATAAAAATATAGTTGTATTGCTATCAAGATTAAACATGTGTAGTTTCTGAGTCTAACTCATTGATTCCTATTTCACGAGTAGTGATTCATACACAAGTCCATATTTCATTAGAATAAATGAAATACTTAGCACTCATTGGATCTAGGTGATGCTCATAGAGGAGAGGTGAAGCACCGAGACTTCCTAGGAGGTTCACCCATCCCAATACTACTCCAGCTTGAATGCTCTTAACTACTAAGTTTCCTCTATGGTTAAACCCACTCTTCTTGCAACCTCATTTGCAAGACCTTAACAAGTGTTGTGCCTTATGAAGCATTCATTAGAAAGCTCCTCAAGCTCATATAAAGATATTTCCACAACAAGTCAAATTCTGATATTGCTATCAAAAAATTAAAATATATTCAATTTGCTAATCTTCCACACTTGTGTGATGCTTAGGTAGGAGAGCACCTACCATAATGAAGGCAACTCTTTATGCTTTTAAGTTACATCTGGCAACAAAAAGAAGCAGCCATTCAATTGCTTAGTTTGTTTGAAACTTGTTAAATGTTTCCACCTTGATCTGTCAGATATATATTTCTTGTATGCACCAATGTAATCTCGATTAAAGAAGTTCATCTTGTAGTATGTTGGCTTATCACTAGAAATTTTCATAATTGTGTTCCTTGATAATATAATAGTTTTTAATAGAGCTCATTTTTTAGGAGCAACCTCAGTTTTTGTAGTTTTTATATGTACGATATTGGGTATCTGCTAATGTGAAACCACATATATTCGTTTGCTAGTTGATGAAGTTTGGGAATTAAAAAGTGAATCATCTCCAATGCATGTGTGCTAGCACTTGCATCTTTGAGGGATGTAAGAGTTAGGCTGACAGGCAAATATATACCAAATGATTATATGTAGCTTATTATTGGATCGCTCTCTATTTCTATATTGATATGTATTTATTTGACTCACAATTTTTGTATCTACCACCCTAACCATGTTTTTATATATTTATTGAATACACAAATTAACATTCCTATTTCTTTATCTTCAACGTCTTTATCTATATTCAATGTTCTCTATTTATCTTTGATCCATCTATCTATCTATTTATCACCACATAATCTTTACCACTTTATCTCTTCATCTCCCCAACCTCTCCCTTCCTCTTGTTTCTCTCTTTGTCACTCACTCCCCTCTTTTTCTCTCCCTTCATAAATGTCCCCTACTTTTCTCTCTCTCTCTCTCTCTCTCTCTCTCTCTCTCTCTCTCTCTCTCTCTCTCTCTCTCTCTCTCTCTCTCTCTCTCTCTCACACACACACACACACACATCCCTTAACATCATTTTCCTCTCTCATTCTCATTTTTACATTCTCTACATACATATTATTGTAAAAATGATACATGTAAATGCCATACCTTTGCCAAATGTTGCATAACCAATCTAGCATCTTTCTCATACAATTGTTTTGCAATATATGTGTTCAATGCACATTGGTCTTCATCTACTGAATCTAGTTCAATTATTTTTAGATATTTAATCTTTCGAGAATATTTAATGTCATTTATAGTTTTCAAAGGAGTCTGTTGGGTCAAGCATACCACAAGCGACAATCATTTACATAATGAAATATGTTTAAATTATATGTATATAAATCTTTAAAATATGTAATTTTTTAGTATATACTATTTTGGTATTAAATATATCTTTTTCTAGTGTATTTTGTTTTGGTATCAAATATATCTTTTTTTTAGCATACATTATTTTTTAAATATATTTTTAATTAAAATTATTCAAAGGGTATTTTTACATGCATATGCAATTTTACTAAAGAGATTTCTTTCTTTCTTAAAAATATGTTGTTTCCCTACCTCCATTATTGTAGCAAGATAACAATAAAGTGAATCATGTTATTGGGCATTGTAATATTTTTCTAGATTTTAATGTATTTGAAAGTAGAGAGATGTAAATTCTATGATATTAAACTATAATAATCAAATTAAAACAAATAAGACAATAATAAAATTATTTTTCTTCCATGCCTTTTCATTTAAAATCACCATTTTTATTATATGAGTAATATTTAATCATTATTAGTTTATCATAAATAATATTTATGAGACTATATAAAATATTTCATAATTTTTTTTTTTAAAAATTATAATTATTAATTTAAAATTAGGCAAAATTTTGGAATATAACACCTTGTCTCTCTCTTTCACACCAGTTGAAATTGAAATTTCTACCATTTGCTCTTGTTTATGTTGCATATTGCTTCTTATGCACCTACTGATAATTCTACCACCAATGATGGTTTACAAGAAAATGTTTCGCTTGAAATCTATGCTTCAGACATATTTAATAACTTTTAGTTACAATATAATATATAAATATAACTATAATGTTAATTTAAATGAATATCATTAACATTAAACATGATGTCATGTTAAATGTTTAACATGCAAAATGTGTTTGTTGTGATTAAACTACCCCTCTACAAATCATTTTGATCTATTTGGGCAAGATGTTCGTCCCCAAACAAACAAGTAATAGTGATGGCAACACCATATGTGAGATCCTTCGATGGAAGTCTGATGGATCGAAAACTCATGTCCAAATGCACAGTTTGATGACTTCTTTGAGGTTGTGCTTGAATACTCCAAACAACTCACCAAATTCAATTGACAGAGCTTCCATATTGCACTCACACTCACCAGAGAGAGTCACATTTGCTTCACAGTTGGGGAACCACAATTGCTCCATCCATATATAAAAACACACACTAAAAAATTATTATAAATGTATCAATTAAATAAATGTATTTAGTGCAAGTCACTACATGTATTAAAACATGTGAAAAATATAATAAAACTAAGTATAACTTTATATGTATATATAATATATGCACATATAAGCATGTCTCATTGTATAAATACATGCTTGACTCTAATAGGTTGTTCAATATGTGATAAATATAACAATATATAGAAATTAGAATTAACTATTGTATGCATATTTAGTGAAATTTTATAGTTATTAATAATTGTAACATTTAATATTTTATAAAATTTTGATTAAGAAAGATGTTAAATGTTATGTCCTAATTAAATGACAGATATCAAGTTGAATTAAGTTACTTGTGATAGTGACCAGTAAACTCTATGGTTATTTTTAGGTTTCTAAATTCTTTAAATCCATATTTTTGGTTTGCATCCTTGTCATTTTTATATTTTGAAGCGTGTGTCAACACATTTTACAACATAATTAATTTAATAGTTAAGGAGGACACTTTATTTATGATTAATTTAATAAATTATTTATATTTTAAAACTATTAACATATTTCTTAAAAGTTCATAATTAATTTCAACAAATAAGATGTATATTATTTACCTTTGTCATTCTAAAGGTCTAATGTCCCTTCTCTATTAGTTATGGTTATTTTCAGGTTTCTTAAATGAATTGAATAATTTATACATCAATTTATATTATCATATTTTAATTGTCCATTAATATGCATTATCATATTTTGTTATGAAATTACTTTTTACAAATGTTCATTATAGAACTCTAAATCGTAGTTTAGCTTAACACTGATTTTCTTTATATCACATAGAAAAACATATATAATTATTTTTTATATTTATAAATTGTTAGAGAAATTCAACAAAATGATTTGAAATCTTATTATTTTCGACATGAATATTTTTTAAATTTTATTCCTCATTTAATAATAAACAAGTAAAAAGAGATTTGGAACAATAAAATATTTAGATGATGAAGAAGAGGAAGGAAACAAAGATTTTTAATCTTCTATCTTGAATATTGAGTCACATTTTTGGTAATCTTAAATTTATCTCCATGTTGTATGGTTGCATCTCTTGTATGTTTGTAAATCTACTAATCTCTTTGCTTTCTATTGACAGATGATTTATGGCTTGATGCTCAGTAATACAAGTAATCCTCAAGAATAGAGTGAACAACACAATAGAAAATATCAATTCATTGTATGTGTAACATAATTTAATTTTTGTTTTTATAAGTTACCTCGCAAATCCCAAGGAAGAAAAGTTCTATATAAGCAAAGGAATGAATGTGAGAAGAATTTTATATATCCACAGCTTTTAAGAACCCATGTGGTGCAAGGGCACCACCTTACCCTTAGAATTCATATTATTGTAATGGGTCATCTATTAAGTCTTTTTTTAATAATGTTTTCACATCACCTCTAAGAAGATTGAATTGGTTAAATTGTATTAAACCGAATCCAAAAGTAAAAGGATTCTTATACTTTTCATAGCCAAATGAAAATGAGAATGTAACCAATCCAAAGATAGTTGTAAAACGGTTTGTAAACCATTAAGATAATCTTTAAAAGACATCTCATAATGTAATGGAAGGCCACAGAAGAGAATTGATAAGGGTGAAAAGATAATAGTTTGATAGAGAGTGAGTGAATAGAAGGAAGTGTAAATGCCGCCAGAGAGCCATCCATTTTGTAATCTGTAGATAGTTATATGTAGTGAAAATATTTGTTATTTATAAAGGTGATTCAGTGTTCTTATCGATTCTTGTTAGGTTCCCTATGCTTTTGGTTTGGTACGGTGTGTTTTATCGTCAAGTTTGTGATTTCTCCGCATCACCATGCTTTCCAAATTTTCTTATGTTAGTACATAAATGTTTGGATAGATCTACTAAAGGTCATTTTTTCCTCAAAATATCAACTAGCTTTGATGCCAACTGAGCTTACTGGAACTTTTGGGCATAGAGAGGAATTAAAAAATATTTGACGGCATGTAAAACATGGCCAACATCATTCATTTGTTTCATTTGAGCTGATGTGCAACAGATTTAGATGTTAATTGATGCACTGCAAACAACTTCTATATATATACTGCAAATGAGCATTTACTTTTAGAAATGGACAATGTACCTAAGAAGGAATATGTATTAGAATAGGAGGCTGAACTCCTCCAGCACAACATCAGCACAACATCAGACATAGATTCTTGTAATAAAAAATCAATGGTGAATATGAGGCATAACTTTATATCAATGTTCCTACTTTTGATTTTTAATTGAGTTCATAATTAGGTACACATCTACGAATAGTGTCTGTATCTTGGGTGTCAGGTGAGATCCCCCACAAGCCCTCCTCTATTGACACCGCCTCTAACGGAGTTGTGGCGTCTCCTTGAAATTAAGTATGTCGACTTGAACGGATTCCTCACTGCTCCCATCAAAGTAGTCACAATGTTTAAGATCATCCCGTTAATGCAATGTCTATTTCATCATTGAAGTTGGCATAAACTCTTGAAGCTGCAAATGTGAGCAGGAAAAACATAATGCTCTCATTTCTGACGTTGTCGACAGGTTTTAATTGCGGCAGCGATACTGCAGATAGTAGCAGTTTCAATGATTGTGTTTAGTTAGCATCAGGCTAGATATCCAATGCAACATGCTATGACGAAACTGATAACAAGCAACCCCTGTATCTCACCATTCCATTTTCCATTTCTAGTCACCGTTCTTTCTTTCCCGAGTCCGACTACCAGAAAATCCGAACAAACCGTTCAAAGATGTTTAAGGAGTGAAACCTATCGACTTAATAATGAAAAATTGCATATCAGACATGAAAGGATGGAGTCCATAGTTTAAAGATCAGAAGCCATGACAAATTTAACAGTGTTCAGGAAAGGGCCGACACACTTGCTCACCGCATTTCACCCGATAGATGAAGTTTCAAGGTACTCGATGGCAGGGTTTGAAGTTTTCAATGGGTACTGACTCACTTTATCTCCAACTCGCAGGCAAATAAATTTGAGAGCCATGGCACATCATCATTGCCCAATGCAATCTCAAAACACAATGCTAGAAACATGAACCTACGATATAATTCCCAAGACATTTTCTGGTAACATAGTCGAAGGAGATTGCGATTCAATACTCCACGCTGTCAAAGAAGGTTTCAATACAAACGTTGGATTGTTTAGAAGCATTTTTGGTCTATGGGATTCGAAGTCTAGCAGAGAATAAGCAATCATCCAAAGTCTCATTCCAGCCGGCTAAGACACCACTGGTGTTAAGAAATTGATAATTCTTTCTTGTGATGAGTTCGGTATTTCAATTGTGTGAAGGTTTGAATATTAAACCGACGAGAATGACAAAGTCCGTGAATTGTTTGACAAAATGCCAAACCTGAATATGCCCATAATCATCCAGTGCAAACTATCGAGTATCCAGAATAAAACTGGATCTCCCTTCATATGTCATGTCTGTGCCATGGTAAGCGCACTTGTTAATGGTCTTGGCCTCAGATGAAATACGGAAATGGAAAATGGCTTAGGCTCTGGCCCATGTCATCTTTGGTTCCCATAATGGTGATAATGGTTTTCTACATAATAGAAAGGATGAATGGATCATCTGAGCCGAATGTTTGATCCCATGTGAGTAAAACCGTTTGAAATGCCAACTGGGCATGATTTATTCATGGGATATATGACAATTGTGCGACATAATGCCTCTGCACTTTATGAAGGAAATACATTCTTCCAAATGAGTGGACAATGAAGATGCAATCCAACGTAAAAGCTACGAAGAGAATCATATGTGAACCACTATCAGTGGTACCAACCCAACATGTGTAATAAGTTATGAGAGTGGTAATAAAAAAGTGATAAAGAATTCCTCAAGCAATACTGTTGGCATCGCAGAGAAAGAACTAAAGTAATTGACAATATGCTTCAATAAGATGTAGCTTGGGCCATGATAAAAGCCTTCGAACATCACAATAGAATATTCTTACAATTTTGTATTATTTATGGCAGTTGTAGCTTCCATAGTGGCAATTGACACTACAATATTGCAGTCAATGCCATGACCTAGATGGACAACAATATTTGGTGCGACCAAAATGGGTGGAGTGGCAGAGGATGCTAACACTACCGGGGCTGTTGACATGACACCATACATTGTTCTATGGCTAGTTGTGAAATCATCTTAAATACTGTACATTACTGGATAGAAATTTTTCAAGGAAATGGGGACTTGTAATTACAAATAT
This sequence comes from Cupressus sempervirens, assembly GCA_028749045.1. Classification (NCBI taxonomy): domain Eukaryota; kingdom Viridiplantae; phylum Streptophyta; class Pinopsida; order Cupressales; family Cupressaceae; genus Cupressus; species Cupressus sempervirens. The sequence continues at coordinate 155,611,302 of CM053786.1, forward strand.
CAATTCAAAATTACCTTGTCTAATCTATTCGGAAGAATGTCTCAGAAGGTTAATTATAAGCTATGAGTATGATGCTAGGCTCATGTGTTCCTCAAATCATTCAAGGTTTAATGAGGAGATCAATTTACTGGCTCCAATGACATGCAGTTTAAGGTTAAAGCGAAAGAGTGCATATGAATCACTGTAGAACTATAGACAAAATATTCAGTCAGATTTCTTGGAGGGAAAGCAAAATTTTGAAAGGGAAGAATTCTAAGAAAATACAGAAGGAGACGCACTTCAACATAGCTCTCTATTTGATCTTTCATCAAACTCAGAAGTCTTGTGAAGTTTCAAGCTTATAAATTATGTTTCTGAATTCTCTGTGAATACTGATTCAAAATGACACTTTTGGTCAAAGCTTAAGAAGTTGACCAATTTTCGTTAATTTTTTGTAAAGTTAATTAACCTTGTTAAATTAATTAACCTTGCCAAAATCACATAGTTAGAAGGTAGTTATTAATCATGGAGGAATCATTCTTAACCTCAATTCTATAGAAGGGATCATTTTTATGTGTAAAAGGGATTTTTGGACTTTGGAATTAAGTAAATACTTATGTTAGAATTTTGGTAATAAGACAATTTTTAGAAAGTGTGTGCTAATTTTGTCTTTATAATGAAAAATTTCTCTTATGTTCTTGGTGCAAGAAAATAAAGGAAATCACATTATAAGTTCTATTGAAACCACATTTTGAGTTCTATTTTTAAAAATCTGGATTGTCAAAGCGTAAAAGTGTTGATTCTCTTTACAGTGAGTGTTTTCATGGTATCATACATGTAAATGTTCATGAATCCTGAATTAGTGTTGTGCTAATGATCATCTTTAAGCGTAGCTCTTGATTTGATTATGCCTGGCACCATCGGTGGTATTTAATATTACAAAAGCAAAAACAATAGAAGAGTTGATGCAAACCCTAGCGAAATTGTATGAAAAACCCTCTGCTTCAAACAAGGTATTTCTCATAAAACATTTATTTAATATGAAAATGATAGAAGGTGGATATGTTGTGGACCATGTAAATGAGTTTAATACTATTACTAGTTAGTTTTCTTCTGTGGGTATCAATTTTGATGAAGAAATTAGGGCTCTCTTGATTTTGTGTTCTTTGCCTAAAAGATAGAATGCCTTGGTAATGGTTGTGAGTAATTATATTTCTGAATTTAGTACCCTAAAATATGATGATGTGATCAATGTTATTTTGAGTGAGGAAACTCATAGGAAAACCTCAGGTGGATCTACATCAAGAAGTGCTTTAAACACACAAAGCATGGGTAGAATGACTAAGAGAGGAAACAATTCTAGAAATCGTGGGAAATTAAGAGTAAAGTCAAAGGGGAAGAGGTCTCAATCCAGAGGACTGAGAGATTGCTAGTACTATGAGAAATCAAAGCATAAGAAGAAAGATTGCTCAACTCAAAAGAAAAATGAAAGAAATAAACCAGAAGGGAACAAGGAGGCAAATGTGGTAAGTAACAAATCTGAAGAGGATGCTTTGTTTATGTCTTTAGAAAGTGTTGATGATTCATGGGTTTTGCATTCTACTGCTTCATTTCACACTACACCTCATAGACGTTATTTCATTGATTATGTCCAAGGGGATTTTGGGCTTGTTTATTTGGGAGATAATGAACCCTATTAGATTGTTGGAGAGGGAAAAGTTAAAATTAAGTTGCAGAATGGGAATTATTGGCTACTACATGAGGTAAGACATGTTCCAAGGTTGAGTAGGAATTTAATTTCAGCGGGGCAAAATAGTGATGAGGGTTGTGTAATTACTTTTAATGATAAAAATTAGAAGGTTTCAAAAAGTTTCCTTGTAGTAGCAAAAGGTGTGAAAGTAGGCGCCTTATACCTTTGTACAGGTCATATTATTCCTTTTGCTTTGATTATTTCAGAGAAAAATGAATATTCAAGAATAGTTGTTGCAGTTGAGCAGGAATTACAAATAGCTGATGTAGATTCTGATATAGTGTTGTGGCACAACAGACTTGGGCACATGAGTGAGAAAGGTATGAAAGTACTTCATTCAAAGCAAGTTTTACTAAGTTTGAAATGTGTTAATATGGATTTCTGTGAAAGTTGTGTGTATGGAAAATAAAAGAGAGTGAGTTTTGTGAAGACTGGGAAGGAAAATAAAAGTGAAAAATTAGAGCTTGTGCATACAGATGTATGGGGACTAGCTCAGGTATCTTCCCTTGGTGGCTCTCATTATTATGTTACATTTATTGATGATGCAACTAGAAAAGTATGAGTTTATTTCCTCAGACAGAAATACAGACTAGAAAGAAATTAAAATGTCTCAAATGTGATAATGGTGGTGAGTATTGCAGTCATGAATTTGAAGATTATTGCTCCATTAATGGTATTCGTACACATAAAATTGTTCCAAGGACTCCACAGAAAAATAGAGTGGTTGGACGCATGAATAGAACTATAATGGAGGGTGATCCCACAATAATGGGTTCCACTTTTTTACCAATTTTGACACTGAAACCAAAATTTTTGCAACAAACGTCACATTCAAGTGACTATATCTTCAAAACTATAAATAATTTCAAGATGACATAAACTAGTGATTTTGAGTACTTTGTTCCTACTTTGTAACCATATTTTTTAATCACAAAAAAAATAAAAAAATTTATATCAATTTTTTTTATCTCCTTCGAATAGTGGTACATAATAAAATTCAATATTTTTAAAGAGTGACAGTCTGTTCGACACACATAACTTTTTTTTTAGAAATGATAATGAAGTAATTCTTTCGGCGTCAGATTTGTAACATCAATATCCAGAGGATGCATTTGGTTTGATTTATTTTGGTTGAATATTGTATAGTTTATGAAGTTTTGAAGTGACACGAATTGTAATTCAGACATACGTTCTATTTGACATAGATAATTTGAAGTCAATTTCATAAACTTAAATTTATTTTTTAATAGAAAGGTATCTCAATAAGCTAGTTCCTACATATTTTTCAAAAAAAATTTGACCTGATTTACTAATTTTCTCGAGGTGTCGAAGTTAGTTGATGTTCAATCGGTAATGAACCAATAATGAACCTATAATGAGTTAAACTCATATTTGAAAGTCTTAATGACTAAAATATGTATTACAGTTATAGTCATTGGAAAGCTTGCTCCGAGCAACACATTTTGATATTTTTTATTTTACAGTAGGAGATCATTCTCCTGCAATTATGAGAGTCAAAAAAGAAAAAAAAAAAGGAAAAAGGGTTAAAATTTTCCTAATTTTATGCGTTCACACGAACATATTGGGCATGTTCGCACGAACCCATGTTCACATGAACATATGAGAAAAATAATCTAACAATTAAAATTTTTATTTAACGTGTTTGCACGAACATTTATAATAATTTGTGTTCGCACGAACATGCAAAAAGGGCAAATTTATCAAGATCCCAAACAAAAAAGTGGAATTTCAATCACAAAATCATCGTTACTTATATGTTCACGCAAACATACCTTATTAATATGTTCGCACGAACATACCTTATTTAAACTTAACATGTTCGCGCGAACATAGTTAGCATGTTCGGGCGAACATATGTAAAATTCTACATTCAAAATTTTCATCATTTCGCAATTTCCTTCATCCCCCAAAAGTGGTACCCAGTATTGTGGGTTCACCTTGGAGCATGCAAGAAGCATGAGGTTGCATGCAGGGTTGCCCTTAAACATATGAGTAGAGGTTGTTAATACCACTGTATATTTGATTAATAGAGGTCTCTCTACTTTGTAATAACACCAACAAGTTATAATTTCTTCAAACACCAAAATCTTCTCTAGTTCAATTGTTTGACATTTTGTCAAACACTTTGCAAGAAAGCTCAGATACCACTATAATATCCTCTTACAAGGAACTAATGTGCAAGTGCAATTATTTTGGTATTTTCAATGCAAATACATGGAAACTAGATATGAAATACAAAACAATTGACATACAATAATGACTACAGTAATGCCAAAATTTGATTCTGAATTATCATAGCAAAATCATATGCTTATGAAGTACAATGATAACTACTAATAATTACAAGTGGAACCTGATAATAGTGATGCCCAAGAATGCAAATGAATCAAACACAGATACTGCAACATAGCATCGTGCATGTGTACTGTAGCAACCAATATCTATTCACCAATTTAAGCACAAATAGAACTCCTGAATTGAAGTTGTCTTGAATACCAAATTCAATGGATATTTTACCATCTTAAATGCTTGCAACACTGAAGAGTTGATGTTCTCCAATGGCTGACTAAAATCGAAAACCTTTGTTTCTTCTCCCAACTTAATATAAAATGCAATTCACAATAATCGGATGATAAACAATTAAGCTCTCACCTCTATTTATATTTTTCCTTCACCCTTCTAGAAGGAAATAAAATATTTAATTATTGCATTCTCTAGAAGTTTCTCCTTTTCCACTAATTAATGTGCTTTTAGAAAATTAAATTACTAGAAGTTCCCCCCTTCCAATAATTAATGCATTCTCAATTAATTAAATTAATTTAATATAAAGTCATCTTTTTATTTTAATTTATTTAACGACTTTATAAGAAATTAATTTAATCAATTTCTCCTTATTTCTCCACTTAGCCTTTGGAGAATGTCAAGGCTAAGAACTCCACTGAGATGCTAAAAAGATGGGGACATTACAATCTATCCTCTCTAAAATTGCTTGTCTTCAAGAAACTTCAAGTTAAGATGATGCAAAATCTCCTCATTCTCCCATGTCACATCCTCTACTAGCAAGTCCTTCCATTTCACCAAATACTCCCCTATAGTGTGCCACCCCAAGTTCATTTCCCTGAAATGAATGATAGCCTCTGGCACCAATATCAATTTTTCCTCATCATCCAAGGGTGGTAGCACTGTAGAAGGAACAATATGATGTCCTAGCACCTTCTTGAGGCATGACACATGAAAAATGTTGTGTACCTTACCCTCTGCTGGCAAATCTAACTCATAAGCCACCTCTCCCACTTTCCTAATAATCCTGAATGGACCATAATATCATGGCTTAAGTTTCTCGGCACCACTCTTCTTGAGAGTGGATTGACGGTAAAGCTACAACATAAGATACACCATATCTCCAACCTCAAAAGTCCACTCTGTCCTCTTCTGGTCTACATACTACTTCTGTTGATTATGTGCCTTGGTTATATTATCCTTAAGAGTCTTAACATTGTCTTGACTCTCCTGTAACAAATCACCTACATTGGGCACTCTAATGTCACTCAAAAGCAGATCCATAAAATTGGGTGCCTCATACCCATACAGGGCCATAAAGGGTGACATCTAAATAGACATGTGATAAGTGGTATTGTAGCAATACTCACAAAGATAAATCCACTTTACCCATGCCTTTTGTTGCCCTGCTATATAATTTATAAGATATCCCTCCACCCATTTATTCACTATCTCTGTCTGACCATCTGTCTGAGGGTGGTAGCTAGTACTCGGAGTGAACTCTGTCACACACAACCTAAATAGCTCTTGCCAAAAATGACTCATAAACCTACTATCTCTATCACTCACAATGCTTCGAGGTAAGCCATGTAGTCTGAATATATCCTTGAAGAACAACTCTACCACCTATGTAGTAGTGATCGGAAAGAAGTGTAGAAACTTCATAAGGTGATCCACAACCACATATATCTGGTCTTTGCCTTGGGCTCTAGGTAGTCCTGTGATGAAGTCCATAGATAAACACTCCCACTTCCTACTAGCAATTGAAAGTGGCTAAAGTAAATCGCCTGGATAGGAGTGTTCTTGCTTATTCTGCTAGCAAGTGGGACACTCCCTAATATATTGAAGTACTTTTGTTTTGATCCATTTCCATATGAAGCGCTCTCTAATCTAACAATATGTCTTGTAGAAACTAGGATGTCTTGTCATAGGTGAATTATGAAAAGATTTTAGAACCATCCTCCTCACTGTTGTACCTGGAACCAAAAATATTCGCCTTTTGTAAATGATGAACTCATTCACAAGGGCGTATCTATAGTCTTGAATAGTTCCATCTATGAATCTGGTGATCTCCGCATCCTTTGCATACTCTACAAGGATCTAGTATTGCCAATCCTCTGATATATTTGTCAATAAGCTCAAATGAGACCTACGTGATAAAGCATCAGTAACTACATTCCGTGTCCCTTTAAAATATGTAATATCAAAGTCATAGGACTATAACTTGCTCACCCACTTCTACTGTCTATCATTGAGATCTTGCTGCCCCAAAAAGTGTTTTAGATTATTATGGTCAATTTTGATACAAAATTTGCTACCTACCAAATATTGCCTGAATTTAGCCAAAGCATGCATAATGGCTAACATCTCCTTATCATATATGTTGAAGCTCCACTTTGGCCCTCTTAATATTTTTCTCTCATAAGCAATATGGTGCTTCTCCTGCATAAGCACCACTCTAATGCCCTCTTTAGAAGCATCACAATGTAGCTCAAAAGGTCCATTGAAATATGGTAACGCTAACACTAGACAGGAAGTCATCAACTCTTTAAATTTCTCAAAACACTCCTGTGCCTCGGGAGTCCACAAGAAATTTTCCATTCTCATCAAATTTGTCAAGGGTGTCACATGCCTAGAATATCCATCCATAAGCCTCTTGTAGAAACCACACAATCTAAGAGAGCCCCTCAACTGTGTAAGGTTCATTGGTGAAGGCCACTCCAAAATGACACAAATCTTTTCAGGATCCATGTGTACACCTTCTACACTGATGATAAAACCCAAACACAACAACTTTGTCATATCCAAATTATATTTTGACTCCTTTGCATACAAGGACTCTCTGCCCAATATATCCAATATTGTGTCAAGGTGAACCAAGTGCTCCTCCCAAGATCTACTGTACACCAAGATATTATCGAAGAAGACAAGTACAAATTTCCTCAACTAAGGATAGAAAACCCTATTCATTGTTGCCTGAAAAGTAGTAAGTACATTAGTTAGCCCAAATGGCATAATTATAAACTCAAAATGGCCACAATGAAATCTAAAGGTTGTCTTCTCAATGTCCTACTTTCTAACTCTGATTTGGTGATAACCTAATGTCAAATCTATTTTTGAGAAGAAGCAAGCTCCATGAAGCTCATCTATCAACTCATCGATCCTTGGAATGATCGAGTACCTATTTTAAATTGTCTTCCTATTAAGCACCCAGTAATTAATGCACATCCTTCTTCTTCACCAACACCACCAAAGAAGCAAAAGGAGACTTACTTGGTCTAATGCGGCCCATAGCAAGTAACTCCTTTATGATTTTTTCAATTTCATTCTTCAACCTCTTTGGATGCCTATAAGGTGTAATCATGATGGGCTTAGCCCAATTCTCTGACTCAATGATGTGCTCAATACCCTTGTCTGGTGGTCTAACTGGTGGAATGTCATTGAAAACCTTATAGTGCTTAACTCTAAGTTTCTAAATATTAAGAGGATATTCAGTCTTCTGTTGCCCCTCTTGTGATAGCATTAACATGCACTCTGTTGCCCACTCCATTTGATCATGTCGAATCAATCTAGTCATCCTTTGGAAAGAGACCATTCTAAAATCATGTTCTTGATTGCCTTAAGAATTTGTGTCTTCCCATTTACTTTAAACCTCATCTCCATCTCCTTGATATTAAGAGTGAACTCACCAATATTGTGCAACCAACTCATTCCAAGGACTATATATGTATCTCCCATAGGCACAACATAGAAATCTACCTTAAAGGTATAATTATTAAATTCCAATGGGAGTCTAGTGATCTCACGATCATAAATGAGTACATAGCCATCAACTACCCTCACTCTAATTCTTCCAAACTCCTTTGTTTGTATACCACGCCTTTCCACCAACCTAACATCAATGAAATTATGAGTAGCACTAGTATCAACCAAAGTTATAACTCATTGTCCAACAAGTACTCCTCTCATTCAAAATGATCCTTCTTGCTTAATACTAGTGAGATGAGCTTTCCTATGTTGCCCATCTCCTTCCCCATCCTTGAACTCCATTTTAGACAAGTTTTTAGCCTTGTCTTCCTTTTTTTCACCATCTATTTCCTCTATATCAGATTGCTGGTCTGAATTATCTTATTCTATTCCTCATAGTATGCCCACATAACTCTATTAGCTTTGCCCTTTGGTCTAAGAGGACAGTCTTGGTTTGCATCATAGGGACCCTTACAGTAGAAACATATTTTTTTCTTTCTCACATCATGTAATATTTTCCTATCAAAAGGTGCTAGAGTTTTATCTTTAAAATCATTTTTAAAATCAGTTCTCTCTGATTTTTTATAAAATGGGTTGTTATCCTTACTAGAAAATGCTTCTTTGGACTAAAATTTTTTTGTTGGGACTGCATGTTCTATACTTCTTGCTTATTTCATAGCTTCCTATAAAGAAATGGGATCAAATGCCTTTATCCAACCTCTCAGTGATTTAGATAGGCCTTCAATGAAAAGAACTATCAATCTACGCTCTAAAATGTTTGGTACCATGATTGCCAAACACTGAAATTCACCAATGAAATACTCCAAGTTGCCTATTTTTTTTAGCTATGCTAATTCTTGGAAATAAACCTCTAGATCTTTTTTGTCAAATCTTTCAACCAACCTATCCACAAAGTCCTAGTACTCTGTCACCTAATTATGCTGAAGTGTTACAATACCATGGTACCACCAATCATGTGCTACTCCCTCCAAATGAAAAGTGGTGTATTTGATAGCTTTAATCTCTGTCACTGGCCCTAGTGCCAAAAATGTGTCAAGCTTATGAATCCAAGCTTGAGCTATCATCTTAGCACTCCCATCAAATGTAGGTATAGTAAACTTTCCTGTAGCCCGCTTCAGCTCACTATTTTGACGCCTAGGCCTCCTATTCTGTCTGAGTGACCTATAATGTTCTCTTCTCTGATTTACAAAGCATTCAAAGGTAATCTTCTCTCGAACCTACGGTGCCAGTATTCATTGGTTCATGTACTGGTTCTTCTCTAACAAAGGTAGGACATGTGGGCCTGTCTATTATTTTGGAAAGAGTTCTATGAGCTCTAGATGATCCCACTACACTCATGTTACCCTCTTCACCTATCCTATGGGTTCATGCACTCAACCATGGTGGTGAGTGTCTATAAAGCCTAAGCCATCTACTCTTCTCCTATAACCATTACTCTGTAAAATTCCCTTCTTTTTTGGTCCTCATTCCTATTGTCTCTTGGTGGGCTACATTCTTGCCTGTCACCCATGGTGTTTGGCTGCTTGTAAAAATTTTGTTACTTATCAAATAAAGCTTGTCTGCAAGTGGAAAATCTATGAGAGCCAACCCTAGGTGGCTACACATGATTGCTAAACCGTCAGGATGGTAGGATTTAGCTTTGATACCAATGTAATAACCCCAACAAGTTATAACTTCTTCAAACACCAAAATCTTCTCTAGTTTAGTTGTTCGACATTTTGTCAAATACTTTGCAAGCAAGCTCTAATACTATTATAATATCCTCTTCCAAAGAACCAATATGCAAGTGCAATTCTTTTGGTATTTTCAACACAAATACATGGAAACTAGATATGAAATGCAAAACAATTGACATACAATAATGACTACAATAATGCCAAAATTTGATTCTGAATTATCACAGAAAAATCATATGCTTATGAAGTACAATGATAACTACTAATAGTTACAAGAGGAAGCTGATAATAGTGATGCCCAAGAATGGAAATGAATCAAACATAGATACTGCAATGCGGCATCGTGCATGCATACCAGCAGCTAAAATCTATTCTCCAATTTAAGCACAAGTAAAACTCCTGAATTGAAGCTCTCCTAAATACCAAATTCAATGGATATTTGATCAACTCAAATGGTTACAACACTAAAGATTTGACGTTTTCCCATGGCTGACTGAAATCGAAAACCTTAGTTTCTTCTCCCAACTTAATATCAAATGCAATTCACAATAATCGGATGATAAACAATGAAGCTCTCACCTTTATTTATACTTTTCCTTCACCCTTCTAGAAGAAAATAAATTTTTTAATAATTGTATTCTCTAGAAGTTTCTCCCTTTCCACTAATTAATGTGCTTTTAGGAAATCAAATTACTAGACGTTTCCCCCTTCCAATAATTAATGCACTCACTAGAAGCTTCTCTCTTGCAATACAATAATTAATTGTGCTTCTAAAAAATTAAATTACTAGAAGTTTTCCCCTTCCAATAATTAATGCACTCACTAGAAGATTCTCTCTTGCAATACAATAATTAATTGTGCATCTAGAAAATTAAATTACTAGAAGTTTTCCCCTTTTCAATAATTAATGCATTCTCAATTAATTAAATTAATTAAATTTAAAGTCATCTTTTTATTTTAATTTATTTAATGACTTTATAAGAAATTAATTTAATCAATTTCTTCTCATTTCTCCAATTAGCCTTCAAATAATATCAAGGCTAAGAACTCCACTGAGATGCTAAAAAGATGGGGACATTACATACTCCTTTGGGTTGTGGTATTGCAGAGGAAGCATGGACTGGTAAGAAGGTGAGTTATTCTTTTCTCAGAACTTTTGGTTTTGAAACACTTGCTCATATAGATTCAAAAAATAGAACCAAGCTAGAAACTAAGTCAAAGAAATGTATATTTTTTGGATATGACATTAATGAATTTGGTTATAGGCCTTGCGATTTTGCAAATTGTAAAATTGTAAGAAGCAGGGATGTCATATTCAATGAGAAAGTATTGTACAATGATCTATTGTAGCAACATGAGAAGAAAGAAGATGATTATATAGTTTTGGATGATACTCCAAAAAATGATGTTCCGTCAATTCTTCATGATCTGCAACAACTACAACAACAAATACCACAGACACCAATGAATGTTAGACGGTCAACAAGGCCCAATAGACCTCCAAATAGATTTTATCCTTCTTTGTATTCTATTTTACTTACTAATGCTGGTGAACCTGAATGTTATGATGAAGCTATGTAGGTGGATACAAAGCTTTAGTGGGCATCTGCAATGAAAGAAGAAATAGACTTTTTGCTAAAAAATAAGACATGGGATATATGCAAGTTGTCTACGGGTAAAAAGGCTTTACAAAATAAATGGGTTTATAGGTTAAAAGAAGAGGATGGAGTAAGAAAAGATTTGAAGCCAGGTTATTTGTAAAAAGATTTGCATACAAAAAAGGCATTGATTTTGATGAGATATTCTCTCCAGTTGTTAGGATGACTTCTGTTTGCACTATTTTAAGTATTGTGGCTACTAAAGATTTGCATTTGAAGCATCTTCATGTTAAAACAACCTTCATTTATGGTGATTTAAATGAAGAGATATATATGGCTCAGCCTCAGAGATTTGAGGTCAAAGGTAAGGAGAATTTAGTGTGCAAAGTGAAGAAAATTTTATATGATTTGAAGCAAGCACCTCGGCAATGGTATCTGAAATTTGACAGTTTTATGCAAGAACATGGATATAGTAAGTGTCATTCAAATCATTGTGTTTATTTTAAGAGGTTGGATGATGGCATCTACATTATTTTATGTTTATATATTGATGATATGCTTGTAGCTAGGTCTAACATGGATCATATTAAGGGTTTGAAACACCAGTTAGCACATGCACTTGCTATGAAGGAATTGGGGGCAGCAAAAAAAATCCTTGGTATGAATATTTGCAGAGATAAGAAGAACAAGAAATTGACATTATCTAAGGAGAGAAAACCTCTAGTCTCGCATTAAAAAAGAAGAAGACATTTATAAACTTTTTCAATCACATAATTTTGTAATTACATCTAATCCAATGAACCATCCAAATTTGCTCTACCCTTTATTGTCTCAAGTATAGCCTCATGATCTGACTTACAAAACTCCCAAAGAGTCTTATTATGTGGTTTTCCTCTATATTTGATCAAGTAGACATTTGATGCAATGAAAAGGTTCAAATAATGAAGAATATCCCTTTGTATTTGCTTATCCTCAAATAACCAAAAGCTAGGGTTCTTCATACCATAATGTCTAAGCTATGTATCGATTACCACCACTGCACCTATATGGTATTCTAAAACTTCAACATCTGTAACTAAATGATTCAATTTATGTTTTTCTTAGACAAAAATTATCCCTTCTCCATTGTCTTCAAGTGCAAGTACAATAAAAACATGACCTACAATGCTAAAAACATAATGTGCTCATTAATTTACCAATTAGTTAGCTAAAAGTATAAATTTATGTATTAAATTTACACACACACACACACACACACACACACACACACACACATATAAATATAACCTAGTTGGACCAGATTAGACAAGTGATTAAAGCCAATTGATGATTCTATCTCTACCATTTCCAATGCTTGTGGGGGATGCTAAGTGTCAATTAGAATCAAAACTCATAAATGTCATTCATCCACCCATTCTGTGTAGTTGCATCCATCCCAATATTCCTCTGAACATGATCGACAAAAGCATGTCATTTGTCTATGTGGATACTCAATGAACCTACATCAAAGCTTCTATAAGAGTATAGCTCACTCGATCATGTGAGTGTACAACAATCCAAATATGGTGCAATGTTAGTATTATCTATCAACCAAAAAATTCTTTGAGCTATGGACTCACCTTTATTATCTAAATTTATTGTAGTGTTACACCAGTCAATAATACTTTTTGCATCTAAAATTTTTTCTTCATCCTTGTACTTTAATTCTTCATGAGCTAATGATGTTTTGATACATGTGCCTGCACCATCGTGCTCCCCCCTTTCGATGACTAGTTTGTGTGAAATTTCGTATATGATGGATACTAGTCAACCTATGCATCTGGCTCAACCAATAAAACTTTCATGCATTCTTGAATTGAGATGAACAATTGTTTGACCAAATGATGTGTTGACAATATGATATGCCCTAATTAGCCAAATCACCATAAAATAGTTGAAAGAAACCATGTAAAAATGGTAATCCCTCAAAATCTTCATGTCCTCCTCTATAATTGTAGGTGAATGAATGAATGATATATAAACAAATATGGAAACCTATTGAGAAGTACAATACTTTTCTTGCACCTTATTTTATGGTTGTAGCATGTAGTTCTTTGTGAAGTCTACAACTGAAAGAATGGTATCTAGTTCAAATGTGTCCTTGCACAACTTGAATTGTAAATCCAACCATCACACCCTATGTGTATGCCTTCCATACTCATTAATGGCTTTTTCAAAAAATATCTTCATGAACTCATTCACTAAATTCTTTTCAATAACTAAATAACATCTTTTACCCTCTTTCCAATCTTTTAGAGCATATGTTATAGTCTTATATTTTACAAAACCTACTATTATATTGTTAATTTCATGTATACTATCCATATGTTGACAAGTTGATAAATATTGCAAATCACCATAATTGAGGCATGTACCATTCAAACATGTGACAACTTGTAAACTAATTGAGCTTCCCTTCTTTCACATAGAATGCTAGAAATGAATTCTCTTGAAGGTCTAGGTGGCTCATTTGTGTTACACTCTTGTATAATAAAGTTAGAATGAAAAAACATGCATATATTCCTAAAAACATCGAAATGGTTAGAAAATTCAACATGAACCCTACAACAAGAAGTTGTGTGTGTGTGATTTAACTTCACATAAATAAGTTTATTCATTTCAAAATATTTTTGACTAATTTTAATTTGACGATGCATACTATTAAATTTTGCTAAGAATTATGTCTGAGTTGAATCCAAAAAGTGTTTTGCATGTCAATCTTAGTTGTTACTACCAAGAGACGAAACACCTGTGTTATTCTTCCAAAAATCTTCAATCAATGATTTCAAAGATTCACTAATTCTTTTATACTTCCATGGTAGTCTACCACTAAATGTCGATAAATCATCTTTTGTTGGATTGCACACTCTTCCATGCCTTCCGATCACTCTCATTAGAGTACCTCTACTTGTTTGAATTGTTTTTCTTGTGCTTCTAATAAATCAAGCTTTCTTTATTTGAGTTCTTACTATTGTTGATGTAAGTACGCATCTTGTGATATTACTATCTTTGTTGTGTGACTTATAACCCACTTTGTCATATGCACTCATTAGATTCTTTACAATATTTTTTTATTTGAATCATCAATTGTTCTTAGCCGAAGAATCTTTATAACAGGCCTAAATTTTAGATTCCTCATCATTTCAATAAATAATTGGCATCTTTTTATCACATATAATTCTTCGAAGAATAATTGCCACATATGTTAGAATGTTCAAAATGGGAAGAGTACTTCTGAGAGGGGGGTGAATCAGAAGTACCACACTTTTAACCTTTTCTAATCCTTTAAATCAAATAATTGAAAAGTAAATTGCATGCATGTAAATACATCAAATAACTATAAAGTAAACGAATGCACATAACACACATAACACCAAATTTGATAACCCAGAAACCCTCTAGGAATAAGAAGGTAAAATTGGGGTGGGGATGATACCCACAAAAATCACTGCAGCAATAAATGTTTGACCACTTCTGATGGTCTACCCTGTGAAAGGCATGCCCTGTTAAAGGCTTTACATTGTATCAATAGTGACCTGATTAGAGGATTTACAAACACTTTACATGAAGTGTCACCCTATTAAAGGATTTACAATAGGTTGTTAAATCCACTTAATACAATAGGATTTTCAACCACCTTCTCCAAAGGTTCTCTTACCTAGCTGTTAAGCTAACCTATCAATATAGGATTTCCAACTTCTAATACAATGGCAAGAAAGTATAAGAACAATGAACTTGATAGTATGCAATCTTTAATTGCTGGATTCGGGCACTTGATCTACTCTCTCTAATGTGACCTTTTTGTTGTTCTGATCAACTGGATATATAATTGCTACTCTGTTCCTCTAAGTCTTTTTTCCTTCACACTAAATTTCACTATAGTTTACCCATACACTACTCACTTCTTCTTTGCAATGGGGCTTTCGACCTCCTTTTAAAGATTTGTGAAGACTTAGGGTTAGGTATGGATCTATGATCCATATTGAATCTTTAAGTTCACACTCATTCCTTGCATTTTCCTCATTAGTTGCATGCCTTCTCCATTTTCCTGATTGGCTGCATGCTGATTACATAGAAAATGTAAAAGATTTTTTCTTATCATTTTTCTCCTTTGAAATTCTTCTATGTCAGCTCCAAAAATGATTTACATCTGAGTTTGTGAGGGCACAAACTCATATGTTGATTCTGTGTTACTCAACACATATTGGACTACTGGTGCTCGACACATATACTATCTAGGATTTCTCGGCACCTATTACACTTTGTCTTGCTCAGCACATGTAAGATTTTGGCTCACTCAGCATATGGAACATTCTGACTTGCTCGGCATCAACTATGACTAGGCACCTATATATCTCTCGACACTTATATACTGCTTGGCACCTGAAGTCACTCAACACTTATTGAAAATCTAACTCAGCACATACTATGGCTCGGCATACATAGTGTGCTCGGCTTCAGTGTAGAAAGTGGTTAAGTGTGTTGACACTCAAATGTCAAAACCATCTAAGGCCAAAAATCTCCCCCTTTGACATGAGTGTCAAAACCACTTAACTAAAAATCACTAATCTATCCTTATGGGTACAAAATTTCAAAAAAATGTTCAAAAAATAGTTCAAAATACCTTATAACTCCCCTTGAGCTGATTTGTGCCTTAACATTCTTGAAACCAAAAATTTTGTGATGAATGTGCTTGATACTCTTTTGCCTTGTATCTGTAATTTGTACATATGTGTTGATTAATTCATGTCTCTCCCATGAAAGAATGTAATCAAAATTTATAGTATTCTATAGTATTCTCCCCCTTTGTTGTATCTTCATCAAAATACAATACTATATCTTATAGTATTCTCCCATAGAACATATATCTCCCCCTTTTTGACACTAATGTCAAAGGGTTCTAACGAGTAATACCATACTTAGCCAAAAAATTACTATTTACCTCCATTATTGTTTTCAGAGCTGTATCCCAATTCTCCAAAGCAATGTCAAGTGACTTGTGCTAGATGGTAGTCTCTACAGCAAGGTGTACAAGTCCATCAAGTGTAGGAAGATTTGGATCTTTCTTTAAAACTATTTCAGCATACACTTGCTCCTTGTGGAGGACTTATAAATGTGAGGTTATAGAGGACTGAATTTGCATCAATTTAGCCTTAATATTGGCTTACTCTACTGTTAGTACAACTAACTCCCTTTGAGTGTGAAGCGTTTGTGCAAAATGCTTCTCACTTTGAGCTGGATCTCTAGGTAATTGCATGCTAGAGATTTTCAAGTTTCTTTCCAAACTCATTATTCTTTGATTTGTTTCTTGTGTGAAATTGGAAAAATCACACAACTTCCTATACAATGAAAAAATGTTTTCAAGAACAACTTTGACCTTGTCTATTTTCTTGGCCAACTCTACCTATTCAAGTGCTATTCCACTTGATATCTTTTCATTCACTTTTCTTTGAAATTTTCTGTTTGACCATTCCATGAGTTTGACATTAGTTTCCTGGTCTTCATTAGTCACCTAGTCAACTATATATAATAGTTGCTCAATTATTGGCTTGGCTTCATCTGGTGATTGAGAGCTGAAGGCATCTATAAAGATGTCCTTGATCTCATGAAGTGCTTGCTTATGTTTGAACTCTTTCCTCAGTATTTCCTGCCTTGTCCTTCTGTCTAATGTAGTTTGCATTTCAGTCATTTGTGCCATTGTGATGGTCTTGGAATCATAGGAAGGTATAACAATATCTTCATCTAATTCAAGATCTCCATAGTGAAGTACCCTTGCCACTCTAGTTGAACTCAAGCCTGGAGTTGAAAATTGCAAAGGAATGGCTTTAGTGCTTGGCTTCTGAATGGTCTTTGTAGGAGTGCTAGTCTTTGGCAGTTCTACCAATGTTTGTATGGCATCCTACTCCTTTTCTTTTGAGGTGTCCTCTTTTTCATTTGTCTTCCTTTCCTCTACACTAGGCATTTGAACAATATCATTTGTTGCACTTGGTGAGGAGGTGGTGGAAGCATTAAAATCTTAATGCAAGTAGTTGTATATGTGAAAGGTGGTTCCTTTGATTTCACCTTTTCCTTTTGTGGTGTTGCTACTACCTTTTGTAACTCATCAACACTCACCAATATAGGGCTTGTGCATAATTGTGCCTGTAAAGTAGATTAGTGAAGGATCTTGGAGAGATCCTCTACAATAAGGGAATTGATGCTCTAAGCTGAATGGTCAAGAACATCCTTAATAATTATTGTCTCTGCAGGTGTAGTAGTTACATGAGGTGGACTAGGAGGTGGCATTTGTGTGTCTTGCACACTCTGTTCTTCTTCTTGTTGCTTATCAACTATTGCCATTGTTTCTTCTCCCTTAGCTAATTCCTCTTCTTCTTTCTCCTTATTCTCTTCCTCTCCTCTTTCTTCCTCGCCTTTCTTTTCTTCTTCCTTCTTCTATGTTTCCTTTTCCTCTACCTCTCCTTTCTGCTCTTCTACTTTCTTTTCCTCTATCTTCTCTTTGGCACTAGTTTCTACCTTATTTGCTTCCTCTACCTTCTTATCAGTTACTTTATAAATTGTTTTCCACAATTATGTGGATTTATTCACAACATCCTCAATCTTGTTTTGAAGGATGTTGAAGGCTCTATACTTAGGTATAAACTTGCCACCATGTTTCTTGTTTGCCTTTGTTATTTGAGCCTTTGTCATGTCAGGCTTTACTTGAGCTAGGGTAGATTCTTTGATCTCCCTTTCCATTTTTAGACAATAATGCCATTTATTTTTAATTATTTCATACAATTCCCTAGGCATGGTATTGTATAGTTCTAGAGGTGTGTTTTTAAATTTTTCCATCATAGCATACACAGATTCCTCTACTTTATTATGCTCTTCCCTATTGAGCTTATTGAAATTAAGAGACTTTAAATCATTCAAATCTATATTTTTAATCTTATCACAAAGTTTATCAATAGCAAATTTAGGAGGATTTCTTACCACTCTAAATTGGCTGAGGTCCTCTGACCCTATTCTCTCCTCATCATCTATATCTAGCTGTGCCACATACTTCCTTCTCTTCCTTGACTCTTTAGTAGGTTGATCAGTGGCTTTCTTCTTCTTCTTTGATGCCTCCTTAGCCTTTTGTGTGGATGCCCTTGTAGTGGCCCTTGTTGCTGGAGTTGGCTTAGCTTGAGTTGGCTTAGTGACCCTTTTAGGCTTGGGCTGAGCTATAGGCTGAGTTTTTGCCTTTCTCTTCTTTTTCTTGGTAGGTGTAGGTGCTTCCTCGGCTTCTTCTCCCTCGGCACCTTCCTCCTTGTCTTCTCCTAAGCCTTGTGTCAGCTCTACTGGGCCTTGCCCTTTCTCTTCTTCTTCTTCACTTTCCCCTTTTACTTCTTCTCCTTCTTCACCCACTTCACCTTCAATGCTTGCTCCAAATTGCTTCTTTATTTTCTTCACTAACATGTTTTTTTTATTGATAACAACGGTTGTCTTTAATTCAGTCTCAACTTTGGACTTGACAACATCATATGTTCCAAAGTGAGGAGCTACCTTATCTATTTCTTTTGCAAGTAATGTTGTGATTGTTGTTGAGGCTTCATCTATATCAAGCTCATATCCCAATGGCCTTAGCCATCTTACTCTTGGTATTTCTGCCTAAAAATAGGTGTAATCATTGTCAACCAAGAAGCATATGTCATTGACATGTTTCTCTACCAATGAAACTGGTATTCTCATTCTTTGCTTCATGGATTTCTTAAAGTCTTCAAAATAACTTGTCATTTGTGCCTCAAAATTGTCACCCATTTGATCAATGAACTCATTGATTTGTGTAATAGTAGTTTTTTTGGGGTTCTAATTTACATTTCCTATAGAAGGAAATTCTTCCATAACATAAAAGAATATACACATAAGAACTGAGCCAAATTTGCATTGCGCACCCTTTGATCTTCTTATTGCTCCTAGGTTTTCATTAATTTGTGGCAACATGAGCTCTGACAGATCATATGTGTGATATTTCTTCACCAATTTGTAGGCTACATCAACTGCTAGACATGACACACTGTTTAATCTATTTGATTGATAGAATTTGTGAGATATTATTCTCACAACAAAATTTAGAAGTGAATCAGTTATTGTATCAATGGTCATTCCCCTATTGTTCCATTTTGCTCCTGTATTTTTCTCAATGACCTCCTTTCTATTGCTTCTTAAGGTCTTTGGCCGATCTAGGGTTGGGAATCCCATAACCCTATGAACTATCCTCTTTGTAATCTTAATAGGTCATGTATCCAGCCATAGACAACCATCATGAATTCTGCTCAAAACAATCCATATCCATTCAGTTTTGAATCCTATAGGGTAGACTAGGGCACTGGTCAAACCCTTTTTCTCAACTATCTCAAATTCCCTTTTCAAAATCTTGTTCTCACATAGTTTGTCATAAGCTTGAAATATTTCAAAATCACCTATGGCACCAATTTTGTAGTTGCAACATTTTCTCACATCTTGCACCATGACCACTTTAGGCGAAATGATGGATAATGCACCAGCTGGGTCATTTCTATAAGCAACTTCGAGGATTGGCCTGAATTTAGGTTTCTTTACTCCATTGCTAACTAGCTAAATCTCATTACCTTCCTCTGCTTTGGGGTTTCTTGAACTAGAGGCCATTTTATTGAACTAGGGTTTTAAACGTATTAAAAACTTTAACTCTATGTAGCTCGACACCTGATAAATACCTTTAAATCGATGAGTTCATGTTGAACTGCTATTGGAATCCATGTAAATGGATGTTAGATTGCTGCTTGATTACTTCTTCGCTCTTCTCACTTTTCTCTGTGTTCGAATGGCATGAAAATGAATGAAATTCAGCCTTATACTTTTCAAAGACCTAGCATTAAATGCTTCATGCATACAACTGTAATCTTAGCACTTGAAGGTTTCATCATCACTTGGCTCCCATTGTATTTTATTTACTCAGCTTTCACTAGTTCTCCTCTTCACTCAGCTTCTATTGACAACTCAGCATCCATTGGAAGTTTACTCAACATCCGAGGATAGTTCGATAGTATTTGCAAAAACTTTAGATTTTGACCTGGCATCTTTGCTCATGCAGATTTCTTCTCTGCAGTACTCCTTTGTTCTTTGGGACTGATGTATGATATAACTTTGTATATCAGTCCCATACACCTTTCTTTTGCTTAGTTGGATGAAGTGTGATCACTTGACCTTTTGGGTGAAGTGATCTCTCCATTTGATGTGTTGTACTCATCTTTTTTCTTCCAAGGCTTGTTCATTTTCCCTCTTATTTTTTCAACATCAACTTTCTCTTTCCCTTTGTTGACTTTTGTCTTGGGTGCTTTTGACTTTGTTGGGCAATTCCTGCTGATATGACCATGTTTCAAGCAACTGAAACATGTAGTGTGGCTCAACCATCTACTATAACTCCCTCTAAAATGTGTTCTTATGCAATTTTTAGGAATGTGTCCATACTCCTGACAATAGTGATAGCTATACTTGGCCTTGTAATCCCAGTTGTAGTGATGTGCATGGTTGGTTCCTCTTGCAGGCTAATTAGGTGTCCACATAGGCTTTGATCTGCATTCAAATGCTCTATGTCCATACTTTTTGTAGTTGTAGCAATGTCCTTCAAATCTTGGTGTCCTCATGGTCTTGGTTCTACATTCATGTGCTTGATGTTCTTGCCTTTTGCACTTGTGACAAAAGCTTGCATTTGTGGGTTTATCATGCTGATGACTGTTCTTGCTCCTGCACACATTAGAGGTATGTCCCTTTTTACCACAAAAATGAAAAGTAGGTTTAGTGTTCTTACCTTTATTACTCCTTTCTTTTGTAGTCTTCGATGATTCTCCTTGTTCAGTGCTAGTGTAACCAAGTCCTAAAGTGTCATTACTAGCCCTTGGTGATTTCAGTAGTTGCTCAAAGTACTTGATAGCCTCATGGGGTTTGTTGAAGCTGTATGCTATCTCTTTCTCTCTCTTCAATTCATTCTACAATTGTTCATTCTACATTCTCAAGGTGGAGATCTCAATGTCTTTCATGTTTAGCTCATGATGAGCATTCATCATCTGGCTTAAGGTGTCTAGCTACATGTTTGAGATCCTTTCAAGTTCAATTGTCTTCTCTTCTAGTCTATTGGTAAGACTTCTCTTGTCATCTTCTATCATGGCCTTGTCTTCAATAGCTCTCTTTAATGACCCCTTTTTTAATTCTTTGACCTGATATTCAAAATTTGTCATAAGTTAGGAAGTCATCCAAATTAAGCAAGCCTATGATCCTTATTGTTATTCAAAATGTTGGAGGAGATGAGCATTTTAATTTAACTTATTTAATTTTTTTTAAAAAATTACTTCTTATAGCACCAGGCAATCTTCTCTCTCCTAGTTATGATCATCTCGAGATGGTAGATTGATGGTACAGAGGGTGCATGAAACAAGCTACAAGCAATTCCCTAGAGAATACCGTCAGGTGCTCAAATTTACTCCACCTCTCCCTCCACCAATTCCCTATCTTAAGATGTCATAACTTAGATGAGAGTAAGACTTCTTGTACTATAATTTGAAATATATTTCAATGTTAGTCTTTTAAGAATGTATGTACATATATAATGTACCAATATCTTCTTAATTGCAATATTTATGTATATATCTCATATTAATATCTATTTTGAATATCATCACACTTATATATATATATATATATATATATATATATATATATATATATATATATGCATACATACATACACACACACACAAACACATATAGTTATATATATGTAAATATATATACATATATGCATACATACATACACACAAACACACACACACATATGTATGTATGTATGTATAGCAAATGCTTTATAGCATATAACACTCTCTATTTATTTTAATATGCATCTTAATATTCATGCGAATCACTTTGTTGAAGCTCAATAATCAATTCTGATTCGATGAAGGAAATATAATTACATAATTCATACGTGCATATGTCGAGCTGTGCTTTTTGTATACATTTAGTGCCTATACTTATAAATATATCGATTTGTGCTTATTCCTTAAATTTAATTATATGCATTCGATGATTTCGAGTAGGAGGATGGTACCTGGGGTGTACATATCTTCGCAATACTACGATCTGACATATTTGCTTAGTCTGCTACGCTGTGTGCAGTTGATGGGATAGGATTGTCCTTTGCACAGTATGTCTGTGACGCGATTCCAATCTACGTATTGGATAACTTCGATATCTTCTTTAAATGACTTCCTCTGCACTTAATTTCGTACACTCCCTCTGACTCGTATTTGTTATTTTTTGATGCTTCCTATTTCTATATCTTACGTATCTACCCTAATCCGATTAATATACTCTGCCCAAGCATGACATTTCCCATATTAAGGAATATTTAGGGTTAGGTTTAGGTTTGTTATTCTTCTATTAAAATGTTTATAACATATAGCAATTAATGTATATTTTTTAAAGTTAATATGTAGAAGTTTAATTGAATTAATGTATTTTAATATATGCTGAGACAAGCAATTAATTTATAAGATTAGAATCTAAAAGATAAAGATTAATATTTAGATTGCAAACGATAACACATATAATAATTTTCATATATGGAATTAATTAAATGATTGTAACGTATAAATATTTCAAGGGAACATTAATCAAATACATTAGAGAAGAAATATATTAATTTTGGTTCATAACAGTCCCCCCTTCCTGAAATTGCTTGTCCCAAAGCAATGCTAAATGAGAGATGGCTTCTTCTCCAACCCACATAGCATCTTCTTTGGGAAGATTTTTCCATTTTACTAAATATTCTAGAATGGTTATGTTCCTCAATCTCCTATCACACCTTTCAAGAGTAATCTCAGACTCCAAGATGAGCTTTCCCTCATTGTCTAATGGTGGTAGATCAACACAAGGATTTATATGCTCTCCAAGGACTTTCTTAAGTCTGGATACATGGAAAATTTTATGGATCTTACTATTTTCAAGCTGTTCTATCTCATAGGCTACTTCTCCTATTCTTCTTAGGATCTGGTATGGTCCATAAAATCATGGTTTTAGTTTTTTTGCTCTGCTACCTTTGAGTGAAGATTGTTTGTAAGCTTGTAACCTCAAAAATACTAGATCTCTAATTTTGAAGGACCTTTCCACTCATTTCTTATCATCATATAGTTTCTGCAGGTTTTGAGCATGGTGGAGATTGTCTCTGAGAATTTTCATAATATCAGTGCTTTGTTGAATGAAGTCCTTAGCTCCTGGTACCCTGCTCTCTTGAGCGATCAGATCACCAAATGTAGTGGACTCATATCCATATAATGCCTTAAATGGACTCATCCCAATTGACATGTGATGGGTATTATTATAACAATATTCTCCCAAGTATAACCATTTGATCCATGCATTTTTTTGTCCTGTTACATAGTTTTTCAGGTAACCTTCTATCCATTTGTTAATGATTTCAGTTTGTCCATCAGTATGGGGATGATAACTGGTGTTGGGGGTTAATTCAGTTCCTGCTAACCTAAAGAGTTCTTTCCAAAATAAGTTGAGAAATTTTCCATCCTTGTCACTTATGATATTTCTTGGCAATCCATGTAGTCTAAAAATCTCTTTAAAGAATAACTATGCTATTTTTGGTGCCTTGTAATGTATGGATATGGGAAAGAAATGTGCATATTTGGTTAGCCTATCTATCACTACCAGGATGGAATCTCTTTCTTGCACCTTTGGTAATCTTGTAATGAAATCCATGGAAATGCTTTCCCGTTTTTTATTTGGAATGGGTAATGGTTGTAATAAACTAGTTGGGTAATTATGTTCAGATTTATTTTTCTGGCATGTTATACATTCCTTGATATATTTCATAACGTCCTTTTGGCCTTTCCAAGAGTATCTCTCCCTTATCTTCTTGTAAGTTTTGTAGAATCCAGTGTGTCCAGATAGAGGGTTGTCATGATACTCCTTCATAATCTTCCTTTTAACTTTGGAATTTGCTGCAAGCAGTATTCTTCCTCTGTATAGTATGAGTTCTTCCAAAATTTTGAATTCCTCATTGGTTATGTTTCCCTCCATGATCTCCTTAGTCCTTGGATCTTTAGCATATTTTGCAACAATTTCAGTTTTCCAATCACATGTGATACTAGTAAGGGTATTCAATTGGCCTTGCCTAGATAAAGTATCTGCTACCACATTATGAGTTCCTTTGACGTACTCAATATCAAAATTATATGCTTGGATTTTACTTAACCATTTCTGCTGGTGATCATTAAGGTCTTTTTGATTCGTGAAGAACCTCATGCTATTATGGTTTGTTTTAATATTGAACCTTCCACATACTAGGTATTGTCTGAATTTTTCCAATGCATGCATGATAGCTAACATTTCCTTATCATAAATTGAGTAGTGTCATTCTGTCTTTGAAATTTTTTGGCTTTCGAAAGAAAAAGGGTGTTTTTTTTGCATAAGTATGGCCCCAATTCCTTTGCCAGAAGCATCACACTGTAATTCAAAAGGTTGTGAAAAATCTAGAGCAGCTAAGACTGGGCAAGAACTCATTCTCTCTTTTAACTCTTCAAAAGCCTCCTATGCTGCCTCATTCCATCCGAAATTTCCCTTTTTCATTAAGTTTGTTAAAGGAGATGCTAACTTGGAAAAAAATTTCACAAACCATTTGCAATAGCTGCATAAGCCCAAGAATCCTCTAAGTTGGGTTAGGGTTTTGGGTTTCAGCCATTCCCTTATTGCTTTAACTTTTTCCCCATCTACGCTTACACCCTTAGCACTAATTTTATGACCGAGATAGAGAATCTCTTCTAATCCAAATTCACACTTTGATGCTTTTGCAAATAAGGATTTGAATTCCAATATGCTCAGGACTTCTTCAATGTGTTGGAGATGTTCTGCCCATGATTTGCTATAGATAAGAAGGTCATCAAAGAAAATAAGGAGGAATTTCCTGAGTTGTTTTCGGAAGATATGATTCATACATGATTGGAAGGTGGCTGAGGCATTAGTGAGGCCAAAGGGTAGAACTAGAAACTAAAAATGCCCATAATGACATCTAAATGCTATCTTGGGAATATCCTCCTTCCTTATTCCAATTTGATGGTATCCCAAATGTAAATCAATCTTAGAAAAATATACTACTCCATGAAGTTCATCTATGAGTTCATCCACCCTAGGAATGGGATAGCGATTTTTAATAGTTTTCTTATTTAGTGCTCGATAATCTATACACATTCTCATTGTCCCATCCTTCTTTTTCACAAGTACTACTAGTGATGCAAAAGGACTGGGACTAGGTTGAATATGTCCCATTGCTAGGAGTTCTTGAATGGATTTTTCAATTTCATCTTTATACTTTTGAGGATGTTGGTAAGGGGTGGTGATTACTAGTTTAGCATCCTTTTCCAATTCTATAATGTGTTCAAATCCTCTTTTGGGAGGTAATCTTGGTGGAATTTCTTCAAACACCCTTCAATGTTTCTTAATGATGAGTTCAATATCAATATGAATGGTTGATTCTTGTGGGGTGGATTTATTTAATACTAAACATTGTGCAACCCATTCTCCTCGATCATGTCGTAATATTCTTTCTATTCTTTTGCATGAAACTAGTTTTGCATAACCATCAGGTATTCCTTCCAACGTTATTTCTTCCCCTTTGTGCTCAAAATGGATTTTCAAATTTGGGAGGTCAAACTTAAAAAATCCCAAAGAAAATATCCATGGAGCCCCCAAAATTATACCTGAGTCTAATGGAACCACATACAGGTCTTCTCTGATGGTGTGCTTTCTCCCTAATGTGATTTCTTGTTGTGGAATTACCTTTGTACATCGTACCAATGATCTTGTGGCTTGAACTACAGTAAAACCTTTGAATTTCTTAGTTTTTAATTTCATTCTATTAACAAGCTTTTCATCAATGTAATTATGGGATGCTCCACTATCAGCCATTGCAATGACTTTCTGTCCATTAAGAGTGCATCTAATTTTCAAGACTTGATTTTTAGAGGGTTGAGTCATAGTAGCTATCACTCCATATTCTTCTCCCTCTATTTCTTCTTCATTGCCTTTGTCACATTTTGCCTTTTTGTTGACATTTTCTTCCTCAAGATCTTCTTCCATTCTTTGGATGCAGCCTCTCTTTCCACATCTATGTCCGAGCACCTAGTCTATTCCACAATTATGACGAGTGTTTCTTTTTTGGTTGTAGTTATGGCCTGGCTCCTATGGCTCTTGGCATTTAAAGCATACATTCTTCTTCTTTAGTTCTTCTCGATCCTTTGTAGGAATGAACTTTTTGTAGGAATTATCCTTTTTGTGATTTTTAGTATTGGGTTTATTCCATGATTTTTTGTTTGTGGTTGAAACTTCCAATCTCAATGCTATTTCAAAAGCATCATCTAAGGATGAAGGTTTCAAGGCACTTACTAAACCCTTTAATGAATCTTTTAATCTTTCTATGAATAAGTATGTAGAGCGTTCATCATCTACTCCTGTTACTTGGACTAAGATCTTTTGGAATTCTTTAATATATCCCTCTACTAATCCTCGTTGCCTTATTTGAGTTAATTTCTTAAAGTTTTCTTGAGGATGCCTTCTATCAAATCTTTTAATGAGTTTTTCTGAAAATTCTTCATAAGAAGTAATATTTTGGTGTCCTTGAGTAATAAGGCCATGATGCCATCAATCATGTGTCGTGCCTTCTAGGTGAAGGATCGCGAATTGAAGTGCATCTTCTTTCGTCATTGGACTAAGGGTAAAATAAGTGTTCAATTTTTGTAACCACGTGCGTGCAGTAAACTTTTCTGATCCATCAAAATTTGGAAGTGTCACTTTATTTACTTTACTTCTAAAATCTTGATTTTGATGTCTTATTTCTTTCCTATGGATTTCTTGCTTGTTGACTTCACAGATTTCTCTGAATGTTACTAACTCTCTGATTTATGGTTCAAGGTTGGAATAAGCTCTTGCATTCTCAATAGCAGTATTGGTTGTTTGTCCCTCTTCTTCCATCGAGGGGCCTTCCCTAGGTAAGAAAGAGGGTTTGGGTACTTGAGATGGTGAAGCTCCATTATTTTTTGAATGGTTTGAACTTATGTCTCTTCCACCAGATTTATTGTTTTTAAGATTTTTTATGGAATTTCCCATGTTTTGCAGGGCTTGAAGAAGTGCTTGGTTTGATCTTTCTATTTTCTCTGCTAAGGTTTGGTTTGTCTGTTCCATAACATTTCTAATTTCATTAGATAATTGTTTGCTCATTTTTGCTCCTTTTTTCATTTATTATCTTTTAGGATGGCAGGATCAGGCTCTGATACCAATTGTAATGACCCCTTTTAAAATTCTTTGACCTGATATTCAAAATTTGTCATAAGTTAGGAAGTCATTCAAATTAAGCAAGCCTATGATCCTTATTGTTATTCAAAATGTTGGAGGAGATGGGCATTTGAATTAATTAATTAAATTGTTTTAGGAAATTACTTCTTATAGCACCAGGCAATCTTCTCTCTCCTAGTTATGATCATCTTGAGACGATAGATTGACAGTGCAGAGGGTGCGTGAAACAAGCTACAAGCAGTTCCCTAGAGGATATCGTCAGGTGCTCAAATTTACTCCGCCTCTCCCTCCACCAACTCCCTATCTTAAGATGTCATAACTTAGATGAGAGTAAGACTTCTTGTACTATAGTTTGAAATATATTTCAATGTTAATGTTTTAAGAATGTATGTACATATATAATGTACCAATATCTTCTTAATTGCAATGTTTATGTATATATCTCATATTAATATCTATTCTAAATATCATCACACTTATATATATAAATATATGCGCACACACACACACACACACATATATTGCAAATGCTCTATAACATATAACACTCTCTATTTATTTTAATATACATGTTAATATTCATGCGAATAACTTGGTTGAAGCTCAATAATCAATTATGATTTGATGAAGGAAATATAATTACGTAATTCATACGTGCATATTTCAAGCTGTGCTTTCTTGTATACATCTAGTGCCTGTACTTATAAATATATCGATTTGTGCTTATTCATTAAATTTAATTATATGCATTCGATGATTTTGAGTAGGAGGATGGTACCTGGGGTGTATGTATCTTCGCAGTACTGCGATCCGACATATTTGCTCAGTCTACTACGGTGTGTGCAGTTGACCAGATAGGATTGTCCTTTGCGCAATATGTCTTTGATGCGATTCCAATCTGCGTATTGGATAACTTTGATATCTTCTTTAAATGACTTCCTCTTTACTTAATTTCATACACTCCCTCTGACTCGTAATTGTTATTTTTTGATGCTTCCTATTTCTATATCTTACGTATCTGCCCTAATTCGATTAATATTCTCTTCCTAGGCATGATGAAGGATCGCGTCCATGACATTTCCCATATTAAGGAATATTTAGGGTTAGGTTTAGGTTTTTTATTCTTCTATTAAAATGTTTATAATGTATAGCAATTAATGTATATTTTTTAAAGTTAATATGTAGAAGTTTAATTGAATTAATGTATTTTAATATATGTTGAGACAAGCAATTAATTTATAAGATTAGAATCTAAAAGATAATTATTAATATTTAGATTGCAAACGACAATACATATAATAATTTTCAAATATGGAATTAATTAAATGATTGTAATGTATGAATATTTCAAGGGAACATTAATCAAATAAATTAAAGAAGAAATATATTAATTTTGGTTCATAACACTCTCTTCTTTTATTTAGTCACTTCACAAAGCATTATGACTTGTAATTCTTGTTCAAGTTTGAGTAATCTAATTTCTTCAACTTGTGCTCTATTTTTCTCCATCAGTTATGCTATTGCTACATCAAATTCCTTGGAATCTCCATTTGAGAACACTTGTGTGGTATCAATCTCCTTGTAGTGTATGTCATTTTTGGCTATGGCTATCTCCTTCCTTCTTTTTAAGGACTTTCTCAATTCTTCTCTGGCTTCTTCCACTTTGTGTAGAGCTAGGTGCACATCAATCACTTGATTGTCTATGATTTTCTCAAGTTTGAAGACTTCCATCTTTAGACCTTTTCTCTAAGATGTTAGGCTTCTCCTTGTGAGAACCTATGCTTTGATACCAATTGTTGGAATGTTCAAAATGGGAAGAGTACTTCTATGGGGGGGGGGGGTCGTGGGGGGGCGGGGCGGTGAATTAGAAGTACCACACTTCTAACCTTTTCTAATCTTTTAAATCAAATGACTGAAAAGTAAATTGCATGCATGTAAATACATCAAATAACTATAAAGTAAACACATGCACATAACACACATAACACCAAATTTGATAATCCATAAACCCTCCAGGAATAAGAAGGTAAAACTGGGGTGGGGATGATACCCACAAAAATCACTGCAGCAATAAATGTTTGACCACTTTTGATGGTCTACCCTGTTAAAGACTTTACACTGTATACATAGTGACTTGATTAGAGGATTTACAAACACTTAACATGAAGTGTCACCCCATTAAAGGATTTACAATAGGCTATTAAACCCACCTAATATAATAGGATTTTCAATCACCTTCTCCAAAGGTTCTCCTACCTAGCTATTAAGCTAACCTATCGATATAGGATTTCCAACTTCTAATACAATGGCAAGAAAGTATTAGAACAACGAACTTGACAGTATGAAATCTTTAATTATTGGATTCAAGCACTTGAACTACTCTCTCTAATGTGACCCTTGTGCTGTTCTGATCAACTGGATATATAATTGTTGCTTTGTTCCTCTAAGTCTTTCTTCCTTCACACTAGATTTCACTATAGTTTACCCATGCACTACTCACTTCTTCTTTGCAATGGGGCTTTTGACCTCCTTTTAAAGATTTGTGAAGACTTAGAGTTAGGTATGGATCTACAATCCATATTGAATCTTTAAGTTCCCACTCATTCCTTGCATTTTCCTCATCAGTTGCATGCCTTCTCCATTTTTTTGAATGGTTGCATGCTGATTGCATAGGAAATGTAAAAGATTCATTCTTATCCTTTTTCTCCTTTGAAATCCTTCTATGTCATCTTAAAAAATGGTTTACATCTAAGTTTTTGAGGGCACAAACTCATATGTTGATTCTGTGTTATTCGGCACATACCAGACTACTGGTGCTCGACACCTATTATACTCTGTCTTGCTCAGCACATTCTGATTTGTTCGACATCAACTATGACTCGACACCTATATATCACTTGGCACTTATATACTGCTTGGCACTTGAAGTCACTCGACACCTATTGAAAATCTAACTCGACACATACCATGGCTCGACATACATAGTGTAGTCGGCTTCAATGTAGAATGTGGTTAAGTGTGTTGACACTCAAATGTCAAAACCATCTAAGGCTAACAACATACAATTAAATTTTCTTTGACAACTACGCTTTAAAATCTTATTAGGCATCGATTTCAAAATATTAGCATCAATATCAATCAAATATTTTATCTCCCTAAAATTATTTGTAAGTGTTCTAATCTATTGAGGGGTCTCAACATTTTGAACATCAACACAATTGTGCACGAGTTGTGTACCTTCAACGAAAGATGATGTGCCTTGGCAATAAGATGTGAAAGGTGGAATATCATGTAGGTGGTATGTTGATGTGGTGCCTTCAACATGACATGATGGAGTGTACACACCCTCCAGTGTAGAAAATGATGTCTCTTGAACATGAGATGGTGATGTGACTCCAATATTGAAAGATGGCATACTTTCACAATTCAATTGTCTTGTTGACTATAAGAGTCTCATTCATTCTCTTTGTCTTTCTAATTCTATATATTTGTTTCTTTCTCTTGGTGGTTCTTGTTCCTCTTCCAAAGCCATATTTACATTAGTTAATTCTAATTTTCTTTCTTTACATAGTACTCTCATTTTTTTCCCTTTTAATTGCCAAATCCCTCTCCTACTCTTTCAATGTTTGAATTTTTGGTTTGTTCCTTGGCTTGATGATGATGTCTACATTTAAATAATTCAAACATATTGATTACAACATTTTGAACATCAATGTCAAATGAGAATACAATTTGTCTCTATAATCACAATTTATACATTTGAAAAGTACTCCACTAACCTCAAATATGATGCAATATTGATTAATATTTGAAATAGTGTAGAAAATGGTTGATTTTGGTACTTCCAACACAAAGAATAGCCTTTTGTGACTTAAAATACCATGAAAATCACATTTCTATTGTAAAGTATAATAAAACAACTACAAAAAAGGTAAGGTAGTCTTGTCTCAACAGTCACAATGTTGTTTGAATTTTTTTTTGTGTATTGACATAGCACGGTTGCTATATAATACGATCATACTATAGTCTTTTGTGACTTACAATACCATGAAAATCATGTTTCTATTGTAAAAATATAATAGAAAAAACTACAAAAAAGGTAATGTGGTCTTGTCTCAGTAGTCACATTGTTTGAGAATTTTTTGTGTATTGACATAGCGCAGAACTTGTGCTATAGTACAATCATGCTATAGTGTAATCACACTATGTAAATACATCTTTTCTATCCCTTCCTTTCCATCATAACCCATATAGGTCTTCCTACCCCCTTCTCTCTCTCTCTCTCCATCCTGTGTCATTTTTCTTGCTCTCTCTCCATTCTATCCATCCTTCTCTCTCTTCCGTTCATGTTCTATCTCACTCTCTCTCCATCCTATATATTCCTAACCTCTCTCTTCCTATCCTATTCTCTCTCTCTCTCTCTCTCTCTCTCTTCCCCCCTCCCCCCATCTAAGCCTCTTTCTCTTCTTATCCCATACTCTCTTTCTCTCCATCCTATCCCATAGAAAGCTTCGTATCTCGTACTCTCCTTCTCTCCATCCTATCTCTAAGAAAGATTCCTATCTCATACTCTATTTCTCGCCATCCTATCCCTAAGAAAGCTTCCTACCCCTTTCTATGCATCTTATCCCCTACTCTCTCTCCAACAATCACTCTCTCCTTCTCTCCATCATTCACTCTCTCTTTCTTTCCTTCAATCAACCTCTCTCTCTCTCTCTCTCTATCAATTGATATCTCCCTTTCTCCAACAATCGTGCTCTCTCCTAAACTCTCCATCCTATCCTCCTTCCCTCTCTCTCCATATCCTATTCCATACCATCTCTCTCCATCAATTAATCTTTCTCTTCGTACACCTTCTTTGCATCTTATCCCCTGCACACCCCCCCTCTCTCTCCCTCCCTCTTCGTACCCCTTCTTTGAATCATATCCCCTACACACACCCTCTTTCTCTCTCCATCCATAAATCTTCTCTCTCTCTCTCTCTCTCTCTCTCTCTCTCTCACACACACACACACACACACATCAATCACTCTATCCTATCCTATCCCCTCTCCCCTCTATCACTTTCTCTTTCCTCTCTATCCTATCCTCTCTCTCTCTCTCTCTCTCTCTCTCCATGAATCACTCTCTCACTCTATATAACTCTGCATACTACCCCCTTTCTCTCTCTTTCCATCTTATCCTCTCTCCCTTTTCCTATCCTTGACTCTCTTTCTTCCATTATATCTCCTCTTTCTCCCTACCCCTTCTCTCTCTATCCTATCTGGTTTTATCTCACACTATATCTTTATCCTATCCCCTCTCTCTCCTCCTATCTCCTACTCTCTTTCTCTCCATTGTATCCTCTCCTACTCTCCATCCTATACTATTCTCTCTCAATTTTTCTCCATCCTACGCCCTCGAGCTCTCTTCCTATCCCCTACTTTCTCTATCTCCATCTTATCCCCTCGAGCTCTCTTCCTATCCCCTACTCTCTTTTTTGCCATCCTATCCACTTGAGCTCTCTCTCTCTCTATCTCTCTCTCTCTCTCTCTCTCTCTCTCTCCCTCCCTCCCTCCCCCCCTCTCCCTGATAGATATTTCCCATCCCATCTCTATATTCCTATTCACTATCACATCCTTGCCTCTCTTTCTCTTCCTATATCCATGACCCTATACTCCATCTCTTTGTCTATTAGTCAAGCTCTCTCTACAACTTATCCACTATCCATCTTCTTATCTGAACATCCTACCTAAAATCTCTCTCTTCTTATCTCTCTCTCTCTCTCTCTCTCTCTCTCTCTCTCTCTCTCTCTCTCTCTCTCTCTCCATCCTATCCACTGTCTTTCCATTTTTGTATCTCTCCATATTATCCTCTGCCTATCTTTCCTCCCTCTCTTTTGGCTATGTAAAATGTCCACAATAGAGCATACACCCGATTATTTATATAATAGATACATGCTTCATAATGTATCAAAATTCACCAAATCTAAGGCTTGGATTTGTATTGGAGACCCAACTCAAAGGTTCGATCATTGCATACTAGTCTCAAATGTAATTTTTAGCAAGTATACCAAACACACATGCTTTTTCTTGTATGCTCTACATCTTGTTTGTCTATGCTTAAATATGAAAAAAATTAGGTTACATGATATTGTAGATCTCTGTATTATCTATGTAACCATATAATTTATTTTGAATTCAAGTCTTTTAACTATAATTTTTTTCTATGTATGTCTATTTTCTCTCTAAAACTAGTGTGTAGTGTTTAGGGGTTAGATTTTAGCTCATTTTTCTAATTTTGTAAGAAGTTTTTTTTTTTTGGAAACTAGACTCCATTCTACACACTTTTAAAAAGAAAAATTATTTTTTAATTTACATTCTCAATAATTTGTTGGGGAATCACACAAATATTTCACATTTTTAGGATGTTTCACTTAGAAAATTTATTAAATATAATTACACACACACACACATCTATGAATGTATATATGTATGTATGTATACACACACACTCTCTCTCACACACACACACACACACACACACACACACACACACACACGTATCTATATAAATATATGTATATATATGTATCTATATACATATATGTATCTATATACATATATGTATATATATGTACATGTGTGTGTGTATATATATATATATATACACATGCGCATATATGTATATGTATATATATACATATACATATTTATAATATATACATATACATGTCTGTGTGTGTACATATATATGTATATGTATATATATGTGCATGTATACATGTATATGTATATGTCTATGTGTATATATATGTATATGTATATGTGTGTATATACATATGTGTGTGTGTGTGTGTGTGTGTGTGTGTGTGTGTGTGTGTGTGTAGATGTGTCTATATGTATGTATGTATATATACATATGATGTATATGTACACACACGCACACATATATAACCCAAAAATTAAGGGACAAACTATATGGTGTCATCTAACTTTTGAACGAAGTAATTACAAAATTTCAAAAGAAAATTAAGATTTTAGGAGGACCACACTTCACACTGTGCTATATTTTTATTTAAAAAATAGTACCATTTTCTGTGACCCCCTTTTTTGAGAGCCTTAAGCTTCGCCATTTTAAAAACAAATTTGTAGTTTAGAAACTAGATTAAGAGGACTACAAATTTTGTTTTAGTCTTATCTTGAACTTTTTAGTGTAACTATCTCCAAATTCTCGTTGAAGTTAAAAATTGTTGATTTAAACAAACAAAAGTGACATCTTATACCTCCTTTTGGTACTACAACTTTGTGCACTTACACCTATGGAAAACTAGTACGTGATTTTAATTTTTTTTAAAAAAACTATTCCCCAAACTAAGTTACATTTAGTCTTTTCTTTTTGAGTTCCCTAGTCGGGGGTGTTACAAAGTACAAAAAATGTGCAAATTGAAAAAATACCTCAAAGAGGCTCTCAAGAAAGAGTCAGGTTGTTGAAACGGTCCATGAAGTTTCATAATAAATTATGATGTAGCTTAGAAATGACCACAACACTTGTCATTCTATAAATTAATATTTCTTGTCATTTAATGATGTCACGAGACCCACAAATGAAAAAAGAAAGTCAACTTTGACTATTTAACACTTTTATCTTAGGAATGAAGGCTTCACATGTGATGTTTAAGCCATATAATTACAAGATAATAAAGTCTTATTTTAGTTCCTAAATCCTATCCATCCTAGTAAAAAGGCTATGAAGTCCCTAATTCCTGTGGCATGTTCTAAAAACTCTAGAAAACCAACAATGTTAAGTTTTGAAGAATAAGGTCCCAAAAGCACCATGAATTAAAGTATTCCAATCATATCCATAACACCTAGAACTAAGAACAAAAGCATCATAATATGTTATTTATTGCTTTGAAGGTATAAGGTATTCTCTTAAGTGATTGTTTAAGAAAGCACAGTCATACCAAGTTCTTGATGAATACATAAAATTAACGATAATAAGTCCAATTTAATATCCTTTTCAGCTCCAAAAGTGGCTCTTAAACCAAATTTTTGTTTCAACATGGTTTATGAATTTCTCTTGGATTTGACTCTATAGCTCAAAATCTTAATACTTGCTCCCTTTAAAAAAATAAAACCTATCAACTCTGT
The DNA here is from genome assembly GCA_028749045.1 of Cupressus sempervirens. Taxonomy (NCBI): domain Eukaryota; kingdom Viridiplantae; phylum Streptophyta; class Pinopsida; order Cupressales; family Cupressaceae; genus Cupressus; species Cupressus sempervirens. Next base: position 155,646,895 of record CM053786.1, read on the forward strand.
GTTGCATGCCCCTAAGCATGCAACTGCTAGTTCAAAAAAACATATGTGGCATATTTTAGGTGGCTATTAATAATGGCATCTCCTATTTTGAGGAAGAGGCCTCTAAATTTTGCATGTCGTGTGAAGTGTTAGGTGTTGGACAAACCTCCAACATTCTCCTTCAAGATTTGATTGTGTGAGAGCTTTTGCACATAAATATCTTAGATCACACTTTGTGATGCAAATAAGAAGCAAGAGAGCAAATGGTTATAGAAAATAAAAAAAAAATTAAATAAATGAACATATAAACAAGAATTTTAATATAGAGGCTTTTAACATATGTAGTTCTAGAACTGTCATTTTGTCATTGTTGTAATTTTGAGACCATTATCCCTATGTGTGTGCGTGGGCGTGTGCATGCATGTTTATATATATATATATAATAAAGTGTCTAATATGCAAATAGTTGATAAAATGTGCAAAGTTCATTTATATCATACCTAGCACATTCGTACTATGTGGGGGTATTCTTGAGTTTGTTTAGGATTATTTAAAACTAGGAGGTCTTAAATGAATTCTCTACTGGAGTTCATGTTTAAATATTTAAGTTTCCCAATTTATAAAAGCTAGTGACCTTATTAATTTTTGATTTAGCATATTCTATTTAAGTTATTAAAAAGGAAAAAAGTAATTATAAGAATTTAAATTTGTATATGATTAACAAGTGATTAAAAAATGTCTAGTCCCATTCCACAAGAATAGATGTAGAAACACACCACATGAAACTATACCTTTAAAAGTAAGGCACTGGCTCTTTAGGCAAAATGCACCAAAAACAAATTAAAAAAAAAGTGAAATGTGATTCTTTTTCAGATTCACAAAAATAAAACGAAATTTTATCAAAAATTTTGTTTTTCTCAATCACAAAATATACAATCATGAAAACCAAATGATAAAAATTTCAGAAAAAATTGTTGTGTTTTCATTTTTTTAAAATTTAGTCAATGGTACAATTTGTAGAGAGATAGCACAGTCCTAAAAAGTAATAGTCCATTGTTTCACACTAATGTATAAATGCATAGTGCTTTTAAATAAATAAAAGAAACCATCTTTGTTTTGTTTTATATTTTTCATTATAAAAAGTTGTGACTTAAAACTTAGTGGAGAAGTCTAAAGATCCCTTCCTTGGATGTGTTTGTTTAGATCACGTTAAAATATCTTTGAGGTAATAATCAACAACTTAGGTTACTGAAGTGACACGGAAAAGACTTAAATTAAAAGTTGTCCCTTTCTTTTTGAAAAAGCAGATGCCATCTACCAATTAGTCACCGGAAGATTTTGGTTTGTCCCCATCGCCTGAGCGGTCCCCCACTTTAAAATGCTTTCAGTCCCCATCGCCTGAGTTGTCCCCCACTTCAAACATGTCCTTATCACGCCAGTTGTTTTACAGCTGTCCCAATGAAGATGAGCGAATGGTGGCCGTACAACTTTGGAATGTGGTGGAAAATATTTGAACTTCCCTTCACGCGGTATGCTGAAAAACTTGATTATAGTGCAGATTTTCTATCCCACGTATCCAGTCCACACGCATCGCTCTCTTCGGATCTTTCCGAGAAACTCATTCAGGATAAGGTGGAAGCAATTTTCCACGCACGTTGCCTTCTTTGAATTTGTCTTCTTTTCTCTGCAAGTCTTCTTAAACAGAGATTAAACTGCATTTGCCTCCAATTGTGTTCTCTGACGGATCGAAGATGGAAGCCAAACTTGCTCTTGCTCTTGCCAACGGTGTGCTGGGCAAGATTGGAGAGATTGTTGCACAACAAGCATTTAATGAGGCATCTCTACTCCTCAACTTCAGAGACGATTTCAAATGGTTGCAGAAGAATCTCAGGCAGATATGCTCTTCTCTACAAGCTGCAGATGAGCAGACAGAGCATAGTGAAGATGTAAAAGAATGGCTGGTGGAAGTGAGGAATATTGCTTTTGATGCTGAAGACATCATTGACGAGTGTTCTGTTGAGCATTTGTACACAAGTAGTAGCAGTTGTAGTCAATTGCTCAAAGAGAGGATGAACTCTACTGTTGAAGCGGCACAGCGGCTCAAGCTTTTCCATGATGTGTCCCATTTAAGTCAGCCCTCGACAAGTACATCTGAAAGTGAAACAGGAGCAGAGCTGAGAAGATGGAGTATCGTCGAACAAGATGCACCAGCAGTGGCTATTGACTACAAGGTCGATGAGATTCAAGCATTGTTAGACAACACTGCCCTACCTGTCATTGCCGTGGTGGGTATGGGCGGGATGGGAAAAACATTCCTCCTGCAGCACGTCTTCAACCGATCAAAAGATAGGTACGACTGTTCTGCCTGGATCTCTGTTTCCCAGACTTGTTCTCTTAGGAAATTGCAATGTGATCTGGCCTCGTACACTGATTTTGAAATAGATAGTAGAATTAGTGATTTGCGGGCTGCAGAGTTAATACATGGGAAGTTAGATGGTAGAAGATGTTTGATTGTTCTGGATGATGTGTGGAGAACAAGTGTACAAGGAAACTTGATCTCTAGACTTGGGCTTCCTACTGGCCGTGATAGCCAGTGTAAAATAGTTGTTACTACTAGAAGTAGAGTTGTTGCTGAAAACTTGAATGCCCACATCTATGAGATGGAACACCTCTTGGAGGAGGAGAGTTGGGAGCTGTTTTGTCAATTTGCCTTCCGAAATCGTGGGGGAAATATGCCGCCTCAGCAGCTGGAGAAATTGGGTTGTCAAATTATACAAGAATGTGGGAGGTTGCCACTGGCCCTAAAGACCGTTGCCGCATCCCTTTCTAAGTCTTCCCTCACTACATCAGATTGGGAATCAAAACTGGAGCAGTTAAAAAAGCTCAGAAATACAGGTCAGGATCCCACAATGAAGATTTTAAAGCTTAGCTATGACTCTCTTCCTTCCAATCTGAAATCTTGCTTTGCTTATTTTTCCTTTTTTCCCGAGGATACATATATTTCTTTTTCTAGTACTCAAGCTAGGAGAGCGGATATACATTTGGACTATGTGATATATCTATGGATAGCCGAAGGATATATTCCACAACAAATTGATAGAGAACAGTGGCATATTGGTCTAGATTATGTACATCATTTTGTAAATTTATGTTTGCTGGAAGTAAATAGAGCTGCCAGTTGTTACACTATACACGACATGTTGCTTGATTTGGCTGTGAATATATGTAAAGAGCATGCTTGTGAATTTAGTCTTCCCTCCAAAGAAATCAGTTGCCGCAGATTATTAGTGGCTAAGAAAAATGTAACCCCTAATGAGATTTCAGAAAGGCCTCTTAATTGCCAGCGAGTTCTACGCACACTGTCATTCTCTGGGAATCCTGGCATTACAAGTATTCCGGAACAGTTGCTGGATCATGCGAGAGTGCTCCGGGTAGCTGACTTTAGCCACACTAGCATCTCCACATTGCCCAAATGTGTTGGGAAGTTGAAACTTCTCAAGGTTTTGAATTTGTCCTACACACAGATCAGGGAGGTGCCGGATTGTGTTAGAAGGCTCAAGAGTCTTCAGTACCTCGATGTTTCCCGTTGCAAGCTGCTACAGTGTCTACCTGAGTGGATAGGAGAGCTCAAATCGCTTTCCTATCTCAATGTAGAGTGGACCTCAGATGAAAGTACTACGCTTGATATGCCCAAGGGAATGTCACAACTCTCTAGTTTGAGGACAGTGAAATCAAATACCTTCACACTGGGTTTTGATGAGAACAAACTGTTGACAGTTAATGATGTTGGCAAATTGACCAGTCTCCAAGAACTAAGCTTTGCTTTTGAAGATGTACGGGCACTGAGAAGTGCAGAAGACGGTGCCTTTGACGGTCTGGTCAAAATGAGAATTCTGGCAGTGGAAAATAGCATCCCTGATGTAATGGAGGGTGACAGAGAAGAATCCACAAGTCTTCCAACATTCCCGGAGAAAATGAAGGTAATGAAGGATCTTCAAGAACTTTATCTTCGTCGTTTCTCTGTGCCGAGTTGGATATGCGGAATGCAAAATTTGACAGACCTTTTCTTGACCAACTGCAATGGTTATTCATCGCTCCAGAAGATGCCCAACTTACGGAGTTTGGTTTTGGAGGATGATTTGAAATGCAGAGAATTGCCAGAGGAGTTCGGAGAGAGGGAGGGATTTCCTAAGCTGGAAAATCTGCAGATCAGAAACTTCCCTGTTTTGGAGGAGTTGCCGGCGTTGGAGGAGGGAGCGATGCAATGTCTAGAACTACTATATATACAGAACTGTCCGCAGGTGAAGAGAGTTCCGGAGGGATTGGAGAAGTTGAGGAGACTGAAGATGATAGGTGTTATTGGAAAGGCAAGTGGTGAGTTAGAGGAGAGGTTAAAAGAAGACGGGGAAGATTGGAAAAAAATCAAGGCCAAGAATTTCCGCATCGAGATACGCGTCTATCAGATATAGCATATTGAATGGTTGTGTATGAGGACTTTACACCTGCCATTTGATGATTAGTTTATCCCAACAATAATAAAGATATGTGTTTTTGGTTCTCCAAAAATAATACGCAATGACGATAAGACTACGGTTATTTTAAAATTAATTTCAGTTTAAGTAAATCTACGTTTATTTATAACCGATCAAAAAAATATAAAAGTTTATTTATATATCAGTTAAAATATTTTACTAATAGTTTGAAATAAGTATTTTGCAGGAAATTTATAGTATCAATTCAGTCATGTTTTCATTTTAAATATTTATCTTCAAAAATCAAATATTTGTTAAAAATTAAGTAATTGTAATACTATCATATTTTATTTATAGTTTATTTTTCTATGAGAATTACATTATTTTATTTTTGATATAATACTTAATATAAACATCTAAATTTTAATTTTATTAAAACTTATATATTATATCAGAATATTTTGTATAAAGAAATTCTTTCACATTTTTTGAAAAAAACTTATTATTTTATTATTTATTACTTTGATGTATTTAATTTATATTTTGTTTAAGAATTATTATATTATTAGACATCTCATTAATACCATGCTTATTGTTAAGTATTAATATTTATGATATATAAATGATTATGAAAATTAAGGTCAAATCTAGTGAGTGTATATTGGTCATTCCTCAAATCATTAATAATATGTACTCAAATAACAATTTCTTTAATATGGTGCACATGTTTGTAACTTTATTATAGTACTCTTCCTTGTAAGAAATGGAGTAGATTGTAGTTGATATTGACAATTTGCGTTATTTTATTGTTATGTATACTTAGTTGTGGAAAAAAAAAAAATTATATTTTGATATGTGTAATATGAAGGACACAATCTTGATCAAAATCAACAATGTCAAATATTTCATCTTATTAAATTATGATTAAATTTATTTGTTTGATATGAATAAAGATAATGTCAAAATATTGAAAATAAATCTAAATCTAAATAGCTTTATAAAGGTTGGAAAAAATAGTTTTCTATAAAAAAATAAAGATTGTGACCTAATCATGTATACCTTTATTAGATTAAATTTTTATAGTGGAAGGTTGTCAAAGGAATATGAATGGGTATCCTTCAAAAACCTATTTTGCTATTCTTTTATTCATAGATGGTTAGATAATTTGAAGTGGGTGTTTGTTTAGAGTAATTCAAAGGGTGCCCCTCATGTCAAGATGTACCAAATTAACTTTTACTAACTTAGAACGACTTAAAAAAATCTCATTAAACCACTCAATATATATAATATCCTTCAAAAACCTATTTGCTATTCTTTTATTCATAGATGGTTAGATAATTTGAAGTGGGTGTTAGAATGTTTAGAGTAATTCAAAGGGTGCCCCTCATGTCAAGATGTACCAAATAAACTTTCACTAACTTAAAACAACTTAAAAAAAATTGATTAAAGCACTCAATATATATAATATCTTAGCATCAACTTAACATTGTGTTTATTACCTAACTTTTTATTTTGTATATGTGCCAACAGATAGAAAAATAAATAGTTGTAAAATAACATGCATCACAACATGACATTCAGAAAAGGTAAATGATGCAAGGACTTAACATGGAAACCCAATTTGGGAAGAAACAACAATAACATCCTACCAATTTTTCACACTTCTAAAGTGAGCTTAGTTAAGAGCGAACCCTGTTAAAGGTTACAAAACACACGGTTAGGTGTGACCTTATTAAGGGATTTAATCACCATGTTATGAGTGGCCTAGTTAGAGGACTTTAGATAATTTCATTCAAATGTCACCTTGATTAAAGGAATTAAAAATGATTATTAGTTCAACCTTGACTAAATGATTTTGACTACCACAATGGTTAAAAGGTAACAACAAGCTTGATCTATAAAACACAAATCACTTTACAAATTTAGATCTCCATTTCGCTCATGCTAGTTCATCATCTGGACTTCATCATGTTCTCCTTCTATGATCTTCTTGGAAACCCTTCAAGCAATCACACTTCATCAATCTTCTCACTTTTCCTCTTCTACTTTGTTCCTCACAAATTTGCTAATCAACTAGCCAACAACCCACCTAAAACATCCCTTATACTTCCTTAAATAGGTAGCTTTGATCTTTTATCACTTAAACATCTCCGTAGATCTTAGGGTTTGATTTGATTTATCAAATATGATAACCATTTTGTGCTTCCTCTTCCTTCTTGATACTTTTAGAAAATTATCATCAAATCCTTGCCTTTGATCACATAACAAACTCAATTCTCATATTAAATATGTCAGCTCATCAATTCTTATCTTTCACACATTTTGACCATCTTGAAATTTTAACTATGTTGGCCTCAAAACTTGATTATTTCATAAATTATTATTTTGATGACACTTGGTCATCATTGGGTTCTTATGCTCGATCTCTACTATTCTTTTCAATGCTCACCTTGCACTAGCTCACTTGGTCTTCACTACATTCGGGCTACTTCATATTACCTCTCTCTTGCTCAGCCATAACTATCACTTGGCTAATACTCTTTGCTTAGCTATTTCTTAAGTTCCTTAATTTTTTACTTCATTTACCTACTAAAACTATCACTCAGTCAAGCTTATGTATTACTCAATTTCTAGTATTCTCTTCTAAACATCAACTCAATCATCTTCTTCACTTCATATAATGATTATAAGACACATTATCTTGTCAAAGACTAACTGATCAGGTGCCCACTATAATTCCATCATACTTACACCTCTTTCCTCATCAAGTTCACTAGTTCATCTAGTTATCTCTCTTTTCAAATCCTCTTCATCAATCAACTAATATGGCACTCTACACTATTACTAAATGTCTTACCAGTAAGGTTTGAAATCAATGACAACATAACAATTATTCCAATTGTAGTTTCCAACAATCTCCCTCTTTAACATTGGTAGAAATACCTCTAGTTAACATGCAAATACAAAATATTTTCTCATGATTGGTGACTATAAGCTCCCTCAGTATTCTATATCGGATCTTTATTAATATCCTTAGTTTCATTTTGATTCTCATCTCCTTAGTTTTATTATGATTCTCATCTCATGAATTACATGTACCTCTGACATCAATTATAATATCAAATTTAATAGCTCCCTTTATCACATACATCTCAATAATTTTTCTCTTCAAATTGAATGGTAACTATAGATATAATTCTCCCTCTTTCTTTCAGATATTGGATGATAACTTAGTAATATATTCTCCCTCTTTGACAAAAATACCAAAGATATTATTCATTTTTCGTCTTTTGTTTCAACATACACATAATCTTAGAATTTCCAATAACATATTCTTTAGTATGTATTCAATGAATTTTTTTCTCTGCAACTTCTCGCGTCTGCACCTTCCTACAACCTTGGTGAATGTCATCGCAGTCCTTGAGGGCATGGAGTCCCTTTCCACCACCCCTCCCTTCTCCTCTAGATATGTTGGAGGACTATTCACACCTTTTTCTGGACCTTTACGAATACTCAAAATGCCCAAGACAGGACTTGTTCTACTCGATGCCTAAACCCGATTGAAACACTTGTAGTCCCTAATGAGCTGGTCTATTTGGAACCCTACCTTCTGAGGGTCCCGTAGAGGATTTGAGTCATACCACAATCAATTCCCTCAAACCAAACTAGTTGGAGGTGGTTATTGGATCCAAGAGTCCTACCAGGACTAGGGCAAAACCAATGGTGGTTTCAAGTGTTATAGGGCCAAAGATTTCTCTCCCAGATTATGTGGTTGACTTGATTTCATTGAGACTTAGCCTTATAGACCATACTATTTTTTCTTTTAGACCTAATGTGGACATGGTTAGGAAACGATGATGTTCAAGATGGAGACTATCTAGATTGATAATAGTCTCAACAATGGCACACTCCCTCTTCCTATTCAAATTCACTATAGAGACAAAGCGAAACACCATCCTAGAGAACTCTTGGCACTATGGTAAACACATGTTGATGCTTGCTAGATAGAAACTTACATTCTACCCTAATCAAGATCTATTCAATTTGGCGCTTGTAGATGGATTAGAGACTCCTTTAGAAACTTCATTAAGGTTGGTTTAACCCGTCTTTCCAATGCTAAGATGGGGTTTTCTAGGATATGTGTGAATGTAGGGATGAATAAACATTTGCTGACTACAATGGCTCTAAAAAATCAAATTGGGGTGCTTGGTCACAACCAATTTTATACCAAATTGATACACCCTTTAGCCAAAACTATAATATATTTTTCCATCTAGTTGTGGACTATAGAAGGACTAAGAAACTTAAAGAGAAAGTCTCCTCACCTGGAGTTGTTGCAATGAAATGTTCAAAGAATTCAGATGCAAAGGACTAGGCCAAAGTGGATACCCTAGTGATAATGGATATGATGGCAACACATTCTTCTGGTGAGAAGGAGAGACTACTAGATAAGGATGAGGAATGGACCAAGAAAAAGGAGTTTGAGAGGGCCCTAGAAATGTAGGATACTACTAACTTAGAAGTGAGGGAGACTATTGACAGTTTCACTATGGTAGAGGTTGATGGCAATTCTAAACTTGAACGAGAGATAAGGCATTACAAATTAAGAAAGTTACCTAATTTGTTGGGGGAAAGAGAATTTCTTCTTGAACCTCCTAAATGAAGAGGGGTGTCCTAAGGCCACCAAAGCCCATAACATCTCTCTGGTAAAGGGGAATAGCTCAATTTTTTGGGATGGTACTCTAGTGGTTCACTATTGGGTATTATTGAAATACATTCCCCAAGGAAAAAGGGAACTATATTGACATCCTAGATAGGGATGGTTGGACTATACGCAAGAGGAAGGTAACAAAGTAGATGTAGACACAATAGTGAAAGTGGGGAGACCACCAACTAAAAACCTCTGATAGAAGGAGACAACAAAAGACTTTGGTTGAGATCCAAACACACAAAAAATGAAGATAATATCCTAGAATCTAAGAGGGCTTAATAGCCCCAGGAAGAAATATGAAGTTTTAAAAAAAGATTATAGAACTTAAGACTGACATGATTCTTTTGGAGGAAGTAAAAGTGATGTAGGAGAATCTTAGGCTTGTTGGCAATTCTACAAGATAGTATGGTTTGACCTTGGAGTTAGAGGACTCGGTCAAAGAATGAAGTGTGTTTTGGCCGTTATTGAGTTGTTCATGGTTGTATTAACTGAGTGATTTGGTTAATAAAGATGTTTGGTGATGCTTATGGTACTCAACGTACACTACGAGCTCAGTTCATACTTTAGGGCTTAATTATGCCCATTTTTTGTATCGATCATGTAGATTGGAATAAATATGCTCAATTATGTTTGATGGAATGCTAACACTTGATGTGGTTTTCTTTGATATTTAGTTTGGTCTTGGTCTCTATGGTGCCTAAATTGTTTAGGAGAAATTTTTTGACATTTAATTTAGGTTGTGGATAGTTAATGAGTGTTGTAGCCAACTTGTGGCTTATGAAAATATTTAATGTAAGGGTTTATTTTAATTTGTATTGGGCTAGGCTGACTTCTGGCTTAGTTGGGTATAAGTAGGGGGTCTTGCAGAGTTTTTTAGGCATTCATTGGCAGGAGTTAGTTATCATCCAACTGGGAGAAGAGGATGAAGTTTATGAGTGAACTTTGAAGGGCTAGTAGATGAGGTTTGGAAACTAGGAGATTACTTGGTGGGCTTGTGAGCACAAGTTGAGACTTTCCTTGTGGTTTTCCTCCAGAATATGGATTCGGATTAGCTGGAATTATGATTATGAGTTGGATCTTCAGAGATCTTGTAGAACTATTTTGCAACTTATTTTGTATTTATCCCTAACCCCAAAGGACTTACAACTAGGTATATTGCATGTAAACAATTGTTATATGAATAACGTGTTGTGATTTAGTATCAAAGATTTCTTTATTGTTGTGTTTTCTATTGTGTGTTTATTTATTGTGGGTTAGGACATCTCCTTTGGGGATTCTCCTGACTTTTATTGCATCAGGTGGTATTAGAGCATAGTTGATCTTGACTGTGTAGACCAAGTGTTGAACCAAATGTAGTTTGCACTAGGACTTGGGTGAAGACTGGAAGAGAAGGTTGATCTTGTGGAGCTGATTGATGTTTTGGATTTGTGTATTTATTTCTTTGGTTATGTAAAGGATCTTGGAAGATGCCTCCAAGAATATTGGACCCTAGGGTGATTGATGATCTCTATTATGTCATGGAAGCTAGGTTCTCAAAGAAGATAAGGTTGACGAAGAGAGACATGATTGCTGAAATTGTGAGTGATTTGGGTGGTGTACATCAACATGTGGGTACTAGAGATGGTTATGAAGAAGTTTCTAAAGACTTTGAAGTTGGTGGATGGAGTGGTGAGGACAAAATTGACATTATGGTGAGACCTATGAGAAATGGGTTTGGTCAGTTTGCTAGACCTGCTTCTCAGTTAAAACTGAAGCATAAGATAAAGGTTTCTAATTTCTTTAAAGGTACTTTGAATCTTAAAGACCTGATTAATTGGATTGGTGAATTGGAAGAATACTTTGAGCTTGAGGATATTGAGGATCCAATTAGAGTAAGGTTGGCAAAAACTAAGTTTAAAGCACATGCTGCTCTTTAGTGGAAAGAACCACAAAGAGACAGAGAGGAGGAAGGTGAAATGAAGATCACTAGATGGAGGATGATTGTAAATAAGTTGAAGGCTAAGTTCATTCCTTCTGATTATGGGCTTGATTTTTTCAATAGGTTGCATAATTTGAAGCAAAAAGATATGGTTATGAAAGAGTATACAGAGGAGTTCTACAAGTTGACTATTCAGTCTAGGCATAGAGAATTGTCAAAAGAGAAGGTATCTTGGTACATTAATGATTTGAGATTCAATATCCAAGATATTGAATCTTTGAATCTTTCAATAGCCTTCTTGAATTTGTCTTCTTTTCTCTGGAAGTCTTCTTAAACAGAGATTAAACTGCATTTGCCTCTAATTTTGTTCTCTGACGGATCGAAGATGGAAGCCAAACTTGCTCTTGCTCTTGCCAACGGTGTGCTGGGCAAGATTGGAGAGATTGTTGCACAACAAGCATTTAATGAGGCATCTCTATTCCTCAACTTCAGAGACGATTTCAAATGGTTGCAGAAGAATCTCAGGCAGATATGCTCTTCTCTACAAGCTGCAGATGAGCAGACAGAGCATAGTGAAGATGTAAAAGAATGGCTGGTGGAAGTGAGGAACATTGCTTTTGATGCAGAAGACATAATTGACGAGTGTTCTGTTGAGCATTTGTACACAAGTAGTAGCAGTCAATCATGTGTGTGCAGTTGTAGTCAATTACTCTTTCGTTATAAAATGGCGAAGAGGATTAAAGAGCTCAAAGAGAGGATGAACTCTACCGTTGAAGGGGCACAGCGGATCAAGCTTTTCCATGATGTGTCCCATTTAAGTCAGCCCTCGACAAGTACATCTGAAAGTGAAAGAGGAGCAGAGCTGAAAACAATCGTGGACAAAGATGCACCAGCCGTGGCTATTGACTACAAGGTCGATAGGATTCAAGCATTGTTGGAGAACACTGCCCTACCTGTCATTGCCGTGGTGGGTATGGGCGGGGTGGGGAAAACATTCCTCCTGCAGCGCGTCTTCAATCGATCAAAACATAGGTACGACTGTTCTGCCTGGATCTCTGTTTCCCAGACTTGCTCTCTTCGGAAATTGCAGTGTGATCTAGCCTTTCAAATGAATTTTCAAATAGACGGTAGCATAAGTGATTGGCTAGCAGCTGAGTTAATACATGGGAATTTAGATGGCAAAAGATGTTTGATTGTCCTGGATGACGTGTGGAGGACAAGTGTAGAAGGAAACTTGATCTCTAGACTTGGTCTTACTACTGGCCGTGATAACCAGTGTAAAATAGTTGTTACTACCAGAAGTAGAGATGTTGCTCAAAACTTGAATGCCCACATCTATGAGATGGAACACCTCTCGAAGGAGGAGAGCTGGGAGCTGTTTTGCCAGTTTGCCTTCCGAGATCCTGAGGGAAATAGGCCGCCTCAGCAGATGGAGAGATTGGGTCGTCAAATTGTAGAAGAATGTGGGAGGTTGCCACTGGCCCTAAAGACTGTTGCCGCATCCCTTGCTAAGTCTTCCCTCACTACATCAGATTGGGAATCAAAACTGGAGCAGTTAAAAAAGCTCAGAAATACAGGTCAGGATCCCACAATGAAGATTTTAAAGCTTAGTTATGACTCTCTTCCTTCCAATCTGAAATCTTGCTTTGCTTATTTTTCTTTTTTTCCCGAGGATACATATATTTCTTTTTCTAGTGCTAAAGCTAAGAGAGCGAATATATATTTGGACTATGTGATATATCTATGGATAGCCGAAGGATATATTCCACAACAAATTGATAGAGAACAGTGTGATATTGGGCTAGATTATGTACAGCATTTTGTAAATTTATGTTTGCTGGAAGTAAATACAGTTTACAGTAGTTACACTATACACGACATGTTGCTTGATTTGGCTGTGAATATATGTAAAGAGCATGATTGTGAATTTAGTCTTCCCTCCAAAGAAATCAGTTGCCGCAGATTATTAGTGGCTAAGAAATATGTCGCCATTAATGAGATTTCAGAAAGGCCTCTTAATTGCCAGCGAGTTCTACGCACGCTGTCATTCTCTGGGAATCCTGGCATTACAAGTATTCCGGAACAGTTGCTGGATCATGCGAGAGCGCTCCGGGTAGTTGACTTTAGCCACACTAGCATCTCCACATTGCCCAAATGTGTTGGGAAGTTGAAACTTCTCAAGGTTTTGAATTTGTCCTACACACAGATCAGGGAGGTGCCGGATTGTGTTAGAAGGCTGAAGAGTCTTCAGTACCTCGATGTTTCCCGTTGCAAGCTGCTACAGTGTCTACCTGAGTGGATAGGAGAGCTCAAATCGCTCTCCTATCTCAATGTAGAGTGGATCGCAGATGAAGGTACTGCTGTGCTTGATATGCCCAAGAGAGTGTCGCGGCTCTCTTGTTTGAGGACAGTGAAATCGGATTGTTTCACACTGAGTTTTGATGAGAATGAATTGTTAAGTGTTAAAGATGTTGGCAAATTGACCAGTCTCCAAGAACTACACTTTGCTTTTAAAGATGTACGGGTGCTGAGAAGTGCAGAAGACGGCGCCTTTGACGGTCTGGTCAAATTGAGAATTCTGGCAGTGAGAAATCGCATTCCTGATGTAATGGAGGGTGACAGAGAAGAATCCACAAGTCTTCCAACATTCCCGGAGAAAATGAAGCTAATGAAGGATCTTCAACAACTTTTTCTTTATCGTTTCTCTGTGCCGAGTTGGATATCCGGAATGCAAAATTTGACAGGCCTTTACTTGAAAAACTGCAGTGGTTATTCATCGCTCCAAAAGATGCCCAACTTACGAAAACTGATTTTGCTGGATGATTTGAAATGCAGAGAATTGCCAGAGGAGTTCGGAGAGAGGGATGGATTTCCTAAGCTGGAAACTTTGCAGATCAGAAACTTCCCTGTTTTGGAGGAGTTGCCGGCGTTGGAGGAGGGAGCGATGCAATGTCTGCAACTACTATTCATAAAGAATTGTCCGCAGGTGAAGAGAGTTCCGGAGGGATTGGAGAAGTTGAGGAGACTGAAGAACATAGATGTTGGAAAGGGAAGTGGTGAGTTAGAGGAGAGGTTAAAGGAAGACGGGGAAGATTGGAAAAAAATCAAGGCTAAGAATTTCCGCATCGAGATATTCTTGTATGTGACATAGCATACTGAATGGTTGTGTACGAGGACTTCACACCTGCCATTTGATGATTAGTTTAGCCCAACAATAATAAAGTTGTGTTTTTGGTTCTCCAAAAACAATACGCAATGACGATAAGACTACGGTTATTTTTAAATTAATTTTAGTTTAAGTAAATCTACGTGTATTTATAACCGATCAAAAACATATATGTTTATTTATATATCAGTTAAAATATTTTAGTAATAGTTTAAAATAAGTATTTTGCGTAAATTTATAGTATCAATTCAGTCATGTTTTCATTTTAAATATTTATCTTCAAAATCCAAATATTTGTTAAAAATTAAGTAATTGTAATACTATCATATTTATTTATAGTTTATTTTTCTATAAGAATTACATTATTTTATTTTTGATATAGTTCTTAATATAAACATCTAAATTTTAATTTTATTAAAACTTATATATTATATCATAATATTTTTTATAAAGAAATTCTTTTACTTTTTTTAAAAAAAGATTGTTATTTTATTATTTATTACTTTGATATATTTAATTTATATTTTGTTTAAGAATTATTATATTATTAGACATCTCATTAATACCATGCTTATTGTTAAATATTAATATTTTGATATATAAATGGTTGTGAAAATTAAGGTCGAATCTAGTGAGTGTATATTGGTCATTCGTCAAATCATTGATAATATGTACTTAAATAATGATTTTTTAAAAATGGTGCATAGGTTTGGCAACTTTATTATAGTGCTCTTCCTTATAAGAAATAGAGTAGATTGTAGTTGATATTGACAATTTGTGTTATTTTATTACATGTATACGTAGTTGTGGAGAAAAAGCAATTATATTGTGATATGTGTAATATGAAGGAGACAATTTTGATCAAAATTAACAATGTCAAATATTTAAATTTATTTGTTTGATATAAATAAAGACAACTATCAAAATATTGAAAATAAATCTAAATCTAAATATCTTTACAAAGGTTGGGAAAAATAGTATTCTATAAAAAAATTAATTAAGATTGTGACATAATCATGTATGGGTTTATTAGATTAATTTTTTTATAATGAAAGGTTGTCAAAGGAATATGATTTGAAAACCTATTTGCTATTCTTTTATTCATAGATGGTTAGAAAATTTAAAGTAGGTGTCACTAGTAAATTTGGACCTATTTTTTGACAAACCGTAAACTGGAGTCCAAAGTTTGATGGCCAAGATGGGTGTCAATATATCAATGACAAACTACCAAAAATTATTGGCATCATTGTCCCATGGCGGCACCAGACAGCTCGTTTGGAACGTCGAACTGTCGATGCCTATGAGAGATGGTTCAACGGGTAGTCCACGTCATTGATGATAGGAGGTGTCAAACTATCAATGACTTGGAGATATGTGGTGATGGATTTATCATAGTCTTGATGACAGTATCCATCAAACTATTGATGATCTATGGAGATGTTTCGATGAGTTGCTTATACTATTGACGACAGTAAACATTGAGATAGTGATAGTAGCTAGAGTTAAAAAAAGTAAAATGCAACTGCAAGCCAAATTCTATAACATAATTGATATTGAAATCATTTGTTGACTGATTGTTCTTCACACCAATCTATTCATTAATTGATTTACTTTATGATTATTGTTTAAAGTTTTCACATGTTGAGAGACCTTGCCTATTTTTCTAATAAAATATACAATTGAATATTGAGGATGATGTATCTATAAGATTTCAAGAAAAAATATTTTTTTCACATTTTCCTTTTGTACAAACTTGGTGAAGGTTGAGATCAGAACCTTAGCAGAAGTAAAGGAGGTTTTGTCATATATTGATCAAGGAAGATATGTGGTAACATGTATAATGTTAGACAATATGATTGTTCCACTCCCCAATGGAGATGTTGATGTGTCCATGCTTAAAGAATTTTTCCAATTGATCAATGTAAGATTTGAGACTGAGGTTATAATTTTTTTCTACATTCTACTTTCCCCATCCCACGTGGTTGCAGACATGAGATGATTCTCTGGTTCTAGTATAAGCATTTGGATGTTTGCCAAAGTTTCTCTTTAAATGGAAATGATAAATATTTTCTTCTACAGTTTAAAACTTTGTTCACAACAAGTATGAAATTGAGAGAAAGACATGCTTTGATGATTTATTATTTTGAATGCTACCTTTAATAGGCAATCCAAAATGAACAACTATCCATTCCAATGACAATTTCTTCACTAAACTAATTAGAGTCTCAAAATTGAACTAACTAGAAAATTGTTCATCATTATCATATTTCCACAATCCATATCAATGTATATTTTTTATTTTGGGGTTCAACATCAACATCTCAGATCACTACATGATCCATCATTAGGATGCAAGAGAGCCAAGGAAAAGAAACTATTGCTATTGTGATATCACAACATTCCTGGCCTCAAGAAACTATTGCTATAAGATATTGACAATAACAAAGATAGTATAAGAAACCTGAAGCCAATAAACTTAGAAGATTAATATACCTTAATATTGAAAATCAAATACTTTATCCTCCTATGTGGGCAAGTGTGATACACAACCTTTTGCGAGAGTAGTTCCATGTCTACATACAACTTATAGAGAAAGCATCATGTTATCCATTTCTACCAGAGAAGCAATTAGTCATCAGAAATAAATCATAATCTACATATAGCTCATAGAGAAAGTAACATCTTGTAATTTATAGTACTTATGTTAAGGCTATTTTAAGGCATTCACCTAGAACTTGCTATGTTCACCCACTAAAAGTAAGTACTATGTTGGAGACATCAAAGTTCGAGCATCCCCATGATCTACAATAATGACAATAATGCATGTGAGAGTCAATAATGATATGATACAAAAATAAGTTGCAACTAAAATAATTTTAACAGGTTTAGTTTGAGCTTCACTCAATTTTGAGAATCCTTTCATATTCTCTACTTAACAGGGCCAACCATGTAAAGGTGGTCCCCACCCCCCCCCCCCCCCCCCCCCCATAATCACTCTAAATTCACCATTAACAACTAAGTAAATATTTCATTCATTCATTTTAGAAGTATATCATTGAATTATTATAATCACATAACATATATTAACACGACATACAATTAATTAATACACATAAACATTCATAAATAATTTGTGAACACATCAATTGTTATATTCGCATAACATTCATTAATACACCATATAATTCATTAATACCTATAATTCATCAATAATTCATGAACACGTCAATCATTATAATCACATAAGAATATTCAATAACATTGAATTATTATAATCACATAACATATATTAACACGACATATAATTAATTAATACACATAAACATTCATAAATAATTTTTGAACACATCAATCGTTATATTCGCATACCATTCATTAACACACCATATAATTCATTAATACCTATAATTCATCAATAATTCATGAACACGTCAATCATTATAATCACATAAGAATATTCAATAACATGACATAAAATTCATCAACATTCATCATCAATAAGCAACATTCATAAAAATCCATTAATAAGCAACATTCATAAATACCCATGAACACATTCACCATCAAACAAGGTTTTTAAAATTCATTTCTTTATTTGAAGACAAAGGCTAATAGGCACATCCTTATTATCTTTGACATCCTAACAGTCTTGTGGTTTTGATCTTATGACACGAGCCTTTCTCTTGTTTCATTGAGGAAAAGGCCGATGCACCCCTGCAATAAGAAATAAATGGGTTTAATTCTAAACTTTTTTTAATGTTATAAGTATTTCATTAATCTAGAGAACATAACAAGGATTTTTCTTTACCTGATAGTGCCACATCATCTACTATCACATTCTATTCAGCGCCAACCTCAACATGCTCAACACTAACATCATGCTCTGCATACTCAAAAAATATCACATAAAGGTTACACCAATTGCAATTTAAGATGTTAAATTTTATTAATAATTACATAATTAATTTGAAATAGAAATTGAATATGTACTTGTATCATTGAGGTCTTCATCAGGTGTAGGATCCATGCCTTCGTCATGATGAGTAAGATCTGTGCCAAGAGTAGTAGGCTGCAGTGAATTGTCATGCATGCATTGTTATCATTGTTCAAAATTAACATCAAATATATTATTTCTCATGAAGTTCTCAATTATTACTATTATTCATTTGGCCTATTTACCTGTGTCTCAACTATTGCACTAGAATCTTCTACACCTATTTGGCCACTAGAATTTGTACGGTGGTGCGCAACCACTGCTTTATAGCCTTGCTTGAAACCAATTTGCTTGTCCCCTTCTATGGGTACTAGATTAAATTTAATGCCCTTCATTTTTGCATAATATCGTCAATAATTAATGTATTTCTTATTTTTAATTTTATATTAAAAATTAATATGAAATTTCATTTACTGCTACTTACAAGGCATGAATGAATTTTCATATATCCACCAGATCCAAGATGGTGTTGACCAACCTTCTCTTTCCTAGCTTGTCTTGCCTTTGATGTGTCTTGTAGTTTGTATATGTAAACTTTGAAAAATGTTAGAAAAATATTAGATTCTATAAATCCACAATCAACACGGCTGATCTTCTTTGTTAAACTCTTTAACAGGTTAACATTGCTAACATAAACACATTATAGAATTTCTGTTATGTGTCAGATATAATAACTTATAAGGATTAACTCATTAATGGGTGTCTTGCTTTTATTTAGTGAATCGATCTCTATATACTAAAGAAAAGAGTTACAAATATGAATATAT
>CM053786.1:155670901-155790901 GCA_028749045.1 Cupressus sempervirens
TTGGACTTGGAGAAGAGCCTCAACAAGAGGTCAAGTGAGCGTGTCAAGAGGACCTCGTCATCTCCACTGTCTCGCTCCACACGACGATAGAGGACGTCGAGAGACTTGTTTCCTTCCCCTCATGGGAAGGAAAAGATGTAGTTGAGATATTCGATACATACATACATATACATATACATATATATATATATATATATATATATATAGAGAGAGAGAGAGAGAGAGAGAGAGAGAGAGAGAGAGAGAGAGAGACTTGTTTCCTTCCCCATGTATATATATATATATATATATATATAGGCATCAGAGAGACATATTCGATACACATTTGATGTACATATGACATTCTATATTTGATGTATGACATTATTGGTTAATATATGAAATGTTTTTTCATATACGACATTATTGGTTATCATAATATATTATGTGGTTGTTAATTTATATGACATTATTGTTTATCATTTTATATTATATGTTTGTTCATGTATGATGTTAAATTATATATGTTCATGTATGACATTAAATTAGATATGTGCATGTATGAAATTAAATTCAATTGCTAGAGAGTTTCCATTATGTCTACCAACTAGTAGATGTTCTTTTTTGCTTTATTAGTATTTCTCAAAAATTGCAAAGAAGTTGTTTTTGGTGAATAGTTGTAAACAATTGTGATCATCGACTTCATGTACTCATGGCTTTGGCTGTGAACACTCATAACTTTGTCTATAAGAATCCATGGCTTTGGCTATGCGCACTAGTGGCTTTGGCTATGAGCATTTATGGCTTTGGTTGTAGGCAAAATATAGCCTTGGCTGTAGGTTGTCTTTCTTGATGCATGTCGAAGTTACCTTCAAGAATATCATTAGTCTAAGATCATTACAATTAAAATACTATGACATAATACCTTGGAAATAATAGTCTTTAACCCATTACTTTATTTGTTAAAACATCATGTAGTATCTACTATAGTGCTTCTACTCAAATATGTTTTCAAAAATACTTAGTATGGCAAAGAAATGTCTATGGAAAGCTTGTCAAATAGGATATTGAAGAACTAAATGTGGACAGTCATTAGTACCCATCAATGAGAACATGACATCTTTCTCAAGCAAGCCATATGACATTAGCTTAATTTATAAATTTCCTTTGCAAATAACTAGAAGATGCTATGAATCTTAATACAGAGTTAATCACGAACTCATTATTCCATCCAAGAAGCATATATCACCCTAAGCCAATTAACCGACAGGATAAAAATTAATTCAATTTCAAATTTTTTTTGAGTATAACAAGCATCTTAGGGATTCTTACAAGAATTAACACGATGTTCACAAGAGCATTACAAGTTCTTGTAATGCTATTTCACATATTGTAATCATATTCAGTTTTGAATGGCCATTTGTGTTACAAGCATAAATGTTCTTTAAGGTCTTTTAATTCTAGACAAGAATTTTATTCTGAAGCTTTTTTATGACAACCCACTCAATGCATATATTATTGTTCCACATTATGCTAATTTGACTTTCATTGGTTGATTTGGGTCTAGACATGACGTTATTCACTACCTTTTTTATATATTATTTTTTTGTAGTGAGGTTCTAGCCTAAATGAATGTATTAATCATCAAAGTTGTGAACCTTGGTTGAGATCCTTACAAATATATTTTCAAATTGGACCTCAAATAGTTTTCTCAGTCACCCCTTGTACACAGATACTGAAATTGTAGTTAATTACAAAATCAATACTGAATTAACACAAGTTTAATTGAGAAGTATTATGTACCTCAATAGGCTAGATTATTATTGACCGGGAAGCTTTATCTTAGAGCAGTTGGTTTCCTAAATCTTTAGTGCAATGACACTCTTATGGAATGTGGAATTAGGTCTGCTAGCTAAGGAATGTTCTTTAAAAAGCAGAGGAAACTCAAGACTCACATGTTTCCAATCAATATAAATGTTTAAATTGCTTCTCTAATTTTTTCTATTTATGATCTTCTTAAAACTTAACTTTCTAAATGCATTGTTGGGGAAATAAAGATCTTCTAGGAACTAAAGGCTAATCATGTTTAATACTTACAATTCTCTATTTTTATCTAATAATTTAAAAAATATTGTACAAGTGTTTTCAAAGAGCAACACTTGTCACTAACATCATAAGAAGGAATATCCAAGGAGACTTACCACTGATCCCCCACCACCAAACTAAAGAGATAGTAACAATGATCATCCCTAGTCTCTCCCTTATCACAAAATGATTACCATCAAAATTTGCATTTCCAATTGTGTCATGTGCGTTGAAGCGATAGTAACATTTTCACTCTCTTACCTAATGTCTCCCATTTCTGAAACTCCTGGGAAGGGTAAGGCCATCTTCTCAGTACTTCAAAATACAACGAGTTCCTTTTTTTCCCATATTGATAATCGTTGACTTAAAGTATAGTTGAAGTATTGATATCCCATAAGAACTCAACCTTTGAACATCCCATCTGTAAATGACCTCATAAAGAAAGTTCAATAAACCTGCATGAAACAGTGAAACAAAAGTTGGATACTTGTGAAGATGATCAGACTGCAGGTGATCAATATGTCTCAAATCTATATTCAGTTCTTTTACTATGCATATAAATGGTTTGTTATATAAAAGACTTATATCCACCAAATAAATAATCATTTTCTTACTATGCTATCCTTATCCTTGGCTGATCTCTGGTAGACCATTTCTTAACCATCCTCCTTCGATCTATAGGTCACTATATTAATCTGGTTCATCTTGTCTCTACTCGAATTAATAAGAATTGGCAATCTCAGGGATTGCCAAAAGAGGAATGGGTCCAAGTGGAAGATAGGATTTAGAAGTGAGTTTAATTAAAACATAATAAATAGTGTATTACAAAAAGGAGAATGGTAAGTTCTTCGTAATCTACTCCCTTATACATTCTATCAATGTTTCACATTGAACCTGATAGAGAACATCACAACACATAACTAGCAACATAAAACATACCTCCTAGCCACCTCAAGAACATAAAATTTCAAAAACCAAAGTGCACAAGTTTAAATTCAAAGCCTCAAAGGTCAAGAGAACAACAAATAAAAATAAATAAATAAATATGAACAAAACCCACATTTGATGTAATCATAGAAAATATGGTGGCTAGATAGTTACAAGCTTATTCAAGCTAATCCTTCATCACCATTAAGGTTAAAAATAACATACCCAATTGAAAACCAATTTACATATACAAAGTGACTAACATTACTCACAAAGAGGGAGTAGAAGCTACACACTACCTTGCGTCCAAGGTGCACTAAAGAACATAACCAAACTCTTGGAGATCATATAATCCTAAGTTTACATAATCTAGTAGTAACACATTTCATTAACTTATGAAACATTTACCAAGTTCCATGATTTGTCTTTCCAAAAATGACATGCTAGATATGCTTTCCAACAATATACTTAAGATCCTTCCATCACACACTGCAAGTTTCAACATCACCCGAGATGGCGTTGTAGAATGAAAACAGAATGTGATCTCCAAAAAGCGAGAGAGGTTATTGTAGGTCTCTGCAACACGGTCCTATAGGAATTGGAAACTCATCCATATCTTGCGCAAGCTCCAAGATATGCCCTGTCAAAGATTGCAGCCTTGTGGCATTTAGTGACCCTTAGGGACATTCTAGTTCAGTGTGCCTGAGAACGTTCAAGCACTGAAGGGGACAAGACGAAGTTGGGGATAGGGTTTACCCGGACACTTGAAGCTAATGGAGCAGACAGTTTGATCCCACGACGAAAGATGAGAGAGATTTGGCAGTTGGCAACTTTGTACTGGCAAACACTCCAAGTTTCAGCATCACTCGAGATGGTGTCATAAAATGAAAACAATGTATGATCTCCAAAAAGTGAGAGAGGTTATTGTAGGTCTCTGCAACATAGTCTTGTAGAAATTGGAATCTCATCCATATCTTGCACGAGCTCTGAGATATGCCCCATCAAAGATCGCAACCCTGTGGCATTTAGTGACCCTTAGGGACATTCTGGTTCAGCGTGCCTAAGAACGTTTGAGCACTGAAGGGGATAAGATGAGGTTGGGGATAGGGTTTACCTGGCCACTCGGAGCTAATGGAGCAAATAGTTTGATCCCACGATGAAAGATGAGAGAGATTTGGCAATTGGGAACTTTGTACTGGCCAACACTGCAAGTTTCAGCATCACTCGAGATGGTGTCCTAAAATGAAAATAGTGTGTGATCTCCAAAAAGTTAGAGAGGTTATTGTAGGTCTCTGCAACATGGTTTTGTAAGAGCTAGAATTGCATCCATACTTTGCACGAGCTCCAAGATATGTCCCGTCAAAGATTGCAGCCCTATGGCATTTAGTGACCCTTAGGGACATTCTGGTTCAGCGTGCCTAAGAACGTTCGAGCATTGAAGGGGACAAGAAGAGGTTGGGGATAGGGTTTACCCGGCCACTCAGAGCTAATGGAGCAGATAGTTTGATCCCACGACGAAAGATGAGAGAGATTTGGCTGTTGGCAACTTTGTACTGGCCAACACTACAAGTTTCAGCATTACCCAAGATGGTGTTGTAAAATGAAAACAGTGTGTGATCTCCAAAAAGTGAGAGAGATTATTGTAGGTCTCTGCAACATGGTTCTGTAGGAGCTGGAATCACATCCATACTTTGCACAAGCTGCAAGATACACCCTATCAAAGATTGTAGCCCTATGGCATTTAGTGACCCTGAAGGACATTCTGGTTCAGCGTGTCGAATAACGTTTGAGCATTGAAGGGGATAGGATGAGGCTTGGGATAGGGTTTACTCAGCCACCTAAAGCTAATGGAGCAGACATTTTGATCCCATGATGACAGATGAGAGAGATTTGGCAGTTGGCAACTTTGTACTGGCCAACATTGCAAGTTTCAACATCACCCAAGATGGCATTGTAGAATGAAAATGGAATGTGATCTCCAAAAAGCGAGAGAGGTTATTGTAGGTCTCTACAACACGGTCCTGTAGGAATTGGAACCTCATCCATATCTTGCATGAGCTCCGAGATATGCCCTGTTAAAGATTGCAGCCCTGTGGCATTTAGTGACCCTTAGGGACATTCTGGTTCAGCGTGCCTGAGAATGTTTGAGCACTGAAGGGGACAAGATGAGGTTGGGGATAGGGTTTACCCAGACACCTAGAGCTAATGGAGTAGATAGTTTGACCCCATGACAAAAGATGAGAGAGATTTGGTAGTTGGCAACTTTGTACTAGCCAACACTGCAAGTTTCAACATCACCCGAGATGGTGTCGTAAAATGAAAACAGTGTGTGATCTTCAAAAAGTGAGAGAGGTTATTGTAGGTCTCCACAACACGGTTCTATAGGAGCTAGAATCACATCCATACTTCACATGAGCTCCAAGATACGCCTCGTCAAAGATTGCAGCCCTATGGCATTTAGTGACCCTTAGGGACATTCTGGTTCGGCGTGTCAGATAACGTTCAAGCATTGAAGGGGATAGGACAAGGTTGGAGATAGCGTTTACCTAGCCACCCGAAGCTAATGGAGTAGACAGTTTGATCCCACGATGAAAGATGAGAGAGATTTGGTAGTTGGCAACTTTGTACTGGCCAACACTGCAAGTTTCAGCATCACCCGAGATGGCGTTGTAGAATGAAAATGGAATGTGATCTCCAAAAAGTGAGAGAGGTTATTGTAGGTCTCTGCAACATGGTCCTTTAGGAATTGGAATCTCATCCACATCTCACACGAGCTTCGAGATATACCCCATCAAAGATTGTAGCCTTGTGGCATTTAGTGACCCTTAGGGACATTCTAGTTCAACATGCCTGAGAACGTTTGAGCATTGAAGGGGATAGGACGAGGTTGGGGATAGGGCTTACCTGTCCACCTAGAGCTAATGGAGTAGACAGTTTGATCCCACGATGAAAGATGAAAGAGATTTGGCAGTTGGCAACTTTGTACTGGCCAACACTGCAAGTTTCAGCATCACCCGAGATGGCATTGTAGAATGAAAATGGAATGCAATCTCGAAAAAGAAAGCTAGGTTATTGTAGGTCTCTGCAACATGGTCCTGTAGGAACTGGGACCTCATCCATATCTCGCATGAGCTTCAGGATATGCCCTGTCAAAGATATTTGAATTCACAATGTTTAATGAGAATATAGTTGAGGCTTGCTTTACTTTTCTATGTTAAGTTTGGATTTCAATTTTGGAGAAATGAATCAACCTTGATGATAGAGGTAATTCTGAATAATATTTATTTAATCACATTGTTTGAAAAAACTTTAATGACCTTTAAATACAATTGAAAGAAATGGAATTGATCTCCCTTACTCATGTAGATGAATAAAATTGGAATTTAAAAAAGAGAGGGACATCCACCATAAAACCATGCAATCATGCACTTCTTGATCGGAGTATCATAAGTTCATTGTTATATGGATATGCCAAATGTGGAAGAATTAAAAGGAAAATATGTTGATTGATTGAATATAAAACCAAACATGTGGAATATTTAAAAATATATCATGTGGCTATTAATAAAATCAAACTAATAAATCAAACTCTACAAACATGGGTATTCAAACTATGAACAAAAAAACATCATTATTGAGGTTATAGCATGTTGGGCAAGATAGAGTCTTATTGAAGCTAACAAGAAGCATCATTGTATATAGTGTTTTATAGGCATAAAATTAAAGTGGCATAAAACCATTCACATGCAAAAACATCTAGAACATGTCATAAAATCATATGTTCAAACCATTCATGTAGCCATAGTCACAAATTTCAACAAAGAATTCAACCAACATAAAGGTGCTAAACTTTGTAAGCTATGGATAACTATTGATCTTTAAATATAAAAACATTTGTATGGGTCTAAGGTAATATGCATTATGAAATTTCTTGATTTTCCAAAATATTATATCTTAAAATTCACAATCATCAAATCTTAGCATCCAATCAACTAATTCAGTAATACAAGCATCAAACCAATGTGATAACAAAAAATCAAAGTTGATTCCATAAGGTCTAACAATATCATATAATTCATTTATCAATAATTTGAAACATCATAAGCATATGTCTAATAATGTCATACATGAAATATATGTAAAAAATGACATACATAGAAAAAATTATACAAAACATATGCCCAATAATGCCATATAGGTGTAAAATGTACATCATTAGATATATACTCTTTCCAACTAGGGGAACAAAATAAATCCCTAATTGTCTTTGATTTCCAACAAGTGGGAGATGGTGTATATAACAAGGTCTTCCTAACATGCTCACTAGTCCATTAGTCTAGAATCTTCTGTAACTCGACATGTTACAATCAAAATTATATGTGAATAAATAACTATTTTATATTATATATATATATATATATATATATATATATATATTTACACATAAAACTTAATATTTTCTTACAGCTAGCTGATAATTCCTCTATATATACACCTCAGGGATACACTGATGGTCAGGAGTAATAAGACCCTACAAAAACCATCAAAGTTATCACTCGATTGTGCCTATGAATTTTATATTGAATTTCAGTACTAATGAAATTTTAATGTAAACTCTTTCATACCTTAGTCATTGGCTTAGAACTAGTGAGTGCAATAAGGACTCGTTGATCAATACAATGATGAAAATGTAAAGGAATCTCTAATGTCAATAGCTGAAAATGATAATACATGAGACTCAAATGCAGTTATGAAGAATACACATTTTCTTTTGTCTCCATATCAAATAAAATATTTTGGTACCTTTGTGAATGTAGTATGACATCATTCATTTTATAGTGTTGATCCCAAAGCTACAACACTTATTATTTATTACACATGTATGTAAATCTGTTAAGCATCAAATTCAACACCTTTGTGTGCAAAATAATGTACTATATGTTAGAGTAATAAATTCATTTTCTTATGAATTAAATTATATTGATATAATTACTAAGTTACTTATTATATTGATATAGTTTACTTATAATTCCTTTCGATTTACAACTAATTGAAATGATTTCCCCAATTTTCCATCTAGTCACTAGGAAATTGGATTTGTTGTCTCTTTCTCTTAAAGAACCGGATCTACTAGTTCCTTTGGTCTAGAAGCCTTCCATTGAGATTGGGGTTTTGAAAGGTTCAAGGATTGAGGAACTCTTTATAGAATATCTTGAAGAAGGAGAGGTCATGTATAATGGTTTTGAGGAAGGCTAGAGTTCCATCCAGATGGTGTTGCAAAATGGCCAAGTGGAGGAGGAGGTAGAAGAATAAATAGAATAAATGCATGAGAAGGAGGGTCATGGGGGCAATGGAAAATTTGGGTAGGGAAGCAATTAGGAGAATGGGTCAAATATGATTCTCAACTAGAAGGAGAGTATTGCATTGGACACTGATACTAGTCTACCTCGTAGCAAGATCACCAATGTTGGTGATGACCTTGTTAAGGAGATCACTACCAATCAAAATTTTACCTATAAGCCTACAAGACTTCATACCTTGGTAGTGGTAATGGTGGTAATTATGGTTGAATGTGTTTGAAATAGAAAAAGAAATGAAGGGTGTTTTGCATGACACTATTCACTCATCATAGGTTGTATGGATTCAAACCCACAACCAAGATTTTATACCATTATACAAATTACAAATTATAAGACTATGCTTTTCATGATAGTCACATTTTAATATTGGCAAATGAAGAATGAATTTTGGAACAAACATAATAAAAACTTTCAAATACAAATGAAGCCAATGTATTGTATTATAAGCTCGAATGGTAAAGACCAAGCCCAAACATTTATTAAGGTGTAGCATTTATAATTGTCAGGTTCATGTGAAGAAGTCATCGTTCATATTCTCATTTTTGTGTAATTTGATGATAAGAAGAATACAATGATATAGAGGTTGATAGTGACTTAAAACTTTAGAAAATGCAATCAATGATAATTTTACATTGAGGGGGGAGTAATAATCAATGTTTCATTCTCACTGTTTGACAAACTCTTATATAAAGAGGGAGTAGACAGATGATATGGTTTAGTCTTCTTCTAAGAATCTTAGTCATATTGGTTTAGAAGGATTCATGATACGACTACTATACTTAGCATGACCAATTGATGCTAAAAAGCTTAGTATTGATGCTACAAACCTTAGTATTGACATAATTTAACCTCTGCAATTCCAGGCATAAGATGATTAGCATACAATGGTACTTGAACAAAGAACACTAATAACTATTGAGGATGTGAATTGATAATACCATTTCACAGATGATTTTGGCATCTCACCCTTTATCACTTGTGCATCAACTTTATTAGCCCTCTTCTTTGGTGACCTACAAATGAAGAATTAGCATAGTAAAAAATCTAAAATAAGATTAAAAAAATGGGTCCTATTAAAGAATCTAATATAAATTCAAATAATGTATCTATATTCTAAAAAAATCAAAACTAAATCTCATCACTTACAAATCATAACAATACGGTCCACCTTAGTCATGTGATAGTCTTGGGGAAGAGGTTGTAACATTGTATTTGGATCCAATTGACCACTTTTTCTCTCTCCCAATTCAATCTAATGAGCCAAATAGATCTACTTGACATTTTAATATCTCAAGTATTGCCTCATGGTCTGACTCGTGAACTTTCCAAAGAATCTTATTATGTGGTTTTCCACCATATTTTATCGAGTGGACATTTTATGTGACAACAAGGTTTGAATAATGAAGAATCTTCCTCTCTGTTTGCCAATCCTCGAATAACCACAAGTTAGGATTTTTCATAAGATATCATCTAAGCCATGTGCCTGTTACCACCACCACACCGACATGGTACTCTAAACCTTCACCATCTATAACCGAGTGATCCAACTTTTGTTTGGCTTCAACACAACAACACAAATAATAATATGTCCCTTCTTCATTGTCGTCAGGTACAATAATAGCAAAAACATGGCCTGCAGTGACAAATGTACAAAATGCGGTCATTAATTCAGAAAATACTTGGGTAAAAGTTATAAAGTTAATAGATGAATCCGTCTCTACCATTTCCAGTGCTTGTGGGGGACGATAGGTGTCAAGTGGGTCCAAAACCCGTATATCCCATTTGTCCACCCATTTAGTTGACTCACAATCATCCCAATTGTCCTCTGCACATGATGGACAATAGCATGCCACTTTTCATGTGTGGATACTCCATGAACCCGCATCAGAACTTCTAAAAGAGTGTAACTCACTAGATCCTGTTAGTGTGCAACAATCCTGATATGGTGCAATGTTAGTATTATCTATTTACCAAAAAAATCTATGAACTGTAGACTCACCTTCCTTACCTGGACCCATTGTAGTGTTACACCATTGGATGATGGATTTTGCATCTATCAATATTGCTCCAACTTTGTACTTTAGTTCTTCACGATCCAAGGCTCTTTTGATGCATGTGCCTACACCATCGTGCTCTCCCTTACCATGACCAACGTCTATGAAATTCCACATATATTAATTCTACACAACCTGTGCATCCTGCTCAACCAATAGAACATCCGTGCATTCTTGAATTGAGATGCACAATTGTCTGACCAAATAATGTGTTGACGATATGATATGCTTCTATTAGCCAAATCTCCATAAAATAGTTGAAAACGACCATGTACAAACTCTGTAGAACATGATCAATCATCACTGATTTAAAAATGGTACTCCCTCAAAATCTTCCTATCATCCTCTGTACTTGTAGGTGAATGCATGAATGTTATGTGAACAAATATGGAAACCTATTGAGATGTATAATACTTTGCTTGCACCTCATTTTGTGGTTGTAGTGTGTAGTTCTCTGCAAAATCTACAACCAAAACAATGGTATCCAATGGAAACCTATCCTTGCACAACTTGAATTGCAAATCCAACCATTGAGCTCTATGGGTATGCCTTGCATACTCGTAAATAATCTTTTCACAAAAAATCTTCATTAACTCATACACTGGAATCTTTTCAATAACTAGATCACATCTTTTACCATGTTTCCCATCTTTTAGAGCATATGTCACTGTCTTGAATTTTTTGTAATCTACTATTTCATTTCCAATTGCATGTGTACTATCCATATGTTGACAAGTTGATAAAAGTTGCAAAGAACCACAAAACAAGCATGTACCATCCAAGCATGATGTCTTGTAAAATTGTTGGCCATTCCCTATTTCACATAAAATGTTGGATATGAATTCCCTTGAAGATCTTGGTGGCTCTTTTATGTCACAATCCTACAAAACAAACTGAGAATGCAAAACTACGTATATGTGCCTAAAAACATCAAAATGGGTAGAAAATTCAATACGTATCCTACAACAAGTTGTGCATGTGTGATTTATTTTCACATAAAAAGGTTTACCCATCTCAAAAAATCTTTGACTTATTCGAATTTGAGGATACATACCAATAAATTTTGCAAAAAATTGTGTTTGAGTTGAGTCCAAAAAATGTTTCGCATGTGTCTCGTGATTTTGGCTACCAATCCTCCTTCTTATAACATCTCTTTGATTAGGAGAAACACGTGTGTTATTTTTCAAAAAATCTTCGATCAATGATTTCAAGGCTTCACTAATTTCTTTATCCTTTCACGATAGTCTACCGCTAAATGTCCATAACTCATTTTTTGTTGGATCTTCTAATCTCTCACACCTTAGCATGGCTCTCCTTAAGGTACCTCTACCAATTTTTAATGTTTTTCTTTTCTTTCTCATGAGTCAAGCTTTCTTCATTTGGCTACTTACTATTGTTGATGTGAGTACTCGTCTTGTGATATTACTATCTTTGGTGCGTGATTTAGAACCCACTTTGTCATAAGCACTCATTAGATTCTTTACAATATTTTTTTCATTTGAATCATCCATCGTTCTTAGCCCAAGAATCTTCATGATAGACCTAAATTTCAAATTCCTCATCATTTCAACAAATAATTAGCATTGACCTGTAATATTTAATTCTTCAAAAAATAATCTCCACATATGATTAACTTTTCTTTGACAAGTATGCTTGCTAATCTTGTTAGGCATTGATTTCAAAATGTTAGTATCAATATCAATCAAATATTTTGGTTTTCTAAAATGAATTCTAGAAGGTGTTCTAATCTCTTCAATTCTCTCAACATTTTGAACATCAATATAAGGTTGAGTGTATTGTGTACCTTGAACCAAAGATGATGTGCCTTGGCAATAAGATGTAAAAGATGGAATATCACCTACTTGATGTGTTGATGTTGTGTTTTCAACATGACATGATGGAGTGTGTATATCGTCGGATCTATAAATCAGTGTCTCTTCAACATGAGAGGATGATATGACTTCAACATTGGAAGATAGTGTAGCGGATGATATGACTCCAACATTCGAAGATGGTGTAGTGGACGATATGACTCCAACATTGGAGGATGGTGTAGCTTCACAATTCAATTGTCTTCTTGAGTGTAACAATCTCATTTGTTCTCTTTGTCTTTCTAATTCTTCCTCCTTGTTTCTTTGTACTGGTGGTTCTTGATCCTCTTCGAAAGTTAATTCTTCATCATTGCTTTGCAATTTTCTTTGTTCACATAGTAATTTCATTTTATCTCTTTTAATTGTCAAATCTCTCTCCCTATCTGCATTTGTTTGAATCTTTGGTTTCTTCCTTGGCATGATGATGATTTCTACATGTCAAATTATTCAAACATCTGAATTACTTAAAATGTGTAAATTAAAAATTATTCAATTACATATAAAAATTAAAATTATTTGAATGAATACACAATATATATCAAACGACGTGTCAAATTTCTAACCATTTCAAAATAACATTTCATTCCAACATACAATTTTCAATGAATTCACTATATATTACATAACATATCAAATTATAATCAAATTTGTATCTATATATCGATAAAAAATATTTAAAATGGATTGCACTGACCTTTTCTATTAAAGGAATATTCAAAAATTCTTCAAATCACGTATCCAATGATTGAATTTGGTGTTTGCTAGCTTCCAAAAGTGATGAAATAATGTTTGCTATGTTGAAACCCGTGTTTTCTATTGGAATAATAGAGAGAATAATAGACCAAAAGTTAAAAATGGATGAAATGGGCCCGAAGGTTGGTTTTTGACCAGTTTTTGGTGATTTGAGATAGTGTGTATGCATTATAGTGCGTACACACTATAAAGCACGTACGTACTATAGTGCGTACACACTATCTCAAAACACATCACTCCCCATCCTCCCTACTCTCTATCCTCCCTACTCTCTCTCCCATCCCCTCCCTCTCTCTCTTCCTACTCTCTCCCATCCTTTACTCTCTCTCACTCTCCCTCTCCCACCACGTACTCTCTCTACCTCTCTTACCCTCTCTCCTCTCCCATCCCTGGCTATTTAGATCTCTCACACACACTCTTATCCCCCTATCTCTCTCCCTCTCCCTCTCCTACCACCTAATTTCTCTCCCCCATCCCCTTCTCTCTCTTCTCTCGCATCCCCTACTTTGTCTCTCTTACACAGATTCCCATTTCCCCTCTCTCTCCCTCTCCCACTGCCTACTTTCTCTCCCCCATCATCGTACTCTCTCTACCACCCCCTACTCTCTCTCACACTCACACTACTACTACCTACTATCTCTCTCTCTCAAGTTCTCTCTCTCCCTCTCTACTCTCTCTCTCTCTCCCATCTTGTACAAGCTCTCTCTGCCTCTCCCACTCTCTCTCCCACTGCCTACTTTCTCTCCCCCATCCCCTACTCTCTCTCTCATCTCCCATCCCCTACTCTCTCAAACTCTCACACTCTCCCCCATCCCCTACTTCTCTCTCCTCTCCCATCCTCTACTCTCTCACACTCTCACTCTCTCCCATCCCCTACTCTATCTCTCTTACACATACACCCCCATTCCCCCTCTCTCTTTCCCTCTCCCACTATCTACTTTCTCTCCCCCATTGTCGTACTCTCTCTCTCTACCACCCCCTATTCTCACACTCTCACACTCTCTCCCATCCCTTGCTCTGTCTCTCTTACACACACACTCCCATCCCCCCTCTCTCTTTTCCTCTCCCACCGCCTACTTTCTCTCCCCCATCGTCGTACTCTCTCTCTGCCAACCCCTACTTTCACACTTTCACACTCTCTCCCATCCTCTACTCTCTCACTTTCATAGACACACACACTCTTATACCCCCACTCTTCTTCTTTTCTCCCATCCCCTACTCTCTACATCTGTCACACACACTCCCATCCCCCCTATTTCTCTCCCTCTCCCTCTCCCTCTCCCACTCCCTCTCCTACCACCTACTATCTCTCTCTCTCAAGTTCTCTTTCTTCCTCTCTACTCTCTCTCTCTCTCTCTCTCTCTCTCTCTCTCTCCCCCATCCCTTATTCTCACTCTCTCTCCCATCCCCTATTACTTTCTCTCAATTTCTCACACTCTCTCCCATCCTTTACTCTATCTCTCTTATAAATAAATACTCATTCCCATTCCCCCCACTCTCTCTCTCTCTCTCAGTCCTTGTCCCATTGCCTACTCTCTCCCATCCCCTACTCTATCTCTCTTAAATTCTTCCATTCCACCTCTCTCTCCCTCCCACACCCTCTCCCACCACCTATTCTCTCTCTCTCTCTCTCTCTCTCTCTCTCTCTCTCTCTCTCTCTCTCTCTCTCTCTCTCTCTCTCTCTCTCCCCTCTCTCATTCTTGACTCTCTCTCTTTCACACACACACACCCATCCCCCCTCTCTCCTCTTCCATCCCCTACTTTTTCTCTCACTTTCTCTCCCTCTCCCACTACCTACTCTCTCTCTCACTCTCACTCTCTCCCTCTCCACTCTCTCTCTCTCTCTCTCTCTCTCTCTCTCTCTCTCTCTCTCTCTGCTACCCTCTAGTCTCTCTTAAATTTTCACACTCTCTCCTATCCCCTCCTCTCTCTCTCTCTCTCTCTCTCACACACACACACACACACACACACACACACATTTCTATTCCCCCCTCTCTCCCCCTCTCCCACTCCCTCTCCCACTCCCTCTCCCATCGCCTACTCTCTCTTCCATGCCCTACTCTCTCTTGAGCTACTTTGTCTTCCCCCTCTCCCATTCCATACTCTCTCTCTTTCACACACATGCACTCCCATCCTCGTCTCTCTCAAGTTCTTCCTCTCCCACTCCATCTCCCATCGCCTACTCTCTCTCTCCACCATCCCCTACTCTTAATCTCTCTCTCCCAACTTGTACTCTCTCTCACACTTCCTCTCTCTCCCGTCCCCTACTTTAAATCTCCTTCCTCCATTAAGCACTCTCTCTTTTCCACCCCTACTCTCTCTCACACTTCCTCTCTTTGCCACCCCTACTCTTTCTCTCTCTCTCTCTCTCTCATCCTATACTCTCTTTGCCACCCCTACTCTCTCTCTCTCTCTCTCTCATCCTATACTCTCTTTGCCACCCCTACTCTTTCTCTCTCTCATCCTATACTCTCTTTGCCACCCCTACTCTTTCTCACTTTCTCTCTCCCATCCTATACTCTTTCCCCTCTCCTATCCCGTACTTTCTCTCTATCTCTTTCACACACACACATAGCCATTCCCCTACCCCCCCCCCCCCCCCCCCCCCCCCCCCCCCCCACATAGTTCTCTTTTGCAACTTAGATCTTAATAGTGCATGTGCACTATAACGTGCATAGGCTATTTAGAACTGAGGTTTAAATAGCGTGTGCGTGCTATAGGGTGCACGCGCTATTTAAACCTTAATTAAACCAAAGCCTAAGGCTTTGTTTGCTTTGGAGATCCAACCCAAAGGTTTGGATTTGATGAACAGGCTTGACACTATTTTCCAGCAAACATACAAAAAATGATTGTTTTTTCTTCTCTGCTCCCCTTCAAGATTTCTCATGGTTGGGTATCGATAAGATCAGGTTACATAGCATTATAGGCCTCTATGTTAGCTATCTAACCATATAATTTATTTTTAATTTGAACTATTTCAAGCCTTTCATC
The DNA here is from genome assembly GCA_028749045.1 of Cupressus sempervirens. Lineage (NCBI taxonomy): Eukaryota > Viridiplantae > Streptophyta > Pinopsida > Cupressales > Cupressaceae > Cupressus > Cupressus sempervirens. Next base: position 155,686,922 of record CM053786.1, read on the forward strand.
TATAATTTCTTTTGAATGTATGTTCATTTTTTTCAAAAACTACCATGTACTAATTGGGCTATAGATTTTAGCTCGTTCATCGAATTTTGTAATAACTTAATTTTTTAGAAACTAGACTCCATTCTACACACTTTGAAAAAAAAAAAGTTTTGATTTTAGATTAGTTTTCAATTATTTCTAGGGGGAGCACATAGATATTTCACATTTTTGGGATGTGTCTAGTTAAAAAACTCATTTAAAAAAAAATACACATTATAAAATTACCCAAAAAATTTAGTATAAACTACATAATGTTAAGTAACTTTTGACTAGAGCGATTAAAGAATTTCAAAAAAAAAGTTGAAATTTTAGAGGGGCCACACTTTGTACCGTGTTATGTTTTTTTGGAATAAATAGTACCACTTTTTGTGGCCCCCTTTTTTGAGGACCTAAAACTAAACCATTTTGAAAAAAAAATAGTAGTTTAGAAACTAGATTGAAAGGACTAAGACTTTTGTTTTTGCCATATCTGAAAATTTTGAGCGTAACTATCTTCAAATTCTTGTTGAAGTTCAAAATTTGCAAATTTCAGGAAAAAGGTGTCCACTTATACCCCCCTTTTGGCACCACAACTTTGTGCACTTACCCATACATAGGTACATATATATATGTACATATATATATATATATATATATATATATATATATATATATATATATATATATATATATATATATATATATATATATATATATATATATATATATATATGTACACACACACACACACACACACACATATATATATATAGGTATATATGTATGTATACAGATATATGTATATATATACGTATGTATATATACATATATGTACATATATATATACGTATATATATGTACATATATATACATATATATATGTACATATATATATATACATATATATATGTACATATATATATATACATATATATATGTACATATATATATACATATATATATATGTGTGTGTATATATATATACATATATATATAGATATATATATATATATATATGTATAGATATATATATGTATATATATATGTATATATATACGTATATATATGTATAGATATATATATGTATATATATGGATACATATATATATATATACAATGTATTTGTCATGTCCCCTATTTTCCTCTAATAGAATTTAATAATAAATAATAAATAACAATGACACTGCTATAGGGAGAAACTCTCCACCCATTAGTCATTCTAAATAAATATTATCAAGTTGAGGGTAAGCATTATACCACTATAAGTGGAACCTATCCTATAGCAATATATCAAGAGCAACAGATCATCATATCACAATAAGAAATATTTGAAAGATAATTGGATATATACAACACCATATGACAAGCTCATATTTCAATTAAACCATATGACCAATGAACATCATATAGAAACTAAAGAGAAAAATGATTTAATTGTATAAATAGTATTAAATATACTCCTAACCTCTTTTTCAAATTGCTATCTATAAGACCGCCACTTTTAAACTAAGGCCAAACAATCAACCAATTTACCATCAGTAGAAAATGACTAGTACACAACCAAACCTAGCAAAATAGGAGCTAAAAGCAAAACCAAGTTTGCTACCAAAATATTTATTAATTATATTTACTACAATATTCACCATGATGAAATACATTCTCTTTTCTTTTGAAGTAGTTGTACTCTTTTTTAACAAACTTAATAAATAATAAGAGATGAGGGAAGATGGAAAGACCTTCTTTTAATGTCCTCTATTTAGCTGTGTTAGGAAATAGGGACAATTACTTAAACTTCCCTTTCTACTATGCTAATTTAATGAAAATAAAACAATTAATGAAACTTGAACCAAAAATATCCTATTTCTGATATGAAAACTAATATATGTAAATGGAAATAATCACAATCTAATGGAAATATTGTCATTGATGTCAAAAGAATTTGGTTTATTATTAGAATTTGTCGTTGATATCAAAAGTATTCTTATTAGGAAATTTTATATTAGGACCAACATATACATTACTTGGCATTTGAGCATTGCAAATAAGCATGAATACACCAATCATAATTGAATTTGAAGGACAAACTGATTCCCTGAAGAGTGCATTGAAAATTGTGAGATGGAGTGATATGTTCCTCACACTAACCAAGAAGAAACATTATCTACAATTGTAGATATAAAAATAAGATCCATTGTTCAACAAATATAGTGCACTACTATTGGAGATAGCAAATGAAGGAGAGACACATAAGACAAGGCAAGCCAAGATGGAAAGATGGAAAGCCAACCAATAGACAGGTTGAAGAAAAGGTGGTTTGTCAAAGGGTTATGACCATCACTATGGAAAAAGATGAAAATTGTACCTCCAACATCATACATGGATACATATAACCATCTAATGGGCTTGGAAAGTGAATAGAAAATAGGTAAAAAGAAAAAAAAATATATCGTCAAACTCTGAAAGATTCATCCTTTAAAAGTAGCAGTGACAAGGAATCAAGTAAAAAGGTTCAAGCACTAAAAAAGGACTTGTAATGTATGATGGAGTTCAAAAATGTGAAAAAGAATCTTGGCCAAGTGAGAGAAGGGGAACTGTGGTGTGCAAATTCTAAGGAGGGCCATAGAAAGGGCTCCTATCCTAAGAAGCAATTTTGTGATATCTGCCAAATTGTGGGACATTCCACCAAGGAATGCCTACTTAATATGAAAATGAAGGGACACCAATAGGTATTAGTAACACAAGAAGTGTCCACCTCAGGAATGAATATGAACAATGATGCGGAAATGTTAGGAGGGTACTGAAACAACAATTGATATAGATGAGGTGGCAACAACAATAATAAGGGTTGAAGTTGTATACAATACGATCTAAGTGGATGGGTAATGATATAATGCCCTACATGCATCCTTGAGGCCACTTCACCAGATACTATACTATGAAGGGAATACCATAGTTGTTTTGGAGATGGTGTGGCCTTAGAGACCATGAGGATTCAAAATTCTCTAAGTCTAGGGTGAACCTATTAAGCACATAAACATGTGATGAGGAGACATTAGCTATCACTTGTGTGCAAACGAAAACGTATCCAGATCTAGAAGAGGAAAATAAAAGGTTGCAACAAGTGCGAGTAGAATTATAAAAAGAAATGGAGGTTGAAGAATCACAAACAAAGGACATTGCTGACACCTCAAGGAGGAACCAAGTAGAACAAAATATCATATGGAAAGTAATGCAAGCATAGGTTCACATGAACATGAATGACCTTACAATGGCTCAGTTACATACTGCAATAGTCAGCATGAAACCATCTCTGAAGGTGATGGAAGAGCCATGAAAAGATGCACAAGGTGGAAGCAGAATGATTGTGACATACCCAATGCTACTTGCACTCACTAGAGAAAGACACCCTACAATAGTGGAAATGGGTATTCTCAAAACCATCCTCATGGACACCATCATTGATGGAGCATCAGTAGTGAATGTACTACTAGAGGAAACATGGAAGAAGTTGGGGTAACCTACATTATGGCCATTTACATTTTAGCTGGTCACCATCAATCAACACGTAATCAAAGCCCTAGGGACCCTAATGGTACAACTTGTAATGATCGGGACAAAACCATTCTTATTGGACTTTGTGGTCATATTGTTGAAAAGAAAAGGGTACAATGCCATCCTTGGATGGGGCTGGCTAGTATAGGTGAAAGTAAAACATGACTGGAAAGGAATACTCTGTCCATAAAAGGCAGAGGTCAAAGATTTGAAATTGACCTACATAAAAAAATGGTAGGAGAGGAGGCAACATCATTAGATTCCGAAGGTGAAGGAGATGAAAAAGGGAAGAAATGAATGAATCCCAACAAAGAAGGAATCCTGAGACAAGAAGGAGGGTCCAACAATGATGACCTAAATTTGTTGAATGGCCTACTCCAATGGCAAATGGAGGACTATGATCTCTTTTCGAGCTACCAAATGTTAGGGGTCGAGGATAGAAATAAAAGAGAGGAAAGTGAATTTCCAAAGGAATATAGAGAAGTAAATGAAGGAGAGGAGCGGATAGATGAAACACCTACATATACATTTAGTGGAGATAAGCCTATTAAATACGAAGAACCCACATTAAAGATGATGAACTTAGGGGATGAGGTTAACCCAAAAAATATATTTGTAGTAGATGTATGGAATCCAATCCTGAAAGTAGTAGCATTTAAAGTATTTATGGAATATAAGGATAGTTTTGCATGGATGTATAAGGACTTGAAAGGGGTACTACCAGAATTATGTGTCCACTGCATCCTACTGATAGGAGTAGTACCTGTACGAAATTGGCCCTACCGGATGAACAAAAACTATGTTGCACGGGTCACAGATGAGATCAACTGAATTCTTGAAGTAGGCATTATTTTTAGGGTACAAATGAGTGAGTGGGTATCACTGATAGTGATATCTTTGAAAAAGAATACCACTCAAACAAGGATATGTGTGTACTTTTGATGCTTGAATGCAATAACAATTAAGGATCCATTTATGATACCGTTCACTGATAGAATTTTGGAGTAAGTTGTGGGGCATAAAATTTATTCATTCATGGATGGATTCTCCAGATAGAACTAGATATATATCACAGAATTGCAAAAGAAGATAGGCTCAAAACAACCTTCTTAGTAGAAGATGGGGTATATGTCTACAACAGATTGTTGCTCGGTCTATACAATGGTTTGACAACGTTTCAAAGAATTATCTTGCACATCTTCAACAAGATGTCAGTCAGAAACTTTAAAGCATTTTTGGATGATTGGTCAGTTTTTAGTGTGAAGGAAAAGCATCTAACTGCACTCAAAGAATCCATGGAAAGATGTAGATGAGCAAGACTAGCTCTAAATCCAAAGAAGTGCAAATTTATGGTACCACAATGGAAACTATTAGCACAAATCTTATGCAAAGCAAGATTAAAGACAAATCTTGAAAAAGTCTAGGTAATCCTATAAATGCCACCTTCAATAGATGCGACTGAAGTAAAATCATTCCTAGGACACATAGGATACTACTGAAGGTTCATTAAGAGTCTTGCGAAAATATCTTACTTGCTTGACAAACTAACCTGCAAGGGAGAACCCTACAAATGGGATATAAAGTAGAATGAAGCCTTTGAGGGATTGAGAACATGCTTAGCCACAACACCTATTTTGGCTTATCCAAACTGAGACAAGGAGTTCCATGTACATGTCGATGCATTGAACTATGCAATTGGAGTAACATTGGCACAAACAAGTGATCATGGATTAGACCATCCGGTATACTTTGTGAGCAGACTATTGTCTAAGGTAGAAAAGAATTATAGTACAACAAAATGGGAGGCTCTCAGAATGGTGTACATCATGCATAATTTTAGACATTACCTATTGGTGACTCCATTCGTATTCTACATAGATCATCAAGCCCTTCTATATGTCATGAACAAACTGATCATCCAAGGACAGATAAGCAGATGGCTATTACTACTGCAAGAGTTTACATTTAAAATTGTGATATGGCCAAGGTAAAGCCATATAAGCACAAATCATTTATTGAGGATTAAATCGAGAGAACCACTAGAGGGAGTCAATGACAATTTTCTCGATGCACAACTATTCTAGATTGTTGTACTACCATCTTGGTCCTGAGAAGTCAATTATTTCAATGGGGCAATTATCTAGGGAAATGTTGCCAAGTGAGTGGAGGAAATTGGTTTTGAGAAGTCAAACATTCCAATTGATTAACGAGTTTCTATATAAGATGGGACTTGACTAGATCTTACGAAGATGTGTTCTAGAGGAAGAAATATTGAAGGGATTGAAGGAAGCACACAAAGGACCCGTAGGAGGAACAACTGCATGTAAGATACTTTTGGCAAGGTTATGTTGGCCAACCATTCATGGCAACACCAGGGAGTGGATTTTTGCATGCGATACATGTCAAAAGGCAAGGAAGCCACTTAAGAGGGATTTCATGCCTCTGAATCCTTCACACACATAGGAATTATTTGAACGTCGGGGCTTGGACTTTGTCAGACCCCTCAAGGAGAGAAAACTTGGAGATGTAGGTACATTTTTGTAGCAATGGAGTACCTTACCAAGTGGGTAGAGGTGTGGGCCCTACCAACAACTCTATAGTGAGCATGATGAGATTCATCTATGAGAAAATCATCACAAGGTATGAGATCCCATTATAATTGCCAAGCAACCATGCAAGACATTTTGTCAATCATGTCATCCAACTACTAACCATACAATTTGAAATATACCATTCTTTATCGAGCTCGTTCTATCCTAGAGCAAACAAACAAGAAAAAATGACAAAAAAAATCTTGGTTGCAATAATCTACAAGTCTTGCATGGTTGAAGGTGAGGATTGGGAGGAAAAATTGCCATTGGCATTATGGGAAAACTGTACCTCTTATTAAGTCACCACAAGACACACTCCTTTCCAGCTTATGTATGGTTAGCAAGCCATAACGCCAACAGAATTCATGGTACCAAGTCTATGAATAGTGATCAAAAACAAGTTGGGAGATTGCACAACCTGAATAAACTTGACGAATGACGATTACAAGAAAAATGGGCCATCAAAGTTTCACAATGCAGACACAAGGTATGGCATGACAAGCACTTGAAACTAAATAGGTTCTAGCTTGGACAATTAGTCTTAAAATATAAAAGGCACAACAAAACCAAACTGGACAAATTTAAGGTGAAGTGGGTCGAGCCATATAAAATTCGTAAAGTGGGTGGTAACAGAAATAAAGCTATGCATGTTGGATGTAAAGGAGGTCATAGATGCAGTAAATAGGTCAAAATTAAAAATCTACCATGAAAGGAAAACATTTTTGGGAGAAAAGGAGATTCCCCAAGTAGTATAAAAATTTAATAATAAGTAGTAATATATATATATATATAAGAATAATAATTAAATATAGATACTTATAATCAATATGTGAAAAATGAGACCAAAGATAGAGGAGTATATGTAAAAGATTTTTTGTAATAGAGAAATGATAAGATTATGGAGAAAAGACACCATCCAAAAGATTGTACACCATACAATAAAAGAGAGGAAGGGTAGAAGACAATAGTAACATAAGACTGTACAACTAATCTACCTACTATATGGTCAATTGGAGATGTCGTACAACCCTAGAAGGAAACAATTGTATACCATATGACCAGTGTAAGGAGAATGAACATAATGTAGCTGCTTACCATACAAACTTAATAGGTTTAACAAGAAAAGAGGGTTATATCATATGGTGTATGAACTTTGTAGAGAGAGTGTTATACCGTACAGTGTACGAACTTCAAAGAATATATTTATATCATACAACATATAGACTAAGCAGAGAGTAGTGTAGGCATGTAATAAATGAGGCACCATATAGCTAGGGAGAGCCAGAGGATGGTTGGAGAAGACAGAACTAGATGCAGACCACTGTATGGCCTTAAGGGAATAGAATAGATAGTACCATACGACTATGATACCATATAGCTAAGGTAATTGAACATGGGCCACCGTTGCAACAAAGATATTGCATGACCACTTAATCCTGGAGGGACACTATAAGTATATAGATCATACACGAGGGACAAAAAGCCTGTACAGCCACCAGGTAGAGATAAGAAAACCGTACGGACCAACAGGAAATAGACAAGCCTGTACAATGCATGATAGGGTTAAGAGGGCCATCTATATGGACATTATGAAAGTTCAAAACCATTAAGTGGTAGTCACTATCCCATGTATATCATACAAAATAAAGAAGCAATTGATTGAGTGGTGAAGGTCGTACACATCATGGAGTCAAATCGAGCCATATAGACTGACGAATCAAGACATCATACGAACAGTGTTATATCTTAGGCAAGAAGGGAGAAGTCCATCATTGTACAGTAGTTGGGAAACTTTTCCACCTGCTCACAAACTGTTTCTTGCAAATAAAAGGACAAAAGAGGTGTCACTTATGCAATCAACAGGGAAAAGAGCATGGAGGAAAAAATTAGAAGATTTGACAAGCAGCAAAATGAATAGGAATGTACAAGCTTTACCATTGGGAGTATGTTTTTAGGAAGTAGATGCAAAATGAAGGCAAGGGCACAAGTATAATTAGTTGCAACTATGAACCTCACACTTTAGAATGTGGCGTTTGAGGGTTTGAATAGGTTGGAGTGTAGGAAGTGGTGGCAAGAGACCCCAAATGACCATTTTGTGAAGGAAATCATGTAGAGGGTGCAGGTGGAATGGATGTTGTAGATGCCAGTGTTCTACATTCATAACTTTGAGTGTTTTCTTTGCACCATGCTAGAAGCCTATGACTGATTTTCATGAAAAAGTGCATTTTTGTATTTGGGATAGAACCTTGTGATATCTTTTAAAGCAATACACTTCACCAGGGTGTTTGACATACCTTGTCATGTGTAGGGATGGAGAAAAATTACAAGCCAAAGAAACTAAGTTGGGAAGTGAAGGCACAGCTCGTATAACTAGTATGTGGTAAATGACCCTTGGTAAAAAGAAAAGCTTTAATGGATACTTCAAAGGGAAGAGGATTGAAGAAATCCTATGTATAGGAAGGGCACTAGAATTGTTTGATGGATCTAGTAAAAAGTAGACTCACTGGATCAAGTAGGGCATCAAATATCTCATTTCTATAGGTGACCATGATGAATGACATCATGAATGGGAGAGTATATGATTGGGCATCTTTATTGGTTGAGTGCATGAATGAGTTTATGATACTGCAACACAAAACATTCAATATGCCACACTATACCACCAGTCTATTTCTTGACGCCATAGTATGGATGATACCTAATGATAGACTAGACATCAAACCAGGTTCGATAGAACTAGGGTAGCCTCTAATCATGAAATGGAAGCACCTTGATACTCTAAGAGGGCAGAAGGCCATCTAATAGAAGAGGTTGTGATAAGAGGTAGAGAGCTCTAAGCATGGCAATAATAATGATAGTGGGACGCAGGACACATCCTCCAAAGACATTGACAACTCTGAGGAGGACGTTGAGGACGAGGAGGATGATGAGGACATTGAGGTTAACACAAGGCCACTAGTATTGTTTCTGAGGTCCTTTGCAGCTACTTCTCACTCTCACTTAATTCCAATAGGTGCTCACATTCAAAAATTTGGACAGAGTAGGAAGCCTATGGTTATGACCCTAGTCACCACAGTAGCTAGACCAGCAGCATGACTAGCACCTTGGCCATTAGTTTGGCCAACATTAGCACCTGCAAGGGTTGCTGAGCCTTTAGTTGATTGAGAGGCTTTGCCAGCTACAACTATAGTTTTACTAGAGATAGGGGTTGAGACACATACAATCATGGTTATACTCGATGATGAGGTAGAGGCATAGGAGGGAATGATGGAGGTACTTGTGCAGGAGGTTCTTAAGAGTTTAGGGACACCATAGGTTAGACTAGGGCTAGTGGGATCTGATGTAGTGGTGATGATAGAGGATAGATTATTAACTGATTAGGATGCTGCTGTCGGGGACTTAAGTGACTAGTAGCTGAGTGGGTATTTGGGTAGGAGGTTAAACATTAGACCGATAGTGTTCACACTTGTCACTATCTCACCTTTGACAGAGGTATCTGAAGTGATAGATCCTAACTTCGACAAGGAGCATGACTAAGAGGATGGTGGAAGTGGTAGAGACAAACATGACCCTAAATCTCACAACGCCACCTAACCCTTCACCGACTATAGAGGAGGATATGGAGACATACTTAGTAGATGTACTGACTCGAGGTAGATGAGTAGCATCCTCAGCTCAAATGTGCCTTGGAGTTGGTAGTACGGGAGTTAGAGCAGGTTTTGGCATTTATGAGGGTTGGTTTTCTAGTGGCCTTCTTCATATGTTTCGAGGCGAGAGGATGCCCAAGCATAGAGACCCCAAGGAAGTAGAGGATTGGAATACTCAGGAGCTTGTGGTGGAAAACAGAGTCGAGTAACTCTCACAAGGGATAGTATAGGTGTATCTAGAGGCCTACTATGCCCTATGTAGGAGTAAGGAAGATCAAGTAGTAGCAGTAAGGTCTCGAAAGGAGACAAATACCAGACTAGCCTCAGTACAAGTGAGTTTGGCCACCCAACAAGCGACTTGGAAAAAGGAGCGCACAACACTCATTGCTGAGAAGGCAACAATTGTAGCTCAGTTCAGGGATGCAAATAAAGAATTAGATACAAAGGAAGTGGAGCTCTGAAGAGCTGACATGATGAAAAGGGCACTTGAACTACAGATGTATGCTAAACTAAATTTGGATGCTCGAACGTAATAGATCCACGAGTTGCGAGCACAATTGAACAAGCTGAGGGCATAGAAGATGTCTATCACACCATGGATGCATCCCTCTTCTTAGTTTGTTATGAGTCTTGATCTAATTAGTAGTTTAAGTCATATTTTGAAATTTGATGTATAATTTGTCTCTATTTTCTCATCCAATGATGATTGTACTTTTTGGGAGGGATAATGTTATCAGTAAAAAGTATATTATAGCCAATGGGTAGAGTTAGTATTTGAAAGGTTGCATGACGATTGAGTCACCCCTTCAAGAAGTATATGTATATCATCAGAATGAATTATGAATCATCAATTTACTTGAAATTTCATATCTACTTATATGAATAATGTATCTGTTCTATGTTACATTCTATTATATTAATGCGATAAGTATTTGTTTACCCTGTATGGTAAACACTTTTCTCTGCAATGGAAGATTTTTTATTTGCGTAGTCTTTCTATGGAAAAATGAGGTGCATGCAATGAAATTGTAGTTGTGCTCACGTTTATGGATATAACTGTGTGGAATTTTGAAATTAAGTAGGTGTTAAGACTGGTAATAAAACTTGGGTATTTTTGTTTTGAAATGATGAGGAGAAATAGTTTATAAGTTGTTGCATTGATTTTTTGGTCTTGGTAGTAAAAGAGAACAAAAAATGAAAAAAAGTTTGTATGGGTGTGTACAACATTTGGATGATGTGGTGTGAAAGGTCTGTAGCATTTTTATTAAGAAGGGCGTGATTCAGCAAGAGTGCATGACTATGTGAAATGTAAAACAAATAAAAACAAGGTAGTAATAAAGAAAGAAAAAGATACATGGTTTTTTGATCCAAAAGGGTTCTCCATGAGAAATCTGGTGTTTTCATTTTGATGGTTTCTTTCTTTAAGTTTTTATGTTGGCTTATCATCATGCATCTATAAGTTAAAATATTTGCAATATTGATTCACCCCCTTCCTATTAGTATTGCATGTGTGCTCTTCACATAAGATTTAAATCTTTATGAGCAGACTCTAAAGTATTTAATTACAGATCTAGAAGCAGAAAGTGATGATGTTTATGAGAAGATTTCAAGTTGTATGCATATTTTTGGAGGTAGATCAAATCTGATTGAAGAAGAAGATCAAACACTTAGGGTTGTATGCTTTTGTTGGTTGGTATATTATTTTCGAAGAGATTGGAGTGTTTTGCTGAGTTGGTAACTAATTGCAGGGATTGGTGCTTGCAAATAATCTAAAGGGAATTGATGTGTCTTGTGGACTGGTGCCTACAAAATTTGCAAGAAGTTTCTAATATAAGCACTATTTTCTCGTGGTTTTCTCTAAGATGTCATATTTGCTCCAAAAATCTCAAATTTAATATTTGGTTTTGTCAAATTAGTAGTCAGTTTGAAGTCTTGTCAAATTCATTTGTTTCCTACAAAATTCCCCGTAGATTCAATATTTTGAACCCTGGTCAACTTCAGAAAAACTCATAGCGAATGTGGTAAATGCTATCAGAGCGTGGGTGAAATTTGACATAAAATAAAATTAGGAAAAAGATGTTATTTTGTCAACTTTATTAACATTGGAATAAAGTGCTTTTTGAGTGGCAACAAATCTAAAATGACCCTATTTTGGCCTTTTATGCATTGACATACCTAAAATGACATCGTCACAAATATTTAGTGCATATTATCACCTGCATTTGGGGTTATTTTGTAACAAAAGTTTTCATTTTGTGCATTCAACTTCCACAATATTCGAATTCCACTTTGCAGTGAGCTAGTGTTCCACTTTGTAGTGAGCTAGTGTTCAAGCAGTGAATTTTTACAAGTATTTAATGTTAAGTTAGTTTTTTAATTATTTTTAAATTTTTTTATTTTTTATTAATATTTTGATTATTCAATTCTCTGCTAATTAGTTTTCGTTGTTATCTAGTTGAAGTGCTTGCCTTTTTGTAGTAGGTATTGGACTATTAGTATTGTCTATAGGTATTACTATATTAAAGTCTAAATATTAGTGTTCACTATTATATATTTGAAGTGCTTTCGTTATGATGGACCTTGAAATCATTTTTTTTCATATGAAGCTTAATATTTTTGTTTCATAATGGAGTCACAGTGGAAGTTCTTGCCCATTAACTATTTGCCATAAGTTTTGTGCACTTGCAATTAATCTAGGTTGTATATGACTGAAACTCTAGAAGTTGTTTGTTTTGCATTTTTTACAAAATGAAAATAAAATGTTTTTTTTAAGGTTTATTTCCTTGAATCTTTTGTCACTGCTGTAACTTGTTTTGTTTTTGTAGATTCTATTAGCTGCAAGTGCTTCTATTGCCCTTAATCCCCACTCCAAAATCAATAGATATTCCCCACTTTGGAAATATGTGCAAATGATTCGACCAGTGTCATGTGGAGGAGGTTATGCATAGATTTGTAGCCACTACAAAGAGGAATTTAGTAGCTCTTATAGTAGAGTGAAAGCACATTTGTGCTTTATTCCTCAAAAAGGCATCAAATTTTGTATCGAGAAGCCAAGAGTAAACAAAGTGCTACCTAAGACCTTCCTTCCAAATCACATTATAAACAAATTTATTCAAGGACAAAAGCAAGTAGAGGAAGTTGTTGGGAGGGAAAATTCTTCACATTCGCTGGAAAGTGGTAGGCCTATAAAGAAAGGAAAAAAATCATTTTTTTCTTCAACTACCACTCCTAGTAAACTACCTATAGAGGGCCATCCATTCTTGCATCCTCAACAAAAGATTGTAAGTAAGAGAGTAGTGGGACCCTTGGAATCATCATTCCAAAATGAAGCTAGAGACATTGCTGATCAAGCCATAGACAGAAGCATCTATGCAAATGAATTGTCATTTAATATTGTTCGCTCACTATATTGGGAATACATGGCGAGGGCAGTTAATGAGGGTGCAAACAGGTTCAACAGCCTTGAATATGAGAAGATGCACACCACTTTATTGGATGATGAGGTGGTCTATGTAGAGAATGCCATGTTGCCCATCAAGGATTCATGGCTTGAAATACATGTGACAATTGTAATGGATGGATGGAAAGATACAAGGAATCATCCTTTGGTGAATGTTATTGCAGTGTCTACAAGAGGTGCAATGTTTTTGAAAGGCATGGATTGTGAAGGAGAGGTAAAGAATGGTCCTTTTATTGCAAACATTCTCATCCAAGCTATTGAGCAAGTTGGCCCTTAGAATGTTGTTCAAGTAGTAATCAACAATGCGAAGAATTGTAGGGCTGCCAGCTTACTAGTTGAGCAATGGTATGAACACATTTTTTGGACACCTTGTGTTGTGCACTCTATCAACCTAATGCTGCAAAAAATTGGCACTAAGGTTGAGTGGATAATAATGTATGAATAGGCTCAATGTCACAAACCACCATATTATAATAATTCTCAAAATTGGAGTTACTAAAGGTAATTTTAAATGTTTAAAATTTAAACATGTTTTAGAAATCTAGTTACTAAAGTTTGGTAAACTTTCTACGTTTTCATGTTTTTAATCTATTATTGTTTTAGAGGTGGATATAATCTTAAAATCTTTCCACATCAAATCACCACTCATATCAACAAACACAACATTAATGTATTGTCCATTGAAATTAGATTTTCAACTAATTCCATTTATTCTAAGAAAGTCTCAACTAGCCATTATTGGCACCCATTAACACAAGATTATTAGTAAGTACAAGGCAGGCCATTTTGGAGATAATGCTATGATAATTGATATGGCTATAAATTTATCCATTAAAGATCCATTTCCTAGTCTAGGTGAGTTATTCAAGCCAAACTCCTGCCTAATCCACAAGGTACTTATGTGAAGATCTCTTCCCCCAATTCATCTATAACACTCACAAATCCCTTGTTCCTACTCCCATAGTCACAACTCCAATTTGACTCCTTACCTCCCTTCAACCCTCATAAGCACCATCTAGGATCTTTTCACAATTGCAACTTCAAGGTAGTATAGAGGCATTAGACATCATTCTAACTGGTCACGTACTATTCCTAGAGTCACAAAGAAGTACTCCAATACCCACATCAAGATTTTTCATACAAGTGTAGATTCTCAGTTTTTTCCTAATAACTTTAAATTGCTCCAAAACACCACCCAAAAAAATTATATGTTTGGATCCCCATTTGAAAGAACTACAAGAGTTCAAAGTTTTAGTTTCTCAATTCATTCAATTAGTGAAGGTTTTGAATTGTCTCAGCCAGAGCTTCCAAAATCTTTAGGTTCTAATGAAAACCCACACCAACTTCACCAATAGCTTAGGGACACTTCAAATATCTATTTTCTATCGTTCAGCATCTTCCTACACCTCCAAAAACCTCTGCTATTATAGATTGTTACACTTCCTGGTTAGCCACATACACATGTCTAACCACAAACTTACTGCAAATTGCAAAGGTTTGATGAATGGAAAGAAAAATAAAAAAGAAATATTATAGTATACAAACCTATCCCTCTCTCTGAACAAAATTAGAGTTTTTCATTAGAGGAATGAGGAGGAATAGGCCATTTCGCTTAAAACCCTAGTTACAAGCCATAACAGGGCCAACATGCATAAACAATTTGCCTGAACTCACCAGTTGCACTATTTCACAAGTACATTTGACCTCATTTTCAACAAATATTGGTCAAAATATTGACCTAGGTTGGTTGAAATGTCAACCAACCAATTCATCAAAAGTTTTCTCATCAAAATTTTGACCAACTCATTGGTTGGTCAAAATTTCGACCAATCTATTGTTCAAAATCTTTCAAAGGCCCTGGCGTAATTTCTACCAAGCATTGGTCAAAATTTTGACTAATTCTTGGTAGAAAATTGCCAAGCATTGGTTGAAATTTTGACCATGCTTGGTAGAAGCTTGGTCAAAAACTACTAGGCATTGGTCAAAATTTCAACCAATGCTTGGTCAAATTTTTTTTTGAGGTGTTCTATAAAACAATTCAAATGCCTTGCCTATGATTTGATATTTTGCATGCATCCTGCACTCTCTCATCATGATGATGCTATAAAACACACACAATCAAATCCAAAACAAAGTTGCATTACAAATAGATTGTGGAAATCTGATATTTTTAATTTTGCATGCATGTCTACTCGGACAATCACAACTTAAACATATATATAATCTCATCAAATCTATTATATATATGTTTAAGTTGTGATTGTCTTAGTAGACATGCATACAAAATTAACATGTATTAGATTTCCACAATCCATTTGTAATGCAAGTTTGTTTTGGATTTGATTGTGTGTAGTTTTTAGTATCGTCATTTCAGATCACTCTCTATAATCCATCATCAGCCAGATGAGAGAGTGTCGGATGCATGCAAAATGTCAAATCATAGGTAAGGCATGTGAACTATTTTATAGAATGCCTCAAAGAAGCTAAGAATATTGAAATACTTACAAGGGTAGGGAAGCTCGCTAGAGCATTGTTGATGAAAACCAGAAGGTTCCACTTTCCAATAAAATAGAGTTTAGCGCTAAGTGGTACATTTAGATTTTGTGTATTATTGAAGTGAGACCTAACATTTTCCACCATAGCTAGCTTACTTTTGTGGATCAGAATGATTTTTAGAGTGTTTGTATCTCAAAATATAACTTTTGTTCTTAACAAATCCAAATATACCAAATGCAACAAAAAGATAAGGCCGGCCATAAATTTTAAGATGCTCACCTTTGAACAAGATGGAATAACAGACATTTCATTGCTAGGTGGAGATTTCTAAGCTAAATTTGTCTCAGAAATGGACCCCAAAACACACACATAGAGGTCCAAATGGAGAAGGCCTCCTTCCAAGCAAAGAAGAAGTGGTATTACATCTGAAGCAAATCTTAAAACCTATCATACCCCACTTAATGATATTTTCAGAAATGACCATCTTATCTGTGAGACAAACCACTAAAATATTTTAAAATTGAGATTAATATTCAAATTCCATATGCTATATAAGTAGCAATCAAAAGATTCTCCAACCTCGAGGGAATGAGTGCCAGCCCTGACAGAATAGCAACCTCGGGAACTAATGTCACTCCACATTAAATTGTCAGCACTACGAGTAGAAATAGAAAGGATTGTGATGTGAATATCAGGATTTAACTGTGTGATTTTTGAGTCAAACTCGATGACCCATGTTTCATGAGTAGTGATTCAACATGAATCCATCTCTCATGAGAATAAATGGAACACTTAGCACTCATTGGATCTAGGTGATGCTCACAGGGGTGAAGCACCGGGACTTCCCGAGAGGTCACCCATCCCAGTACTACTCCAGCCTGAGCGCGCTTAACTATGGAGTTTCCTCCACAGTTAAACCCAAAGCTTGCAACCGCATTTGCAAAACCTTCACCAAGTGTTGTGCCTTATGAACCATTCATTAGAAAGCCCCTTAAGCTCATCAATTGATAAGTAGGAGATGATTTCCACAGCTAGTCAAATTGTGATGTGAATATCAGGATTTAACTGTGTGATTTTTGAGTCAAACTCGATGACCCATGTTTCATGAGTAGTGATTCAACATGAATCCATCTCTCATGAGAATAAATGGAACACTTAGCACTCATTGGATCTAGGTGATGCTCACAGGGGTGAAGCACCGGGACTTCCCGGGAGGTCACCCATCCCAGTACTACTCCAGCCTGAGCGCGCTTAACTATGGAGTTTCCTCCACAGTTAAACCCAAAGCTTGCAACCCCATTTGCAAAACCTTCACCAAGTGTTGTGCCTTATGAACCATTCATTAGAAAGCCCCTTAAGCTCATCAATTGATAAGTAGGAGATGATTTCCACAGCTAGTCAAATTGTGATGTGAATATCAGGATTTAACTGTGTGATTTCTGATTGATGAGCTTAAGGGGCTTTCTAATGAATGGTTCATAAGGCACAACACTTGGTGAAGGTTTTGCAAATGGGGTTGCAAGCTTTGGGTTTAACTGTGGAGGAAACTCCATAGTTAAGCGCGCTCAGGCTGGAGTAGTACTGGGATGGGTGACCTCCCGGGAAGTCCCGGTGCTTCACCCCTGTGAGCATCACCTAGATCCAATGAGTGCTAAGTGTTCCATTTATTCTCATGAGAGATGGATTCATGTTGAATCACTACTCATGAAACATGGGTCATCGAGTTTGACTCAAAAATCACACAGTTAAATCCTGATATTCACATCACAATTTGACTAGCTGTGGAAATCATCTCCTACTTATCAATTGATGAGCTTAAGGGGCTTTCTAATGAATGGTTCATAAGGCACAACACTTGGTGAAGGTTTTGCAAATGGGGTTGCAAGCTTTGGGTTTAACTGTGGAGGAAACTCCAGAGTTAAGCGCGCTCAGGTTGGAGTAGTACTGGGATGGGTGACCTCCCGGGAAGTCCCGGTGCTTCACCCCTGTGAGCATCACCTAGATCCAATGAGTGCTAAGTGTTCCATTTATTCTCATGAGAGATGGATTCATGTTGAATCACTACTCATGAAACATGGGTCATCGAGTTTGACTCAAAAATCACACAGTTAAATCCTGATATTCACATCACAATTTGACTAGCTGTGGAAATCATCTCCTACTTATCAATTGATGAGCTTAAGGGGCTTTCTAATGAATGGTTCATAAGGCACAACACTTGGTGAAGGTTTTGCAAATGGGGTTGCAAGCTTTGGGTTTAACTGTGGAGGAAACTCCATAGTTAAGCGCGCTCAGGTTGGAGTAGTACTGGGATGGGTGACCTCCTGGGAAGTCCCGGTGCTTCACCCCTGTGAGCATCACCTAGATCCAATGAGTGCTAAGTGTTCCATTTATTCTCATGAGAGATGGATTCATGTTGAATCACTACTCATGAAACATGGGTCATCGAGTTTGACTCAAAAATCACACAGTTAAATCCTGATATTCACATCACAATTTGACTAGCTGTGGAAATCATCTCCTACTTATCAAATAGAAAGGATACCAAACAACTCTTCTTGATTAGCACCCACCGGCTTAGATGTTCCTTAGAAAGACCACTGAACTAGATCTATTTAATATCAATTAGAATTCGTGTACATGTAATTGGATTTTGCATTATCTCCTCTTGCCTTTGATAGAATTGAACAGGTAAGCGAATTTGTCAAAATCTCATCTGTGGCTCTAATACTAAGGATGTTGGTAATTTCTTTTGCTAATTTTTTCTCTTTTCTTTTTCATCTGTTTTACCATTTTTAATCTTATCAAGCCTTGAGAGATTTGCTATGTCAAGGAACCTGAGTTTATGTTTAAAAGGCTACCCAGAGATGCAAAATGGAGGAGATTCTTTGACGCCGTCCTGAGCAAAACGTAAGTCTTGTTTGAAATCATTTGTGGGATTCAAACTGTGATTGAAAATTTTCCTGATTTTCCAATAGACCCAGAAAATGTTGTACCGTATTGTGATTAGACAACACTCTTCTTGTTTTACCTTTTCTTGTAGATGCAAAAGAGGCAACTAGAGTGATTTTTCTCTAGCATTATAAGAGTTTTGAGTAAACATGCAAAATAAGATCTGTGCAGCAAATTCTGCTTGATCTTTGATCTCCAATCGAATCCATTGTTTTTGCAAATCTCCTATAATTGTCAAAGCTAATCTTCCACTTAATGGTCTTGCATTCTTCTCTCTTGTTGGAAGAAACTATTTGGGTATCCTCACTTACAACAAGTAGCCTATATCCTCCAGGATCATCACAATTCTGTTTCCAAATTCAAATAATTCCCTCTAGGGATCTACTCTTCCACTAAAAAAAAGTGTCTGGAGCGTTAGTTTCTTGTTTCAAACATTTTTCCATCCACATCTCTTCAATTTCCTCTGTTTTTGTTTTGAACAACTGCATTTGCCATTGCACAAAGTTTGCATCTTCATCTGCATTATTTTATACATATATAAATCTTCAAATTTACAGTTGAGTTTCTTCAACTCTGGTAACTTAATCTATCAGGTGAGGTTTTTGAATCCTACAGAAACAAGTAGTTTTATATCATTGCTTGTTATTCTCTTTTCGAAAACCATTCTTCTCTAGGATCTCCATCATGAAATGACCTATATCAGAGATCTTAATCCTCTGGAACTGATAGACCTTCTATCTAGTTTTCATTGCTTTGTGTACTTTGTTCTCCTACATTTTCATGCAGCTGTTCCATCCATTAAAACTCCTCCGATATTATCACTGTTTCTTCATTCAATTGACAGCTTCAGTTTGATGTACCTGAGGTTCAATCATTGGACAATTTGAAATGGCGTAAGTCTTTGCCTCTGGTTAACCGAGTTGTTGTAATTTTTTCGTTGAGCTTACTTTAACACACTGCCCTGCTATTTGGGGTTTTTCTCTAGCAAACAATTTAAGCAATTTTCCAATAATTAGTGATTGCCTTTGTTAATGCTCATTTTGCAGATGATATGTGATTCTGTGTCCATCTTCCACCACATGGAACATAGTCTACCAATACTAACTATTTTATGCTCTTAGGTGCTTTTGCAATTTCTCAAGGAAATAAATCGGCTTCTTATTTGCATGATCATCTTTTCTACGGGCAGAAATTGCATGATCATCTTTTCTACAGGGCAGAAACTCAAACCATTTAGAAAACTCATCAGCAAAATCATGGACTCAAGTACCTTCTGTGTCATGGAGAATCTCAAAACAAGATCCACAGAAAACTCTAATGGCATTGAATTCCAGAATATCGACAATCCTTATTTAGATCTATGTACAGGCTCTAAGGATAATTCTATTGAATTGACTTTGGCATCAGTTTTTAGTTCAGAGCCCATAAACAGCTTAGTTTGCTTCCTTTCTCAATTTAATGAGTGTGAAGGATGATAGGACTGGGTCAGTTTTGGCTTATTGCCAGGTGCCTTTTTTTTTCAGCTCATTCAGAATAAGTGGAAGCTTCGGGTTTCCCAGTTGGGGAAGCATATAAATTGCTTGAACCCATGGAGCAGGGTTCAACTACTGCTTTGCTTACGTAAGATTTAGGAGCCATTTATATTTGATTTTTATAGCTTCTTAGTTCTGGTTTCGATAGGATACTCATTTTTTCAGCCTCTCATAAGAATGCATTCTTATCTTCATCAAATCAGTGAGGTGAAGCACATATCATCTGCGTATTGATGTCTTGCCTAGCTTTAAACTTTACACGTCTCTATAGAGAAAAAGGCAGAAAGAAAATTCCTTTGTTGCTAAAAATCCCTAACAAAAAAATTATGGACATTGACATGGAGCTTGTATCTCACACTTCATAGAATTTACCTATTAAAATTCATGACAATATTAAACTTCATGTATCTCTGTATTAAGTTTTAACTCACTATAAACAATTAAACATCAGAATAAATTATTAATACTAAAAAAAAGTATACGTGTTCCTTCATTTATAAATAGGAAGTCCCTAATCCAGGAAAAAAATAATATCAACAAACACACAAGAACCATCTCTTGTTAATGCACATATCGCAAAATCCATTATTACTATCATAATTAGAACTTGAATTGTTGAAACCTATTCATAAGCATATATTACATCTATGGAATAGCCAGAAACCCAGCATTTTGTATGTTTGAAGTGAATATCTGAAATGAAGTACTGAATACATACGTCTCTAATTTCTTGGATAACAAACTGCACAGGACTAGAACATAAAGTATCATACAAGCGAATTCTTTGGAGTTCTCGGCTTTTTGGTACAGGTAGGATGACCTCAGGAGTTGTGTTCCCATTGTGAAATACAACTGATTTACTCCAGTAGCCAACATAGCATCGCTGGCTTGCAATAATTACCTAAGACAAAATTAAAAAATTATTAAGCTAATGAGAAGTCACAATACGAATTTCTCAACATTTTCTAATTTAAATCAATGTCGCATACCCCTTCATTGACATAGCTTCGACGATATGCATACAACTACAAAGCCTCCTCAGCTGGAGTACCCATGTATACAAGATACACACACACCATCAAACCTGTCCTGCCTTTACCTGCCTGTTTGGATATTATAAAAATGTAGTGCAGCATCACATATCAATAGTCCAATATGCAAGGATGGATATAATTTAGCAAACCCAAGTCGCAAGGAATCTTTAAAATATATGTTATATTACCGACTGGCACTATTGAGAACTATAAGCCTTAGGTATCAACATGGAATCGACATAGTAAAGGAAACACACTGCACTTATAAGCAATGCAACCATTACCGACAAAACAGAAACTGAAAGCAGGTAAATGAAATTATCAAATTATGTCTGATATTTCAGGGCCAGGTTACAGAAGAATGATAAATATTAAACAATGTGCAGGATAAGTAAGGGATTACTGAGTGCAATTTTAAATAGGGCTTGACATAATATTTGATCAAGCATGTACCTTACAACAAGGTGTTTATTAAAATACACAACTACAGCTCACAGAATAAATAGTGCTGTTAATAAACATAGTGCAGGTTTTAGTAGTTAATGAGTGCAATGGCATTTCAAGGGAGGCTTGACACAATTTTTGTATCAAATCTATACCTTAACAGAAGGCATTTACAAAAATAAATAAATAAAGTTCCCAAAATAAGTAACACTGTTAATAAACAATATCGAGCACCATGGCTCTGAAAAACTCCCCCATTCTAATTTTAGCAGCGTGTATATTGACTATCACTACATACATGAGCCATCTTCCATAGGATCACTTCTTGGGAAGGAATCCTTAACTAATTACAAAGAATTACATGTTCTAGTAAATTGTCCTCTGAACTTGGATTTCTCAAGTTAGCAGGTGAGAGATGAAACCAAATCTGTTATCAGACTCTTATTCTTTACTGACTCGTCAGTCCACCTGTAAGGCAAAATAGAAAATCAAATCAATCTCAAGGTGTTTAAATGACATTCCAGCAATCATAGGCACCATCTAAAAGATCCTTTTCAGCCTAAAAAGTTCCACTGTTGCCATAAATCCATCTTAATTGAAATTCATCAAACAAGCCAATGAGTTGCAGAGTAAACAAATTATGTTTTCATCATAGAGGATTGCTATTGTAAATATCCAAATAAAATCATTTTCATGAGTTAGTCTTCCAACAGAGTCAATCTTCCTCACTATGCTCTTAAAAAACCAATTTTCTCAGCACCCTTCATGTTCATTAATTCTAGTTTTCCAAACTGGAAATGCATATTGTATTGTCAAGCACCTGTGTCCCTCCATTGAAGTCCAGCTCAAGACATCTCCACTTTTCAAGTGTTGCATTAAGATTGGAACTCAATTTTAAATGTATCAAAGAGAGGGATTTTTTCATCACTTAACTTTGTCTTCTTATACCAGAGTTCTGCATTACTTCCATAACTAAAGTCTAATAATTGATGAAAAAATGGTTATGTTTTGTCACAAAATCCTTCCAATTTTCAGCATATTTCCTGACAATAGATGTAGTACTTTCTATAATAAAGAATAATAACAAAAGAAGCAAACAAAGAAGTGAGAATTATCTTTGATATAAAGATGACATCTCTCATGAATTGCTTCATTTCCCAATCCCTGCATTGCATTTTCTTTTTTTCATAGCGTTTGCAATTTCCAAATCAACTTGTGCATTCATCCACATATTGATAAAAGCTCACAAGTTAAAAGACTAAATATATGAAAGGATGCAAACAGAGATTGTGACATATAAAAATCAATAATCAAAAGCACAGAATACTATAACAACCAGAAAGGCTCCAAAGACTTCCTCAGAAGAATATCATTCACAAAACCATCAATATTAGGCAGTTCAAATTGAAAGATGATAGTACTGGCTGTTCTTAGACTTGTTCAATAACAAGTACCTAATGACAATTTCACTGAACCAATAATCAAAACCACACTCCACACATAGCAGATACTGAACAAGGGTAAGATTAAATCTTATAGATACTGGGCTCCAAAGAACCACGGAATATAATCCATCAACAATTATGAATTAGAGCCCAGTTGAGTATATGCAATAAAGTGATTTTTCTTGCTACAATGGAATAAAAATTGAAATCAAATGTATTTCAAAAGACTGGAAAACTAGATTAAATAATATTTGAAAATATACTCATAATATTGAACTTCTCTGCAAGGAAAATCAGAGTATGAGATCACTATAGGTGAAAGTAAAACAAGAACTCCACAATCAAACTAATTTGAAAGAGTTTCAGCTAAGTGTTAATGTCCTTTCACATAAATCCAGGGACCATTTCATGAAATCCATTGTAAATGCAACCAATAACAGTTCCTGTAGTTCATCTTTAATATCAACAGAGAACATATTTACAGAAAACAATTGACTAAATACCACTTTGATGTATAAAATAAGTGTTCGATATAGGAACCTACCTTTTGGACATAGCCCTCAATGTATTGCAACATATTGTTCGAATATAAGTAGTGGTTAAGGTCTGGAACAAATCCAAATCGATCACAAACATTTATCAGTGGACGAGCATTTGGAAGTCTTGCTTCCAGAAGGAAGTTCTTTGTCTTTTCAGCATCATAGAAGTTTGACTCCCTTGTAACACATTCCACCTCCTTGATTTGTCCAGTTTTGGCTGCTGCTTCAATGTATTTGAAGTGAATTTCAGGATCCTCACTACCAATGACATCCAAAATGAAGTTTGCCATATAAGCATCAATTTGAAGTCAAATCAAATGGATTTCAAGTAACAAAATAATATAAGTGACAATCTCAATTCAAATCCCTTGGAGCTCAAATATGCACCCAAGAAGAAATAAAGACCTTCATAAGACTTGACCTATTCAAACAACTTGATGCATGAATCTACACCCAATTGTTTAGAATATTCTTTTGCAGTCTGTGAGACATGAAAGAAATTATCAAAAACAAAGATAGCATTTATCTTTGTCATCTACACCCATTATTGATTTAAAATGTGCATTAAAGCTGCAAGCTTTTTACCTGGACAATGATTTGGAGATTTCCCCTCAAGTTAACAAGGAGGAGATCTTTCATGCACTCCAATGCCCACTCTCTAGAAAGGGTCCTAGAGAACTCGACAAGGGCTTGAAAAGTTCTGGAATCAGTAAGGGAATTGATAGTTTCTATTCAATTTCAAGAGCATAGGATGTTTCACAGACCTGTGGCTCAATAGCGTGGGTGTTGACAATTACACCTTTGATATCATGCAACTCTGTATAGTGCTGTAACCAAACTTACAATATTAGTGATGCATAAATATTTCCTAAGAAACCATTTGACATAAGGAAAAATGGAGTAAACCTAAAAAAAATTTCCACAAAAATTCATATAGACAATATTTCATACAAAATATTCAATCTATATTAAAGCTCAAGTGTACTCCCAACAAATCACCTACCTGAAGTGCGCGCATATATAAACCAGCTTTCTCACACAACTGTGCTATACGTATATAAAGAAGCTTTCTCACACAACTGTGCTATACGAGGATGGTCATAGTGACTGAAAATTCTATTTGCCAAGATAGCATCAGCAACATTAGGGAAAGTGACCAAATTAATCTCAATAACCTATAGTTTACAGGGCTTGAACTACAGTGATTTGGATAATATTGACCACGGAACCATTGTTGTTTCCAGTCTGACCGATCTTTGGTTATTCTTTAGGTTGTCTCTTAGATTTACGACCAGCTTCACTTCGATAGTATTTAGTCGCACTCCTAAGATATTGTGCTTTTCTTCATTGCACTCATATCTTTCCCATTTCTTCTTTTTGTCCCAAGTCTGTCTAATATTTCCCCTTACCTGCTAATTTTTCTCTTTGTAATCATTCCCATTTATCACAACCCAGACATTATGGTGAAAGTTTGAGTTGTTCTGGGATGTGGTGACTTCTGAAACTGAAAAGTGTGGTGTTTTCTGATATAGGATGTTGTGCTACAGTGAAATACTAACTGTGGTTTGTGGTTGACTGATATAGAAATGAACGAAAAACAATTTCAAAATCATTTCACAGTTCAATATCCCATTCAACCATCATCTCAAAAACAGACACCATTATACTTGATATATAGAAACATAATGCGGAAGGTTGCTGGAGGCTAAATTTATATTTTATTGCATGATTTGGTACCATTACAAATTAATGAAAATCACAGATAGTAAGTTAAAATACTTTCCAAATATTGACAAAAGAAATAACAAAACCTATCAAAATTGTAAATAAAACCAAGGAATGAGTAAGGAAAACTTCCGCCATAGCACTATTTTCAATATATATTTATAGAGTTCTTTACATTTAGTCATAAACTAATTTTAACCAGTATATGAAAAAGACTCGAAAATCTTTCGACATAGTAATGAATAATTCCTAACAAAAAGAAATCTCAAAAGACAAACCCATGAGTTAGTGTGAGAAATTATAAAACAAAATTAAATTCAAACTCACAACCTAACCCTAAAAATCTGCTCGGCAAAAACTATTATCGAGTGACAGAATTTGCTCGGTAGCCAAAGAAACTAAGTGGCAGGAGTGTTTACCGAGTGAGCTCGGTAAATGAAGAACACACAAATCGGTAACCAAAGAGGGTGTGATTACAGAGTGAACTCGGTAGGCAAAGCAATTACTGAGTGAACTCGGTAGAAGAGAAACTTGGTAGATGAAGAATCAACTCAGTAAGAGAGGAACTCGGTAGACACAGGAGGATGGAACTTGGTAGAAGAAGGCACCGAATGAACTCGGTAGCCACTGCAAAGAATGACTTCTACCAAAGACAATACCGAGTGCAGACTTATGACGTGAATATTTTCACCATTAAAACCAGAGACCCAAAGCTTGAAATACTCAACCATAAACTTCACAAATGCAATGAACAAGAAGCAATGGAATCACGTATGCCTGCTTGCTTACTATTCAACTTAGATTCAAACTATTACAAAATCTGGGAGCATTCAGCTTTAACTAGAAAACCCTAAACTAGTAAAACTTGAATAACTTCAAATTGAAAACTTTAAACTTTAAACTTACAGCTCTAATGGTTGCATACAATAACGCCTGGAGCAATCACTGCTTCAACAGGATGAATGAAACAATAAACTATGAACTTATAGAATGACAGATAGAAAGATGTGCAATTGCAAGCACGACAATGATTCCTTCTATCTCTACAACGACTGATCTGCTAATCACTTTTCTTCTTTCTTCTCTGCTCTGTTGAACTCTCTCTGTCTCTCTAATTGAATGAATGTAAACATTCCTTTTGTCATATTTTTCCCCCTCTTTTTTTGATTTCAAAATTTCACCTACCACATTCATGTTTATAACTGTTGTGCAGGTTGTCAGGGATGGTAGGTGAGCATTTGGCTCCAAGGGCAAAAGGACATTTGCATTTAATATTCCAATAGTTAGAACGCTCTTGTATGGTGCCTATCCTCTAGTGGCTATGCTGGTTAACAAAGAGCTTTGAAACCACCCTATGTGTTGATCACTTCCTTCAAGATAAAGGCAGGCCAAGCCAGTCCATCTCTTTTCTCCACAACAACAACCCAAGAAGATAGTAAATTCTAAACAGGAGGTTTACCATTGATAGTAAATTCTAGTATCATCCAAAATCATCCAAGCCAAGCCAATCTAAGGGATTCCTCCAGATGTACATAGTTATGTATGTATGTATATAATTATGCATGTACCAGTCCTCCCAAGTGATCATTCAAATTTCTTTGTGAGGACACACGTCTCATTTTAGGGCCATTCAAATCGAGGGATCCAAATTGGCCAAGTACACTTGATTGCTATGCAAGAGCTTTGTTGCCATCTCGAAATAGCCTCAGTATTTGACACAATATAGGATAGAGATAGATCTGCAAGTCTAGCATTAGGAGCTGATTCATCCAAGCCATATACACAAGTAAGGAATATTGAGGAAGCCTCCATCTAGCTCTTGTGTTGTGCTGCTAGAGAATATCTCTCTCATTCAAAGTACCCTAGAAATTGCTACTTCATCAAATTTTAAAAGTGCCTTATAGTCAGCTAAATCAGATTTCAAGCCCGTAAACTGCAACTCACTAGTCAATCAGTCACCTATTATCCTAGACTTCTAACTAGTAATTGGGGATTTTAAGCTTATTAAAACCTCTCACCAACGAATTGGAAATACTTCACACATTGTCAAGGGATTAGGGATTTAAGAAAGACCATAACTCTATGCCAACTTTGGAAAGGCCATGTGAGACTGATAGTTAGGAAAGGGGACCAAGACCACAACAAGTCAGTTAGACTTGTGTTCTCAAAAAAAGAAAACCTTTAGAAACAAAGAAAAATGGAATGTAACTAAAAATAGCTCTAAAGGGAGAGAAGGAATATCAAGATAGAGAGAATCCAAATGACCGAGGTCAAAAGAGTAGACACAAATGAATAGACACATAAAATAGAAGAAAGAAGGATATTGTGTACAAGGAAAAGAGGGGGGCACTAGATTAGATAGTTTTTAAATCTTTCCCATTGTAGGAAAGAGGAAGATTGGTACCATATGGGTATTCCAAAAGGAAGGAATTGTTACCTAGCACCTTTTTTAATTTTGAAAGGACTCCTCCACAAAGAGTCAAACTTTTTATGTAATCCTTTAGATTTCTTTAATTATCCCAAAAAAACCCATATCTCCAATTTAAAAGTATCTTTGTCAAGATATCTTATTGAATATCTTCTTTACAATTTTATGATGCTTTTCAATGATATCTAGCATCATTTCTCTTTTCTATTCTAGATGAGTCAAGTACATGATTCTCTTCTCAATACCAAACTGGAATTTTTCATCTTTTATTGCCTTTTACATATTCAAGGAATGAGTTCTAAAGGAAATGAATGGTTGCATCTACATCATATACCAATTGGAAGGGAGACATACCAATAGTACCTTTGTAAGTGATCCTATCAGCCCAAAGTGCATCATGAAGTTTCTTCATCACTAATTTATCAAAAAAGAAAATCAAAATTGACCCACAACACAATGCATGTGAAACAAATAGAAGCACATGTGCATTACACCATGACCATGGCAGTAAGAAACTCCCTTCAACAACTGGTACATGAAGCTATGCAACATAATAACTTCTTAATAAGAAGGGGGTTGGGGACTAAAGAAAGATAGAATTAAATACCAACAACAAGACCAAAGAGCCAGTGATTCATATAGATAATCTAAATAAAACTGTAACCATAATTCACCTCAAGAGTTTCCTTAGTTCTTAAGGCACCTTAGAACATAAGATTATACACCAACATTGATTTATTACAAAAGAAAGTATAAAGAATTTGAATCAAATGCAACACTTGGTATCTACCTTAACTCATGAGAAACTTTAGTTTATAATGTGTAAAAGTTGAAACATTATTTCTTATCATAGAAAAATACCTTAATAAGATTATGAGGTATTTTTTCCTTGAATAGTTTGTTATAATTCTTGAGATCACAATCCATGTATTCAAATACCAAACAGACAAAGAGTCTAATGTCATTGCATTTCATATGATGGACATCAAGCAACCTGCATAATTTCTTTAATTAACCCCAATGAGAAGACTGATAAATGCAATGTAAACAAATACATAGGAATTATTGTTATTGAGAAACAATGCACACAATGTAAATAAACACAGAGGAATTATTGGCATTGAGAACAATGCATTCAATCTAAATAAGTGCAAATGAATTTTTGGCTTTGAGATACAATGTGTTCCTTACCTTACAATGTTAAGATTCTGAGATAACATCCTTAGAATGGATATCTCACGAAGGGTGGTAGCAGTAATTCCATCTTCATCATGCTCAAGCTTAGCTTTCTTAATTGCCACAATTAGAGCAATAGTTTGATAGTCACCTCAACTGCAAACTTCAACATCAAAATCCAAAAGTTATTTATAAATAGTAAGAAAATATGTGAACTTACAACATCTAGAAAGCATATACCTAAAGAAAAAGATCTGTGATGACATTGTAGTCAATAGGACAACCCCCCTCCATTTGAGACATCATCAGTGCAAAATTAATAGTGCCTTGGAAATAATTTTCAACAAATAAGACCTCTTTCTTTAAAACATCTTCAAATTCACTATCAGAAATATACTTTTATAAATTGATAATACCTGGGGATCAGAGCACAGAATTGTCTAAAGGAGAAAAAAGTAATTTGGAGTGTAGCCAACCTAAAAAATTCATGAGTGCCCTATGTTATGCCTCATTCACAATTTCTAAAGCTATAAGCATTAAAGACAACAAAGAGAATGTTGAACTAAAAGAAACAAATGCTTCCAAGAAAAATATATTTTTCTAGTTAGTTTAAACATAAACAAGCCCTATCTTCCATCATAAATGACAAGTGAACAAATCCAAGGTGTACCTATTTAGAGTAAATAAGTATTTTATCAAACTCCCTTCTCTCAGCAAAAGCTACTACAACTTTGGGGGTAGCCCTTGCTTTAATATATATTTTTAGTGCAAGGTCATTGTCCACAGTCTACACCAAGAAACAAAAGGTAACTCAAAATATTGATTTAGCATCATATATACAAATGTGTAGAAAGTATATAATTAATCATCCAAGTTTTTAAATAGAACAAAGAAGTTACAAAAAGATCTAAACAATCCAAAAAAGACATTTGGAAAAAGCATGACGAGATTAAACAGTAGAGTAGAGAAATCCACTAATAAAACATTCTAAAACTTCATAACTTTCCAATAAAAACAAATTAGAAGCTGCTGCAGAATTAAAACCAGAATGGGTTTTGCTAAAGTAGAGCATGAAGAAACAACTATAAGATTATAAACAATTCCATGCCACTTGACTAAAACAAGATATAAGTTTCCCAGTAACAAGTACCCAAGCCATTTAGATTTTAGAATATAATAGGGATAAGAATTTCCAAAACACATTTTCTCAAAAAGTGAAATGAGGAAATAGCTACAATTTACAGTCACAGAGCAGACATAAAGGATGGTCGACAAAAATAACAAACTTGACATTGGCAACTTTAGCCAAAAATAGAATTATACTAATTACCAAGATTATAGGAAACCTTAAGGCATAAAAGACCATCTACTAGTTTAGTAATTACAAACTGCAGTGTTGATTAGTGTGCAAATCATGGTACCTAATTTTAACCAAAAGTATCATAACTAACATTCACAAGATCCCCCAATTCCTTACTACAGTCCAACTTGTCCTCAGCAAGCCAATTCTTCAAAAGGTTCTTTTTGTTCTGATTTACAACTAATCATGATAGTTCAAGAGACTCAAATGCATTTAGCTTTCCTTTTTGTCAATAAAGTACCAAAATATTGGAGAAGTGGTGTTTGCCCTAGTTGTACTGGAACACTCTACAAAAACATTGGCAGTTTCTTTAATAATAATTTTGAGTATGATATTTTTAAATATTGAACCCTTGCTATTTATTAGACCTACTTCTGATAGGATATATCTTTGATGAAATCCAAAACTACCTAGAACTTTGCTATAGTGTCTGGTGTACGGAGAATGCCTTGAGGAGATTCTGTTGCAAGTTCTGCTACTTTTTTATACTTCATCTAAGAAAACAACTCTTGGAAACGCAGGACAACCTACATAACAAACACAACTATCCAATTACAACATCTATTTCTTCAAGCTGCAAGAACATAATATGCATACATTTTAGACATGCACTAAAATATGCAACATCATTGTTGTTGACACTTACCAGATTTTTGGCCCCTAGAAGGTTTCCTCTTTTAGCAAGATTCACAGCAAGCTCAAGGTTGTTGAGCTAGAGAAATCTAATAAATACATCAGTTAATATATGGAGAGCATTAAATGGAAGACTAGCTTCAGTCAAAATACCATATACCAAAAAACCACCTGTCCGCTAACAAAAGGCACAATTGTAGCTTCATTGACAGTTGCAAGCAAAACTTGCCCCCTCTGATTCACAGCAAAGAACCCACCAAATGTGGTTTCTTCAGATGTTAAAAAGATTGGATTTGGACTGATCCTATTCCTATAAACTGTTGTTGTTGTTTCCAAATCGTAAACAAATAAAAATCCCAACTTTGTAATTACATATCTAAGACTATACTTGTGTGACATCTGTTAATATCAAAGAATTGCATTAGGAGACCAATATCTCAAATAGTCCCTATAGCATGGTCATTAGAAAATAATTTTACCTGCATGCATACTGGAAAATCATCAGCAAAATCTGGTGGGGAAAACATATTTGCCTATTTCTTTGTGAACCCTGTCTTCCCTTATTACATTAAAAAAATTCAAAATTGAAACTCATATATCCACTTTCCACTCTATTTACCAGTGTCATACATAATAGCAAAATACGAGTTCTAATACCCAAACAAAGCTCAAATAGAAGCACTGTCATTCACTCTCTTTAAACGTACACACCAAAATAATGAAAAACATTAGACATTAGTATACAAAAGAGAATAGTAAAGAAGTGCAAATGTAGTAGATTTCTAGTCAATGGCATCTCCAACAGCCAAAAAATGTTTTTGCTGGTATGGAATGAGAATAGAGCTTTTTTAGATATTTATATTTAGATGTTTATGTCTACAAATTTTGGTAAACTTCCTCCTGTATTTCCAAATTTTATAGAACATGGGATATTCAATTGTATCGGTAGTAAGGCTTAGTTATGAAGGGTGCAGAGGGTAAGTAGCCATATGGAAAAGGTGCCTAATTTCCCTTTGTGTTTTGTTATAATTTTATTATTAATAAAAACTTATTATCACCGATCTAAACAAAGTATGCAATAAAGTAATTTTTCTTGCTACAATGGAATAAAAATTGAAATTTGACCCAAGTTTTCTAAGAGCCTTAGAAAGGGGGTAAGACCTTAGAGAAGTGGAGTCCACTTGGAGAGACAAAGGTTAGCATTGGGTAAAGTCTAGTAACCTTGCTTGGCATCTTGCAATGGGTTGGATGCTACTAGGCACTTAAGAAGATTTTGGCGGATTAAGGCTATAGACTCTGCATCAGTTAAGGTGAGATATGAGCGCATATTTTGGGTAGCTTACAAGTTACACTACCTCAACTTGGTGATGTAAGCAATTGGCATCTAAATAAAATGGTTGAAAGAAATAGTGTACATTATTCAAGCACATCATTCTTTTCTTTGGAGTGTTATGATTTCAGGATATGGAGATGATGAATTGATCAGGCTTTAGACCCTTCCAAATAAAAGTGGCAGAAAAGATGACTTATTGGGATGAGAAGATGAGAGGTAGATGGATTTGGGTATTGCGGTTCCTTGGTATGTTAGTTTGAGCTTCACTTGGTTTCAAGAATACTATAATATTCTTTACTTAACAAGGCCAACCACATAAAGGTGGAAGCTTATCTAGCCTCACCCCCTCCCCCTAACATCAATCTAAATTACCCATTATCATCTAACTACATACTTCATTCATTCATTCATCCATTTATGAGCTATAACATTCAATCAATACAATCACATAACATCATTAATATGATATAAAATTCATTAATACACAATACTAATCAAGACTTCATTAACACATAACAATATTGATTAACATAAAATAAAAATCAGTATTAATATGCATTATTCATAGATAATTACTTAAAACAAGGTTCTTCCATTATGCAACAAGGTTTATCAAAGAGCATTTTTAAAACATCATTTTTAATTTTTTTTCTTAGCTCTCTTTAGAAAAGCACTCATAGGAGCATCTATATCTTCCTCATTCTCCTCCTCGTCTGGCACATATAATGTCAAATTACAATGGCTCATTCTCTTTGGAGGAGCAGGAGGCTGCTGCACTAAAGGGGGCTCTGTTGCAAGAACAAGTAAATGGGATAAATTGGCATACTCTTTTTCTTTTTAATTGTTACAAGTCTATAATTAAGTACTAGTACAACATAACATGCATTTTTCTTACCTAAAAATGCCACATATGTACATTAACATTTTGATCCGCTGCCATGTCAACATGTTGAACACTTGGAACATGCTCCACTCCTTCACCATGATGTTCAACATGCTCTAAAATATTCAAAAAAAGAATACACGTCAAATTGCAATTGAAGATGTTAAATTGTATTCATAATTGCATAATTAATTTTCAATAGCAAATTAATACCTCCACCACTATAATGCACATCATGGCCTTTTTCACAAGCAGGTTCTATGATAGGATATGAAGGCTGGAGTAAAATGTTATGCACATTGTTATGCATTCAATTTACGTTCAAAACTAATACCAAAAAAGAATCTTCTCAACTATTCAACTTCATTTACTTTTCATCTAACCAATTTACCTATGAGACATCATTTGGTGCACTAGATTCTTGGGGAAGGCTTTTAGATTCTTCATGTAGGCGTGCACCCATGACTTTATAGCCTTCCTTCAAGGCAATTTTTCTATCTTCATCTATGAGCTCCACATTGAATTCTGAACCCTGTATATTTTGCTTAATATTGGCAGTTTTCCATGTATGGTTTCATTAAAAAAAATTGTTTGCAACATTATATAAAAAAATAAATATGAGATTTCATTGCTTCTACTTACAATTCGAGACTAGAGATTCGTATAGCCACCAGAGCCAAGTTTGTGTTGGCCAACCTTTGGTAGTCTCGCTTTTGTAGCCACGGATGTGTCATGCAATCTATGAACAATTTCAAACATCTTAAATTATATATTTACAAATATCAATAATTAGTGCATGATTACAATGTACTTAATACTATCATGAAATACCTTTTTTTTCTTTGTGCTACTTCATTTACTCTATTTTCACATAGTCTTTTCTCCTTTCCATCTTCTATTATTTGATTCCACTCCATTGGTGGAATCATAGGAGGATGGTTGTACTTTGGGTTATGCTTAAGAGCCCTTCTATATTGATCCCTCACAATCTTTATATGGTTTGATGCTCTTTTAAGAAGTAGGCTAGTGTCAAAAATGTTTTTTCCGAATTTCTTCACAAAATATGTAATCAACTGACTTTCTAATTTCACAGCTTGTAAATTCCACCTTAAAAAAAAAAAAAAGATTGTTAGATCAATAACTTTAATATAGTACAATAAATGAAAGAAAAGAAAAATTATGTAGCAATGATATGAAACTACGTACCTTTTATGTATGGTGGGTCCAAGTAGTCTCAATGTCATATCAAAAAGATGATCAAAGAAAGCATTATTACCCACAAAACCATAAAGGGATTATCAGTCCAAAACAAGTAATGTAAAAGTAAACTAAATTTACACTTTAAATAATAACAATTTTAAAGCACTTGGAAGCTTTTGTTCTTTTAACGGAAATATAGTTTTCTTGTTCAGCAACAATGTCCTTGCATATGAACTAGTACTAATCACACAGACTGCTCCAAGAAATAGATCAGCTTCAGTAGTACTGCTCTTTGTTCCTCTATCAACTGAAACATCATGACAATTAAAGCACACACCAAATGAAATGAAAGACAGAGAGACACCAACAGTCTCACTTTTATCAAAATTACAATCTAGATGTACTAAATGATGAATTTTATTTTTTATTGCATTCATAGTAGAAAAAAACATCTATTGAGCAATAGAGAACACCTATGTGAAAGAAAGGACAAATATGGTTAGTACAAAGTTTTTAAAGAAAAATATGGTTGTTGTTGGAGATTTTTGAGGTAGATGCTAGAAAGGCTTACAAATTTGAAACTCTTCTCAATTCGATGAAATTGAAGTATTCAAACTATTATTACTAGAGAAATAGATTACCAACAATACAAATAGGCCAATACTAGAACAATCATAACTATATTGGGAAAATAAATGGTCAAATATGCAAAGAATTAGAAGAGCTATTGACAACCACAATAAACTAGTGAGAGCATGCCATAAGGAAGTAGTATTTTTCCAAGATTTAAAGCTAAAGCCTTCTAAAATTGTAAAGCAATTAAGGAACAAGAGAAAACTATGCAACAACAATAGGGGATGGATATAACTTTATGCTTTAGGTTTGACTTCAAGATAGAATAAATTTCACAAAAGATGAACTAGGAGGATAAAATAGTGAAGGGTTCAAATTACTATATTTTGTAAATTTTTGTCTAAGCTCTTTGAGGAGAAACCAATTTGGCAAAAAAAAACCTTGTAGGAATATTTGGTAGATGATGGACTAAAAGTTACATATGATGATTTGAAAAGGGTTATTTTTAGGAAAAAAACACATTAGTTTGAGTGTGGGCCATATTAGAAATGGTTACTCCTAGCAAACAAATAACCAAAAACCAAGATCCAATAAACAAACAAGTTGATAATCAGCTTCAAGAATGAAGATGAATCAATTAATAGAGCCTTTCTTAAGCAATCGAAGCTGCTAAAATGTCCTACCCTAAATAAATGGTAAACACAAAATAAATTCATAGTAACCAATTTTATTAAAAAACTGCTCCTAGCTAAACCAGAGTTGATGATTGAACAAAAAAATCAAATTGGTCAGGAAGAACCTACATAATATATATTAGAGATGACTTCAAAAAATACAAAAAATAATTCATCAAGCCAATGAGAGCTATCGTATCAATAAAATAAAAAGATGAAGATAAACTCATAAAAAATTGGAAACTCTGGTTCAGTGACTTCCCTTCCATAGAGAAGAAATAGAACAATAAAGATAGTTATCTCATACTAACAATTGTTTTACAGGATAAAAACAATTACTAAAATAAACTATCGAGTCATCAGTAAAAATGCTCATATTAACACCAAAACAAATACATTATACCTATAGCTTACATATGCAATACCAAAGATCATTTATCAGAAGTATAAGCTTGAGATAGAGATAAATAAATAGAATAATAACATCTTGAGGGCATAAACATTATAAAATATAGCAAAACAAGGTTTTACCAGTTCTAGTGGGCATAGACAAGGATGTTTGCATGGTCCTTGTTGCCAACAATGCACCAGGCAATACTGGACCACCAACCGAAGGAGGTGTCCGCACTTCATCATGAGCTAAAGAATACAATATTGTTAGCAAAGACATTTGCAATGGATAAAGATCAAATGGGATACTAGCTAGAAGCATCCATAAGAAAAAAAGGTAAGTACTATAATGTTGATGAAAACAAACAAAGAAAGTGTTACTTACATGAAGGTTGTGTGCTACAACCCTCATCACATTCACCATGTGATGTCACAACTGTCACATATTTCTATACAAGAACACATAAAATTAGAGATCATGATCCATAAGATACTATAAAATATTAACATCTATTGAACTTCTATTATTTCTTTAGTTGAATTACTACTTACCTTCAAAGATTGGATTCTACAATCCAATTCTTTTCTCAGTGCCTCTTTCTCCTCTCTTGTGTCACCCTCGATGATAATGTTAACAATTTCATTAGTGTATCTTTGTTTAATTTTTTTGGTGATGAACATAAGGTCAACACTAAGGGCAATGTCATGTAGAAATGACACCCGTATTTTAGATCGCATTTGATCAGTGGTCATTCTAGCTTTTTCCTATCATTTGTGACATCAAATATCAGTAAAATTTCATCAAAATAACTCCAAAGCCATAAAAAAAAGAACATAATAATACGGAATTTGTTTCTATATTAACCTTAAAAATTACAATAATTAATGTTTACCTCCACTAAAGGTGTCTAAGATGGTGCATCCATGTCACCCTATGAAAAAAATTAGTAAGTTTTAGAAATCAGCAACGAAAAGTAATAGACTTACCAAAAAAAGAAAAATAATAAAGTAGATTGTATATGTATATCATTTTTCTTAAGTTAACCAAAAATTTGGTGTAACTAATGTGAATATCTAAAAGAAAATTGACATGTTCTACTTAATGTTTATAGCTGCACTTATGGTTTGGAAAGAAAAATTTGGTCATACATGGCCCCATCATAGTTGACATTGATCCTACATGGATATTTCATTTATCATCATGATCTTCATCCATGTTATCATCATTATCATCATCATCATCACCATCATCATACTTGTCACTTTGATCATCGTCGTCACCACCACCATCTTCATCACCCTCATCATCATCTTCATCACCATCATCTCCATGATCATCACCATGATCATGATCTTCATCAACATCATCATCATCATTATCACCATTATCGTTCGCATGACAAAAATCATCACCATCTTCTTCTTCTTCATCACTGGGTAACTATCGTTCCTAATAATCATTTACTTCATCTTATGCTTCTTCAATATCTTCTTCTTCCATCACATTATGCTTTATCGGCCTTCCTCTTGGGTCATGTCTAACAACTAATGACCAACCTAGTTTGTGTGGAACACCAAAGTAAAACACTTTCTCGAATTGGCTTGGAAGAACATAGAGCTCATCTCCGACTGGCTCAAATGACCTTGTATTAATCACAGTAAATCCACCATCATGTTCAATAATAGTCCTATCAGGATCATTTTGATTAGGTCATAGCCTGAACCATTTAATGAAAAATAGAACTATTTTGAATGAATTAAAGTCATACTCAAGTATATAATCCAAAATTTCATAGTATCAATTTTTAGATTATTGAGGATATATGTCAGTTCTAGATGAAATATTGGTGACCGCAAAAATTGCAATTATCTAGAAATCACACATTTTCTTCATTTTAGCTAACTTTTTTGTGCAAAATTTATAGCCATAGTAGTACATAGCTTTGTGGTGTTTGACCTACAATTATTCAAACATGTCAAGATTATTTGCATCGATCTGTGAGTTGATATTAAAATCATGTCTCATGATTAGTAATCTTATATGTACTTTTGTATCTCTTAAGCCATGGACTAGATCAAGTAGCATTGCCATAACATTGGGATCCCCATTATCATGAGCTTCTTTAACCAAGAATGCAACACCATCCCATGTTAATGAGTGACCATTTTCTTAAGACTGTTCAATCCATACTAGCATCCAATTAAGATTGTTTGCAATATACAAATATAGTGCATCCCACTCACAACCAACTATAAATAAGACAATTACACCAATTAGAAACAACTTATATATTGATGATGGGTAAGAATTATTAAACTACAAAAAAAAAACTTATAATTACCTCTCACCCTCCTCAATCTACCTTTCCCCATCAGGTACTCGCCTTCGAATTTGTCATTAGAGTTGGGATTGCAAATGCAATCTACATGAATATTTATTGCAAACTTTGGAAGATATTCACTAATGTACACCATGGTCTGGTATACCATATATCCCTTTACCATAGAACCCTCAGGATATGCTCTTTGTCGAACCAAGCCCATCATAAATTTCAAGTGCCTCTCAAGCATCCACATTGACCTAGTTTGTATAGGTCCATACAATTAAATCTCCTCAACTTGATGTATGAGGTAGTGTTCTTGAGTATTGAAAAAGGTTAGAGGTAAACAATTTTGCATTTCACACATAAGCTGTGGAATTTTTCTCTTCCCATATTTTATATCTTTTTAATCAATTTCTTTAGATGATAACCACCTAAAAGAGATTCAACACACAAAAGTACATAAACAAGATTTTAAATAAAATTATACAATAGATTTCAGATAAAAAGCTACAAATCTAAGAAAAAACACTTCTAACCTCATGTATTTTTCAAGATCATATATAACTTGTTTAATACTGTTGTCAAACTAGTGTGGAAGGGATAGAGGTAGGACATACTGCAATCATTAAAAAATGATCATTTCAATATATTATTAAATAATACAATAGGTAGTACATTCAATTTTATAAATATACTGTAAATATAGAACATGACTTACCTTGACAAAGGTATGCCAATCATGTGTTTTCAACCCTACCCCAAAATCACCTTTCTTTGATAAAAGAGTGCTTATATTTGCAGCAAATCCTATTGGAAATTTTTCTTTTTTATGACTTCTTTTAATGCATCACTTTGTTGCTCCATTAATAATCAAGGAAGGGCACTTGTATTTATGTGGTCTCCATTGCTATTTGATTCAATGAAATCTTTTAGTGCATGATTAGATTCATGAATGTCAGTACACATTTTGGCAATTTATTCTCTATCATGCCTTCCATCCAACATTTTTCATAGTGTCTCTATTACATTCTTTCCAATATGCATAGAATCACACAAATGCATGATTGGGAGACCCTTGTAGTACAGTAATCTACTGAATTGAGTAGGATAACCTTTTATTCCTCTAGGAAGTTGGTCATTGATGCCTTGATGACCTTTAGGAGCATCAATTACAACATTATTAAATATAAGACAATATCAAAATACAAATTTTAAACTTCAAATAACAAATTGGACATTACTTCGACGATTTAGACAATTGTATTCCGACTTCCATAGATGAGGTGTCATTCTTTGTGGCCTTGATGATGTCTCTTCTTTCCCATTGAAAAGATATTTTTCGGCAATTCAATACCTATGATATTGTGGAGAAATTGTCTAAACTCATCGAACACCTGCTTTCCTAAACTTCTCAAATGACAAGATTTCATCTTCAGACCACAAACTAGACATGCAAATTTTCCCTCTGTCTGAAGACCTAAAAGATCATGTACAATTGGATCATGTACAATTATCATGCTCAACTTAAGCATATGATAGTAATGTGTAAGCACTATAACAAACCAAAAGTATGTGATCTTAACAGTATAACATAACACACAAATGAGTTAGCCCAAGGGCATCATGTATTGTCCATACAAGCATTGCATGGAATTAAAATTGTCAGTGTCTTATCGGTCTAGAGATGTCATACACGGTGATGTCATTCCATAACTTTAACAAGTCATCAATTAGGGGCTCAATATACACGTTCATATCTTTAACTTGGTATTTAGTTAGTAATTGAATAAACATAAACATTACATAATTATTATGACCATTTTCATGCACTGTTTATAAATTAATTTAGATAACTATAAAATTAAAAAATACCTGGCACAATCATTGACAACATTATGTGCTCCCTCTTTATGGACATCCAAGGAAGAATGTTATTGTTAATAATAGAAATAGGCCACACTAAGTAAACAGATCTCATATCTCCATATGGATTGACACCGTCCACTACCAATGAAAGTTTCAGATTACGAGGTTCTTCTTTAAAGTGTGACCATGTTTCTTCTATCTCTTTGAATGTAAAACCATCGGCAGGCATTCCCATAATGTCATCTTAACTTCTATTGCGTGCATGTTAATCCATAAATTGTGCCAAGCTAGTGCACCTAAATAATTTTTGAAGACGTGCAATAATGGGAATGTATTGAAGAACCTTGTGAGGCACCTTTTTTGTTATTTGATCTAGCCGATATCTACTAATATGACAATTAGGGCATTCTATTGCAAATTCATGTTGTTTATGATATAGAACGTGATCATTGAGACATGCATGTATTGTTTGATACTTCATTCCAATCTGATTCATAATGTTAGATAATTCTTGGTATGAAAGAGGAAAAATGTTTGATGGTGGTAACAAAAACTCACTAATCAACCTACAACAACAAATATGCATTGTTAATATAATAAATAGTAATTGTATGCTTACATTGAAGATGACAAAAATGACATACCTTAGCATACATGACATTGCTACTTTAGATATACCATTCATAACCTTTAAGTTCACCAACAACACTATAGGCGAGAGTAGAATTGATTGGGAGCCTTCATATAAGGGCTTGTGTGCTGTCTCAAGTAAAGGTATATCAAGACCATCTTCATCATCATTATTAGATTTGCTAATACCATTATTGTGAGCTTCTTCATCACCTGCCCCAATACCATCTTCTTCAATCATGTCCTCTGGCACATTATCATCTTCTTCCATGGGAGTGTTATCCTCAGCTTGGATATTCACACCTCCATGTTCCTCCAGTAGGAAATCCACATTCAGTAATGGATAAAAATTGTGGCCCCCTTCAATGTGACCATGTTGCCTACAATGACTCTGGATTGTTGTCATTAGAATTCTTCGATTCTTTAAGCCCTTACACTTTTTGCAAGGACAATAACATTTATTAGGTTTTCTTTAGAACTAAGCCCACAATGCAACCATTGTCTCATTATTTTGTTTTGGATTCATATTGTCAGGTGTGGTCTTTCTTCACAGGAAAATATATTTGCAAATAAATTGGACATGTTGTAGTTAATGTTTATATCTGCACATATGGAAATTGTAAATTAATGTTTTCAAATGTAACTAAAATGATCTTATAAATTTTAGAAGGCCTAGATGTTTGCAAAATGTGGAGTTATAGACAATGTATCTTAATTATTTGCAAAATGCCTCACAGAGATGTCACAAGGTGAAACCTACTTAGGTGCTATCAGCAGCATGCCTTGACTAATCCTGATAGCAATGACTAATGTGATTAATGCATCAACTAATGAAGATGACTAAAAGATCGAAACATATTAATGTATAGCAATGTTTTTCTTGAGGAAATATATGCTCTTCAGTAATATAGAAAAGGAAATATGAATTAGATGTGATCTATGTGTGCTCTAGGCAGATGGACATTACCTTTTGAAAATCATTCAACAGGGGCAAGCATGTTCTTAATAGGTATATTTATTCTTTATATGGCTCTACGCTCTAATTATAAATGATATAGTTCTTTTCTCAAGCTATACATCAAATTTACAAGGGCTGGTATATTACATAGCAGTAGTCGGCATTGCATGGTGGTCATATTGGTGGAATACTTTTTGTAAATATTAGAAATTCAAAGCTATAGTACAAAAATTGTTTGTCATTTAGTTTCAGAATTACTCCATGCTTTATTTTAAAATAATCAAATGCTTTTCACAAAGAACCTGTGCAAGTAACTAGCCCAGTATGAATCCTAACTCTCTTGAAGGACAAATTAGTTGGGTTTTCAAAGCGGTAAAATAAAGCAAACTATTTGACAAAATTTCTCAGAGTTCAGGTTACAAAAATTTCAATATGAAACAGCGTAGCGTCCTACAGTGGTATCAAAGCACAAAACATCCTGCTAGCAATTGTGTAGTGATTTAGTATTGGAGATGGCTAATGTGAGAATAAGTCTTTTAAATAGTTAAGTGCAATAAATTTTTCAGAGATGTTAAATCTGCACCTTCAAACGAGGTTCTTGAAGTGTGTATTATGCTTTTCTATTTGGGAATTTAGCTTATGAGTCCTCTTCATCTTTCCTTTACCCTTGAATTGTGAATCAATGCAAGAGACTTTGAAGATACATCAAGTTGACATGTTTTCTTATTGTCTAGTCAATCTATCACATTTTTCAAATGAAGGTATTACAAATGATGCTCTTGAACTATCCATGATAGAGTAAAAGGAAGTAGAGGAGCATGAAAAAAAAATTACTCAAAAAAAATAGAAATATGTTTCCTTGTTAGTTTTCTATTTCTAATAACCAGCTCAATGAGATCTCAATATTCTAAACATAGCCAAATAATATTTAATGGTAAGAAAAACATGAGTAAAAAGGGATGCAATTTATTCTTATAATAACACAACTCTTACCCTTTTAACTAATAAAAAGACATTTGTGTACTCGTTTCACACCCTTCATGGATTAATAAACTCCTCAATATTAAAGAATGATCTATCTGAAACATGCACTTCAATCAAGCCTATAGCCTCATCAAGTTTATTTCCATTTGAAAATATTTGATATTATTTGGTGTAAATTAAAGAGAAATATGGAAGGATAGAACATTAGAAGAGGAGGGAGATGTGACCCACTTTTTTAAAATTGTACAATCAAAAGGATGATGGCCCAATAGGCTCAAATATGACTTAAGCACTAAGTTACTAAATGATCCTTTGATGATAATGAATTGGAATAAGTTGTATTTGAGGAGATACAACAAACTGATGTAAGATAGAAGCCTAATTATGCTAAATGAAAACTTATAACATAATAAAAAAGACAAAAATCAGACATGAAATTGTAATGAGTGGAAATAGAAACCACATGTCATCACTAACATAGGATTTAAATTTGAAGTTATTTTGGAGGGTATAGGAAATCTAGATGTCATACACTTGGGTATAGAATGCCTTCTCACTATATACCTTATACTTTCTCCCAAAAAATTTAGAGATCATTTATTTAATCCTATACTTTCTAGATTTGTAATAATAGGTTTGCTACCTATTCTTGTACATGAAAAAAACATAATTTTTTTGAAAACCATAAGTATTCTTTACACATGCAATTTCATGTAAACAAACATGTAGGAAACCCCAAACTCGAACCAATTGCACAAAATTGTGATAAATACAAAAGAAGCCATAAGTTGGGGAAACCATAAACCCTAGAGATAGAGAGAGGTAGTCAGATTGCAAACCATAATATTAAAATACCTAGAGAATGTGTACAGGATGCTGAGGATGCCCTTAATCTTCTGTGTTGCTCACTCTATAGTCTCCTTAGCCAACTGTTAATGCCATTTGTGTTGACGAGAACTTGGATGCCCTCTGCAAAATAGCTGGTGGTTTTGATCATCCCACAGGAATAGAGGACCCAAGATGTTAGTATGTAGGAAAAGTCTAAAATAATCCCAATTGCATTGCTTTAGTTTGAAGAAAATTAAATTTGGGTTGAGAAATCTACCTAGCCCTTATGTCAATATGACAAAACCTTGAGAACTTTTGTGTAGCCGTCCTTTGAGAGGCCTTGTGAGGACAAATACTTTTAACTATCATTCATATGTAAGTGGTAACATATGTGCTTCTCACAGCTGCAAGATCAAGGCCTCTTCGAAACACAATATCTAAAACCCTCCTAAAAAAGGATGCTTCAAATCATTGAGTAAGCAACACTTGTAAATCATTAAACTTTAATTTATTTTCTTGGTCATCATACTTGCATAAAAGAGACAGTGTTCCTAAGAATGCAAGAAAGACTTTGTAGCTTAGACTAAAGTCTAGTTTCAAGAGTTTGGAGATAGAGTGAAACACTGGATCACTTTAAATGAACCTTATGCCTATGCGGCTATAGGATTAGATATGGGCATAATCCCGTCGACTCATCATTTGGCAAAAAAGCCATATATTGTAGCCCACAATCTCCTCCTTTCTCACACAACTATAGTGAATCTCTACAATAGCAAATATTAGGTAACCCATCCAATGTTTTCTTAATATTACTTTTGATTATGTGTGGGTTTTTATCGTTCATGT
Source organism: Cupressus sempervirens (assembly GCA_028749045.1). NCBI lineage: Eukaryota > Viridiplantae > Streptophyta > Pinopsida > Cupressales > Cupressaceae > Cupressus > Cupressus sempervirens. Next base: position 155,731,443 of record CM053786.1, read on the forward strand.
TTCAGATCATTTTGTTTCATGTGTCTTGTGGCTGTGCTATTTTGGTTTCTATTAAGATGATGTGTGCTGGGTCCTCCTAAGCCAAAGACCAAATGTGGACCATTGACTATAGAAGATTTTAACTGTGATGATTTGGAGCTAATGCTATTGTTAAAAGACCACCTTTGGGCTTGAATACTTGGTTGACACTAGATGCTTTTAGTTGTTTGCTATGATATCAGCTGAATGTAAGGAGAATCTATGTAAGTTTTTGTGAGTGAGAATGTGAATGAATGTATGGTCAAGCCCTTTCTCAAGGGAATGAAGAGAAAATAGTCAAGAATGGTGATATTTTTTAGGGGAAGCTACTATAGATTATAGGTAGGAAGCACATGCAATCTTTCTAGTTAAGACAAAGCTTCCACTTCCTAGCTGGAAGAAGAATTACATAATTAAGGGGTGGATAAAAAGGTTTAGGGGATATTTTGTTAGAATCTTGTTTGTCTATGTGGTACATGGTCATTTCTTTTCATTATGGACCTTGAAGTTAATCCTTGGCTCTATGATGCTGCTTTTTTTGTTGACTCAGGTTGTGTATGGAGTGTAGAGGTAATTAAATTTTTGAAGGTGCATGTTGCAGTGCTTGCTTCAATTAGACCTATTTATGGAAACAGTGTATATGCTAATGTATTAGGATGCTGGAAAATAGTGCCTCCTGAAAGTGGCCATATGAGCCAATCTAGTCTGGTTTGTGTTTCTTAGTGGTGTTTGAAGGATTATTTGATTCCTTTTGTTATTTTTCCATTATTTTTTTGGAGGGTTATGGTTGTGCAACATGGCTCTCATTGACTATATGCTAACTAGATGGTTGGGTTTATGTAGGAGCAACTTTTGTTCAAATTTTCTATCGCTATATTTGGTGAAAAGATTTTCATTTGCTATATAGTTTTTGAATTATTTTTATATCTCTAGCTATTGTTCTTGATACAGCAGGGCTGGAGCTACTTGATAGACCCCAAAAATATATATTTGAAAAACTACCTATATTTACTCTCTTATGTTGTTATTTAGAAGAAGTGAATGCGAGTTAGCTTCTTGGAGCACCAATCCTTTTTTTTGTCATTGACCAAAGATATCTCTTATTCACTTTCTTTTAGCTAATTTTTTTGTCTTACAATTGACCCCTTTGAGTGTTAATCTTCTTCATTTCACACATGCATTCAATCACAATAATTTGTAACAGAGACTCCATTAATGGGTCATTTAATTAACGTCTTTGAGAGTTAATCTTCTTCATTTCATACATGCATACAATCACAATAATTTGTAATGAAGACTCCATTAATGGGTCATTTACTATTATGTATGATGTTTGATAGATTTTTTGGAAAGATGAATGGCTATTTTATATTCAATGGTTGTTAGACAGTACTTTAGTTCTCATGTTCTTATGCTATCCATTGCTTCACTAGAAAATAATTTCTTTGTATTTCCAGTCTTAAGCACATTTTTTGACATTCATTATTTTTCAAATGTGTTTGTATCTAGGGTGGCCAGGTCTTCTATAGACACAAAAATCATTTATTCATTCTCCACAATAGCAATGCCACCAACTTCAAATGCTAAGTCCACAGCAACAACAACTATTAATGTAAGCACAAGCACAAGGAAATCTGACATCACCTTCAGGTTCAAATGTTAATGATGTGGAAAGTAGAAGACTTTGGATGCTTCTGAGTAGTAGGAATCTATTGGAAAATGAAGATGGTGTAACTGAGAGGGGAGGGGTGAATCAGTTACCACAAAAACATTTTCAAAAGTCCCAAAGATGCCTTAAACTTAGTTGCTGCTGCTACAAAAATCACTGCTTAAAACTTGATAGGTGTTTAGTTAATTTATGAAGCATTTACTGAAATAAGCAATTATGTAAAAGAAAGTAATCATTAACACAGTAGACACCAGATTTATGTGGAAACCCAATATGGGAAAAACCACCAGCAACTAGTCACCAATTTTCACTCTTCTGAAGTGAGCCCTGTTAGGAGCCAACCCTGTTAAAGGTTACAAAACACACTGTTAGGTGTGACCCTGTTAGAGGATTTAATCACCCTGTTAGGAGTGGCCTTGTAAGAGGTCTTTTGAACAATTCAACTGAATTGCCACCCTGTTAAAGGATTTATGAAATGGATGTTAAACCAACTCTGTTAGGAGATTTTGGAATCACTGTTACAATGGTTAGAAAGCAACAATGAATGATTTGAAAATACATGCAACTTATCTTGCTGAATACAGATCTCAGTTTTGCTCCACAAGATCCTTACTGATCAAATATATCTCTGCAGCTCCAAGATTTCCCTCTGCTCAATTCTACTTAGGCACACACAAGTCTCTTCCTTGCATTTCCTTGCACTATCCGTATATTCATTCTCTCCTCTACTTTTTTTTATCTTGAGCACCTCTTTATATATTATTCTTAATACCAGGTCGGCCCAACCAACTTGTTAAAACAATTCCAAAGTCGGCTTGCCCAACCAACTTGATGAAACATATTCCAAAGTCGGCTTGAACTAAAAAACAAAATTCTTCACTGGCCGACGCTGCTCGGTCAATACAAAACAAAAACTTCCTTCCTGTGTTAACCGGCAGAACTCGGTAAAAACTACAATTACCGGGGAATTCGGTAAACCTGCCACTTCCTTTGGAAACCGACTGGACTCGGTAAAAGCTGTCTTCGACTACTGAGTGAGCTCGGTGAAAACTCGGCTTTCCTTAGCTTACCGTGCGAACTCGGTTAACACTAACCGTTCGCTACAAAATCCTTTGATACCCGAGTGATCTCGGTAAGAACTAAAAATTTCCTTAGCTTACCGAGTGAACTCGGTTAACACTAACTCACCGTGTGACATACAGGAATGCTCGATATACACTGCAAAAGGCTTTTACTGACCGACTGAGCTCGGTAGACTCTGTAAACTGTTTTCCTGGTTGATAGAACTCGGTAGACTCTGTCTGATAACTGATATGACATTTGTGTAACATCAAAGACAATACACAATTATTTAATTGTATCCAACAAATGTTGCTGGCAAGGATGGTCAACCAAATGCTGTTGGTGATATGACCCAGAATGTTGGATCTCCATTACAGTCTACATGACCTGAAGCTGACATGATATTGAAGGTATATATAGTGTTGTTTATTTGGAAAGGCAGTTTAGTGTGGCTTGGTTATTTCCTTATTCTTCCATGTTCACTCAACCATAATTTTCTTTTATGACATCTAGAATGAGATTTCAATAGAATACTCATCTTAGTTTCCCTAAATTTATTTTCTTTTTCCTAAAGGAAATCTTTATGCATTCTAGTATTTTTTGTGTGGACCCCTATTAAAGCTTATTAATTGAAAAACTCTATGTTGTTTTCAGTTCTGTCAAAACATGGGATAAACTTGCAATGGTTTTTGAAGGTTTTGTTATGCAGTTTCTAATGGCATTTTGCACCCTAGTGTTTCTCCATATGGCACAAATTGCATGTTGCAATTTGTGCCTAATGCTTCAAGCACACTATTTGTGTCATAAGGACATTTGATGATTGATAGCATTATAGAACTATCTAGGCCTAATTTTTTTGCAAGTTTTAGTGTTGGAACAAATGATGTACTACCAAGCAATTTTGTTAACATCTCATCATTGTCATCATATTTCAATCAATTCAATTTATGGTATATTTGTTGTATTCCAAATGAATACTATTTTTGCTATCTTTCAATCATGTGAGCACTTATTGATCTCATTAAAAACTGCCATTGTCTTCCATTTGAAATGTGTATCCTTCTCTCAGAACAGTCAATGTGTAGTATATTATTTTTTCTCAAAACTAAAGTCTTGGAATAAAAGAAAGGCCTCTACTTTGTTTACCTTGCAAAGTTGTGTATATATCTTTCTTGGAGGCCTTAGATTGTTGTGTAAGCGAAGATTGATTTTTTAAGCCCTTGGACAAAATTGTTTTAATTTGGATGCTTTGTTTCCCTGTTAAGGCATTGTCAAGAATCCTTTGAATGATAGGAGCCTGAACAATGTACATTGCTAACATTGAGATATAAGATTGAAAGGATAGAGAAATATTCTTTTGTTAAATTGAGAAGAAAGCAACTAGCAGATATGTATGTAAAGAAAAAAGAGCATTCATTCAAAGGGATGCATGCAAAAAGATGACTAGGGGTGGTAGTAGCAACTAAAACAATTTGATCAACCAATCTTGTGGATCATCATTGAACTGTTCACAATTACCTCATAAAAAATGAAATATTTGAGCTATAATAACTTTGTCTATGATGCATATAGGTCATAGAAACAATCAATGAAACTTTAATCCATATTCATCCACAATGATACCATCTCTAGAGATATCATTTCCCAGATATAGGAGTTCATGTACTAGCCAAAAAAGTACTTATTTTTTGTGGTACATAATTTTAATTCTTCATGCTATTGAGTATAATCTCATGGTTCTTAATGTGTTATCATTAGTGTTCTTGAGGCAAGGACAAAATATCTTATAGGTAGTTCTAAATAACATTTAGAGGATGAAATAACTTTAGGACAAGATACCTTATAGGTCTAAATAACTAAGTTGGTCTGGAAGTAGACAAAGAAGCATGGTAAATAATTCTTAACCACAAAAATGTGTTTCAATAGCTTTTTATCTTTATTCTCAAGTCCCATTCTGATCTGATCACAATCATAATAAGATATTAGGTCATATTTGGAGAAGCTACATGCAACTCATTAACTGACTATTCTATTCTAGAGACAAGAAATTGGTAATTTTTAGCTTTCTTATTTAAGTCATGATAACCGATGTACATTCAAAAATAAGGATCCTTTGTTTGTGTCTGATATGATATTGGTTGCTCTAATTTGCTTTTGCATTTTACAAATTGATATGATAAAACTTTCATGTGGCTGAAACTCTATGTTTAGATACCATGAACACCCATGAAGCATCTTCTAAAATTCCTTTTGATAAATTTTGATCTGAAACATTAATGTACATATAGGCACTAAAGTTGAAACGAAAACCTAAAATAGTGTTACCTGCCGTTTCTCGAAGGCCAAGGTTCACCATACTCCCATCCACCACCACATTTGCACTGAAGTTGTCAAACACTGTTGGCACGTAGTCCTGGCGACAAAATCCACACAGGTTCAAAACCCATAAGCTTTCAAAAGAAAAGAAAAATACCAAAAGACATTTACAAAACAAACCAAATAGCCCACTAAACCCATAAAATCTGAGATTCAAACATTTATTTACTTTGCCTCCATCAATGCAGGCCAGATTCAAGACTTATAGTCAAGAAAGTGTTGCTTGTATAGGAAATAAGAATACAAGTCTTTCCTGTGGCATAACAATGAATTAGGGTCTTGTCCTCCCAAAGAAAGCACTTGCCTTCAACTTGTGCTTCCACAAAAAAACATGCCACCACAATTTTTGCAAAGAACAATTAGAGGATGGGGTCTATCCTCGAATGCACCAAAACACATGTATTATATGTTGGCTCATGGCACATCCAAACACCACTTGCAAGGCTCAACGTGGCCCCTGCTGAAAATGCCTCCCCTTACTAACACATTCTCATTTTGCAAATGCTGGTCTGCAAACACACCACTCCTCTCACCACTCACTCCCTTTCATCTGCAAAACACCCTTCCACACATGATGGTCAAAGCCCCTTTAATTTGCCCATTGAACAAGAATTTCTCTTCACATGAAGTAGAACTTTTTTTATTTTAACATAATGAAACCCGTGTTGGTCGAAATTTTGACCAACATAGGCATGGATTTAAACAAAAGATGTTTTCCCTTGCATATTCCAACCAATTTGACCCCATTTTAATAGATGGTCGAAAATTTTGGTCTAAAAATAGGGTCAAATGTACTAGTGTTTCAATCAACTAAAGTATGCAGAATGAATGAAATAATATGTACCATGTGCTTAGTGCATATATAGAAGTAAATGTTCAAAGCCAAATTGAAAATAAAAAGAGATATAAATTATCGATCATCATCTTAAATCACTATGGGAGATAAGATAAGATCAGATAAATTTATTAATGTCCAACAAGAGACCACTGAGGGTCAAAGACTTCCCAACTTCCCACGTGCAACAAACAACCAAAAATTCATGGTTACACTTTATATTCTGCAATTTTACAAAAGTTCCAAAAGTTTCAGTTTTGCACCTTTTCAACTTTGCAAGGTTTTTCCAATTTTGTAACATTAAAGATAATTTCTATACAAACCAACACAAGACCCTTACAAACACATCCAATTAGCTTCAGATTGTGCCAATTTTAATATTATACCATAATCAACCAAAATGCAACTTTGACTACTCGTTGACTAGTGTTGACTCGAGTTGACCAATGAGCAAATGATTCAAAAACTTGTCAAATGATTACAACTCAACATGAAATGACCACAAATGCAAAACACACCTAAATGCAATTAACTAGTGATCAAAATGCCCAAAATTGAAGGGAGACATGGGAGGGTCAACTAGGATGCCCCTGCATTATACGTCCCATGATGGTAAAACTCAAGTCCCTTGAGTTGCTAGCTCCTGCAAAGTGACTTCATGTTTGATCACATCATGCTCTGCCATCCATACTGCTTCAGCTTTAGGAAGAGCATGCCATTTGACCAAATACTCATTTTAGGTGCCCTTCTTTTTCTTTCTAATCACTAAGTGGCAAGAATGCATTCCAATTTCAAGGGCTTGTTAGGTGGCAAGTCTATAATCCATTCCACATCTTTTTAGGTGTCCTCTACCTGTTCTGATCACTAACCTCATTATCCCCTTTGTACAAAGTCAGATCTTCTATGTTGAAAAAGGGTGATATCCCAATATTAGGTGGAAGCTCTATTTCATATGCATTATGACCATGCTTATAAAGAATTTTTCATGGACCTATCTTCTTCACGAGAAGCTTATGGTACTGATCTTCAGGCAGTCTCTCCTTCCTCAAATATGCCAACACCAAGTCACCAACTTTGAAATGTTTCTCCTTCCTTGTCTGTTCTACCTTCTCTTTGTACTTTATTACTGAATTTTCCAACCGAGTGTTTACTTCTTCATGAGCATACTTAATAGCTTCTACAAAAGTCTCTCCCATGGCACTTCTACCTTACATGTTATGAATATCTCTCAACTCCATGGGTCCTCTAGGATGGTACCTATACACCACTTCAAATGGAGTCTTTCTTTTAGACCTATTGAATGATTCATTGTATGCATATTCTGCCTGGCTTGAACTTAGATCCCAAGCTACTCCATGTTTCTTTGTCAGACATTTTAGGAAGTTGCCAAGTGCCCTATGCACAACTTCTATTTGGCCATCTATTTGTGGATGATAGGCTGAAGAAAATGTGAGTAAGTCCGCAATGTCTTCCATAGGGCCCTCCAAAAGCGGCCCACAAACTTAGTATCTGTGTCAGTCAAAATGGATAGTGGCAGTCCATGAATCCTAACCACTTGCTTGAAAAATAATTTTGTAATTTGAGATTCATCATGACTGCTCCTACATGGCACAAAGTGAGCCATCTTGTTAAATCTATCTATCACCACAAACACCACATCCATACCTCTAGTAGTCTTAGGCAATCTTGGACAAAATGCATGCTTATACTATCCCATGGCATATTAGGAATTGGTAGAGGTTGAAATAACCCTGAGTTTGTAGATGATCCTTTAGCTATTTGGCATATCCCACAACATTCAACAACGACGTCTACTACTGTCGCAGTGGCGACACATGTCCGTCATAATTGTGACACTTAGACATCGCAAATCGATACCAAATGTATTAGTGCTTGCTTCTCTCTACAAACCATGCCAATAATAGAACCTTGTAACTTGGTCCAAGGTTCTATCTACTCTAAAATGTCCACCTAGAGTTCCATTATGCTTTTCCCTAATAATGTTCTCCCTCATGGAAGATTTGGGATGTCCAATCTGCTTCCTTTGAATAGAAGTCCTTCCTGCAACACAAAATCAAAGAAGTCACCATAAAATCAAAACACACTCTATAGGCCTCGTTGAAATCCTCCTCCTCCTGGTATAGTCCTTTAATCTGATCCAATCCAACAATCTACAACTGAATTTCTGCAAACACCCTCCTCTTCAAAGCATCAACTACCTTATTAGCTGCTCCTTTCTTTTGTTTGATTGTAAAGGTGAAAGACTAAAGTTGCTCCATCCACTTAACATGCCTATGATTCAATTTTTCTTACTGTTAAAATATGATAGCATCGGTCAGAGTTCAAGGATAAACTGGAAAACTGTATGCATAGGTGTGTGGATGTATGTATGCTAGTTCACCTTGTGAACTGATATACATGCATAAACACACATATACATAGACCTTAAATTATCTTTAAATTTCATTGAGATCATTCTTGCATTAAACTGATCAATCTAAGTATGAAAATCTGAGCAATCAAATTATATTTATTTCTTGAATCGAGCTGCACATCCTTGATCAATATCGATCGTGTGTACTTCAGTATGGATCATGTGGATGATCCACTAACATGATAGATTGGAGGCTGTTAATGAAGATTGTTTAGCGTATAAACATAACCAATAACCATTGGTTTATTAGCAAATAGTTCCATGTATAATCACACCTGATCATCGGGTTTGTTTGACAAATATGTCTTTAACATCGTGTCTCTTGAAAGAGACATGTACCCAAATACACATGACCTTTCCTTCATATGACTCTCGGTGGATATAGATAAGTTAACTGATTATGAGAATCTATCATCGAAATCATGTAATGATTATATCTCTTTAGATCGGGCCTGCAGTATAGCAATCAAATTACATTCAAACTTTGCATTCAGTGTTCAAAATTGAATTAATTCATATCTATTCTATGTTGATTATCAGCTACAAGCAAACTATATAGATAAATATCCATTAAATCTGCAAACAAGCCATAACCATAATAGTCTGATCATAAGTTTGATTAAGATTTACATGGTATCAGAGCGTAGGTAAGGGAAATCCAAAATAAAACTTGACAAATCAAATTTCTTAGCTTAATAGTATAGTGGAATTCCATTCTTCGAGATGACAAATGTAATTAGATCTGAGGACTACCTTAAAGGTGCTAACAACTTCACAACACAGAAGTTGAGAATCATGATGATATTAAAAGAGAACAAGTTAGATTCATATGTAACTTGTTTTTTTTTGTTGAATATATGCTTTTTATTTGGTTTTGAGAATTTGAACACAAATAATGTGCAACACTGGAAATGAACAAAACATATATTGAAAGCTGCTTCAAATGAAGTAATTCGAATAATTCAAATGTTTATATGGGAAACACAATAACAACATTCAAATCTATATATAAAGTGGAACCCGAAAGTTGAGTGTAGCAGCAAATGAAATTAATGGTGGACCCCAAAAGTAAATCACAGTACATACAAGATGAACGCAAGTCTTCCAGCATGAAGTACAAACCAAGGAGGACGGACTATATAGCTCCTGCCAATATGATCGCAGGACTTTAGGTAGTAAGCCACTGGCCTAAATACAGATCGCAGGCCTTGGACGTTGCTTATTGTTCAGTCCTGAGTGCAGCCGAAAGCCTTTATGCATAGATGATCCCCTGATCTTAAAGTGAGAGGTCCAAATAATGATTGCAGCTCCTATTGGTAAACTGCCAACCCTCAGATAATTCACAGACTCAATTTGCTGGTGTGATTCCAAGAAATGGAAACCACTACTAAATATGGAACAGTAGCTGTTAATTATTGTTAGTTGGACAGCTGTTATTTCTGACCCGGAAATAGCAGCACTATTTATGGGTAGCTTGGACAGCTGTTTGTTCTTATCTATGAATAGCGGTTGTATTTATGGGTGGTTTGGACAGCTGTTTGTCCACTTGCCAAAAATTAGTAAATGGTTATTATTTACTAATTTTAGAGATTCCCTTTTGGACACCTTGCAACCAATTCTATTATTGGCTGTTGAGTTGTCTTAATCTCAGTCGTTGGTTTGATTTAATCTCGGTCGTTGGTTTACCAACGAGAGTAGTATAAAAAGGGGTCTAGGGGGCATTTGGAGCACAAGGCAGGAAGCTTTTGGAGAAGCAGTTTGCAGTGTTAGCAAACAGTCTTGCAGTATTAGCAAGGAAGCTTTTGGAGAAGCAGTTTGCAGTGTTAGCAAGGAAGCTTTTGGAGAAGCAGTTTGCAGTGTTAGCAAACAGTCTTGCAGTGTTAGCAAGAGAGAAGCTTTTGTGAAGCAGTTTGCAGTGTTAGCAAACAGTCTTGCAGTGTTAGCAAGGAAGCTTTTGGAGAAGCAGTTTGCAGTGTTAGCAAACAGTCTTGCAGTGTTAGCAAACAGTCTTGCAGTGTTAGCAAGGAAGCTTTTGGAGAAGCAGTTTGCAGTGTTAGCAAACAGTCTTGCAGTGTTAGCAAGGGCGCAGTGTTAGCGCAGGGATAGCAGTGAGAAATATCAGCGGAAGAAATTAGGAGGTTGTCGGAGTTCTGCCAATGTGAGGCAAGGAATTTTGTATCTCTTGATTTGCTGAAGTTTAATATAATTTCTCATCTGTAGAACTGGTTTTCCCTTAGGGGTTTTTCCAGGGACAATTTGTCCGAAAATATTGTGTTGATTCTGTTGCGCATTTCTTTCCATATTTTAAGTGAAGTTGCAGTTGTGTTATTTTTCGATATTAGCTGGGAATTTATTTTCAGCAGTTTAATAATCATTTGTGATAGGAGATTAATAATCAGTGACTGCAATAGTTTGATTTTTCACAGTAGCAAGCTCGTTCCCAATCAACCTCCTTAATTGGGATGCAGGTTTCAGACTTTGGCAATTATTCTCTTCTTAAAGAGATCAGATTTCCACAATCCATGATAGCTAAGCACCATAATTATTCTCCTCTCCAATTCAAACAATAATATCTAGCAAACTCTCTCCTTAGACACAGTTGAAACAGTAAGGAGGAATGGCAAATTGTTTTACCTCAATAACAATTTGCAAAGCATTCTCAGAATTATTCTTAGAACTCAAAAACCCTCAGCCAGATGATTGAGAAATAAAATAATATTCCAGGATCAAATTCTCATAATGAGAATAATATTTATAATAGCACTTATGCAAATTGGCTTCATCATTACACCTTTCACTAAAGAGGCTTCAACATTAGAACAACACTTTATATTATATAACATAAAGTGCATAAATTATCTCATCTTGAGAAAATGATTGAATTAACGACTAGCACCATTGAGTCAACATTTGCCCTGCCAAAAATGGTAATTGACCACAAATAAACTTACTAAAAATAGCAAGTCTACAACTAAGACCCTCAAATCCAACTGCAACTCACGAGGGTTGCGATGATGAGCTGGCAAATTGCAGCCCCAAGAACCTACTAAATTGGGGATATTACAAGCAAGATGATCTCAACCCACTTTAATGGTTGTGACAAAGTTATAACATAAGCTTGGTTAGATAAGCTCAACAATTATCTTGTATTGCAGCCCATGACTGATGAGGATGCCATCTTCTTTGTTGTGTTGTATTTGGACGAAGTAGCTCATGACTGGTGGTACCATGGGCTTGTTTCACTACATCACAATCAAAGAGTTTCCTTTCAGGAGTTTGTTGATAGCTTGTTCGGTTTGATAGGAAGGACCTTGAGACAAACTTAATAGAGCTGCCACAATTGAGATAGATGGGTGTGCTTGAGGCCTTTATCAATGAGTTTCTATGGCTAGCAGTGATGGTATATTATATCTCAGAGAGGAGACGAGTCATGCTATTCATAGAGGGTTTAGTTGAGCCACTTAGAGGGTAGGTTAAGTTCTTGGATCCACCTACCTTGAAGGAAGCAATGGAAAAGACAAGGAATCTTGAGTCATCTACTCCATGAAGTAAGTTTTCTTCAAAACCTACTACTTCATCATATGATAAAGAAGCTGCTAAGAAAGATGATAGAGCTGATTCTATGCATCTTATGGCAGCCACTTTAGATAAACAGATGCTAAATGATCTTACCTGAGAAGGTGACTATGTTTCTATAGTAGAGCCTAAGGATAAAAATAAGATGAAGGATTGGTTTTATAATGATGATGAGAGTTTTGATTTTTCTGGATAGCCTACTGATCATGAGCATGAGACAGATGAGGTTTCAGCGGATGGTGATGTAGTGATTGATGATTCAAACCTCAAGGTGGTGTACCTTTCTAGCATGAGAAAGGAAGGTGCCTTCAAAATGCATGGGCTCTTGGCAGGGCAGCATGTTATTGCACGCTTTGATACAGGTGCTACACATAATTTTTTTGATTTGCATCTAGTTGCCAAGATAGGGATTAGCACACAGGACTTTGAGGGACTTAGGGTACAGGTGGCTAATGGTTACACCCTTAGGTGTAATAAATTGATTTTTGAGCTTCCCATGAAGTAAAATAATTTTTATTTTATGGCAGATTTCAATGTAGTAGACATGGGCAGCACTGATGTAGTACTTGATATGAGCTAGTTGCATACTATTGAGGACATTTATGTCAGCGCCAAAAAATGTAATGTCCCCATTTTTTCTAGCATTGGAGTTTCGGGGATTAGCCTATTATTGTGATTCTCGTAGGCTAATTATTGTAGATAGAGGGTCTTCTGTGGCAGTGACTTGGCTTGGGAGGGTCTTATCTTCTCCAAATTTTAGTAAGCTACAGGTTGGTCTTCGTTTGGCTAAGATCGGACTTTGTTTGGGCTTAGTTTTGCGTATTTACTATTTTTGGTAAGTTTAATGTTGATTGAGATGGACCCTTTCTATTTTTGGAAAGTGCATTTCGTCACATAGAGAAATAATAGGCATGATTCCTATTTTAGACAACATATTTAAATGAAGAGTATTTTGGGAGTTATTATATTTTAGTGCCAAATTATTATTAATTATTAAATAGCTTATTATAAAGCTATAATTTAACTTTATAATTTCACTTAAGTTGAGAGTTGAGTTGTTATTGGAAAGTGCCATTTATTAATTAGTTAAGCCAAGTCAAGTGAGAGAATCTAAAGAAAGCTTCTAATTAATGTTGTGTGGTGAAGCTTCTTGAGTGATGTTACATTTTGGCAATAAAAAGGGAATTTGGAGATTATAAATACAAGCCCATTTGTTGAGAAAAGCATGCTTGGATATTTATTTGCTTTTGCTTCCTTTGTGCCTTTTTTGAGTTCTGATTTTTGTGCCCTTGCTGAAGTATAAGGGTTTGAATTCTGGGTTGTTCCATTGGATCTACAACTGAAGTATTGTAGATTCAAATCAAAGATTTTCTTCCAGATTGTGTTGCAAAAAGTTGCTATCTTCTCCTACTATTCTCATTGTGTCTAAGCAGGGATTTATTTTCATTGATTGCTGAACGAATTGGAAGTAATTCGTTGGCTGAAGATTGTCTTGAAAATCTATGATTGAAAGAATGTTGTTTGTGGAATATCTTCTCATACTATTTTGGCTGTAGCTTGGAAGAATTCATTGTGCTGAGAGTTTGTAGTGGATGGAATTCTGGAAATTGTTTTGGAGTCTTCCTTTACTGTTACTGTTGTTGGTTCAGCATTGGCTGAAGCAATTTGTATGCAAATTTTCGTACTTAAGGACTGAGATTGGAAGATCGGGCATTGTGTTAGAGTATCATTTGCATTTGATTGGCATTCTTAGGTCAGCAACGTTGGTTTCTTTTACCCTCTTAGCCTGGATGCCAAGCTGCTACATTTTGGTGAGGAGTCTTTTGTGATTTCGTGTGCCAAAGACCTTGCTGGGTGTTGTTACATCTTGCATAAAGCTTCAGCGATCTCGTGCTTAGAGATTTCTGCTACTGGATATTATTTCTCCTACAGTCTTGGACTAATTTTGGGCTCACATGTACATCTGATCAAAGGCATTGGATATCTTTACGTTGGTCCCTACCTATACATCTATCTGGACCTCCATATCTGCTCATATCAGAACAACATTACAGGCCAGTCAATACATTTATTTCTTTGGCATCATGGTCTTGTCAATAGCTACCTAGCAATTGGTGAATTGGAATGTAACTCAAAGGGGAAATCGAAGGTTTGTTGCAACTTGTATCAAGAGCTAAGAATTTTCCAGTCTCATCATTATTTGTAACAACTAAAGTTAGTTTTCTTGCAGCCTTCAGAATTGATAGATGCTGAATTTTCATTGATTCTAATTTTCAGAGTTGGAACATTAGTGGCAATTGATTCTTTCATATCATTTCTTTGTTAGAAAATCTAAAAGCCCAAGAAACAACACACTTTAGCTATCAGAGTATGCTTGTAAAGTGTTTGACGTAATGTCAAACATCTAAAAGTAAAGTAGTTGATAATTTGTTAGAGTTAGAACTAGTTAGGGTTTTTACAAAAAGGATGGAGATGAGATTCATTAAGGATGGCAAAACACACATCCTTAAGCCCATTACAAATAGAAATCTGAAGGTCATTTCGTTCAGGTGTATGGAACATCTTGTACAACATAATGATATAGTATTTTTTAGTTTTTTTTATTGGAATACATAATGATATAGTTGATTGGGCAACAGAGTGTAGGACATTGCCTACTTTAGATGGGACAAACAAGCCAACCTACCACCTAGATATTCAATAGCCTAGAACTAAACTCTCTAAAGTGTTTAGTGACATACCCCTTGGTAGACCACGTGATCAAGGAGTTGAGCATATTATTGAGGTAGAGGAGGGCACTAAGTCTGTTATGATTACTCCTTACCAGCAACTTAAGAGGCTTAAGGATCAGATAGAGAAGACCATATAGGAGTTGCTCACTATGGGACATGTTAGGCCGAGGAAGTCTCCTTTTGCTTCATCAGTTGTATTAGTGAAAAAAATGCATGGGACACTAAAAATGTGCATTGATTACCAGATGCTAAATAGGAAAACTATTAAGAACTAATATCCAATTCCACGGATTGATCAGCTGCATGGGGGATGCTACTTCTCCAAAACTGATTTGAGATTAGGATATCATTAGATAAGGGTCAAAGAGAAGGATGTGGAGAAGATGACATTCTGGTGATGTTGTGGCCACTTCCAATTTCTAGTCATTCCCTTTGGCTTGACTAATGCCCCACCATATTCTAGTCTATAGTGAACAGAGTCTTCCATAACTAGTTGGGGAGATTTGTTCCAGTGTTTTTTGATGACATATCTATTTATAGTAAGACATAGGATGATCATGTAGCACAACTGGATACAGTATTGGATATTATTGATAGGGCTTTCTTGTATGCGAAGGAGTCCAAATGTGCATTACTCATGATTAAATAGCTTTATCTTGGGCACATCATCATTGCAGAGGAAGTTTGCATGGACCTTGATAAGGTTTGTTCTATACTGGATTAACCTACATTGGAGAACTTGACACAACTTAGAGTTTTCATTGGGTTGTGTGCATTCTACCACATATTTATTGGTAAGTTTGTCTCAACATGCAACTCCCTTTATTGATCTGACCCGTCAGGGTTCATTTGAGTGGATTACTTAGGCAAAAGAGTAATTTGAGAAGTTCAAGTTGATTATCACATCATGCCCAGTGTTAGCATTGCTAGACTTCACAAGGCCATTTGAGTTGCATTGTAATGCCTCAAGTAAGGGTAGTGGTGTCATTCTGCCATCCCATTGTATTTGAGAGAAGGAAGTTTTGGGGTCCTGATAGATTGTTTAGTGTTTATGACAAGGAGATTCTGGTCATTATGCATGCCTTGGCCAAAATTAGGTATTACTTAGTTGATAGTAAATTTTGCATCAAAATGGACCACAACAACTTGAAGCATTTTCTTGGACAGTGGGATCTTAATTAGAGGCAACCAAAGTTGGTCAACAAGTTACAGTCCTATGATTTTGTTATCTCCTATAGTAAGGGTACACAAAATGTTGTAGTTAATGCCCTCTTACAGAGACCCCACTTGTGTGTGATTACAGAGATAGTTGAGGATTAGAGACACCTGATTATTGTAGAGTAGGGCAGGGATCAATGGGCAACCAATATTGTTGATTATAGCATAGAAGACAATAGTTATACCCTTGCAAATGAGCTGATAATTTACGAGGGGAGGATTTATTTGGTGCTAGGATCAGCTGTCAAATAAATCATATTGCGGGCCTTTCATGATTCTCCATTGGTTGGACACCCGGTTCTTTAAGACCTATAGACAGATTCTGGAGAGGTTGACATGGAAGGGCCTGAAGTTAGATGTGCAACAATATGTTAGAGAGTGCTCTGCTTGTCAACAGATCAAATAGGAGCATACCTATCCAACCGAGTTGCTACAACCACTTCCCATTCCTAAGAAAAAGTCAAAATGTTTATCTATGGACTTGGTTGTGGGCTCACCAAAAGCCCAAGGCAGAGATTGCATTTATGTGGTAGTAGATCACCTTACCAAATATACCCACTTCTTTCCCATCACCACCACTTTTTCAGTCGTATAGATTGCAAAATTCTTTTTTAGGGAGGTGTTTAGATTGCATGGTTTAGCTTGAAGTATTGTGAGGGTTTGAGATAGCCATTTCACGAGTCACTTCTGGCAAGATTTGTTCAGACTATGTGGGACTTATGAGCACTAGTTACCACCCTCAAACTAATGGTTAGACTATGATTGTTAATAAATGGGTGGAGGGCTATCTGCAGAATTATATATCAACTCCTTTGTAGGCTTGGGGAAAGTGGATATATTTATGTGATTTCTCTTATAATTCCACTCACCACATGTCTATTTAGATGTCCCCATTTAGAGCCTTGTACGGGTATAATACCACAAATTTCACGGATTTGCTAATTTGTGAGAGTAGGATCACTAGTGTAGGTGTTTTGCTAAGGACAGTGAGCATGTCATGAGGACACTAAGGGACAATATTCAGAGAGCTCATAATCAACAAAACTATTATGTTGATTAAAGGAGGACTACTCATTCTTTTCAAGTGGGCGATATGGTCTATTTTATACTACAACCTTATAGGTAGTCTTCCATTAGGAAGATTGGAGCTAAGTAGCTAAAGCCCTATTATTATGGTCCCTTTTGTGTGGTGAAATGCATGGGTTAGGTAGCTTATGAGTTGGATTTTCCAGTGGACAACAAAGTTCATAATGTGTTTCATTTATCATGCCTTAAGAAGGCATTGGACATACATATTGTTCCTTCTTCTACTTTACTCCCACAAGATGATAAAGGGAGGTTAGAGTTGTTCCCTAAGGCCATTGTGGATATCAGGGAGAGACATCTGTGCTGACAAATCATTAGAGAGTTTTTGGTGAAGTGGCAGGGACTTCTACATGAGGATGTCAATTAGGGGCCTGAGTATATACTTTAACACCCCAGTCTATGATTTCTTAAGGACAAGCAATCTTAGTGAGGGAGGATTGTAATGTCTCCATTTTAGCAGGTTATTGTAGCTTAGCGAGGTTAGTTCATCATCGTGATTCTCATGAGTCGACAGTTAGATTTGAGGGTCTTTGTTGAGTGACTTGCTATTTATAGCAAGTCAATTTTGGCATGGTTACTATTTTTCACAGTGCACTTGAGGCATTTGATGATTTTACTTCTTTAGTGATTTCCTGTATTGATTAATGGAGTTTCAATTTGTGGGTTATCTATTAAGTCTCTTAATGAATACATTTATTATTATATTGCTATGATTATGTGATGTGTACTGGAAGATTCTTAAGTGAGAATTGTGAAGAAGCTTTTGGGTGATTTAGTGTAAATGAGATGCCACGTCTCATCTTTGGTTGTAAAATGGTCTTCATGAGAAAAAATCAAAGTATTCCATGTTCGCTTATTATTGAATTTGGATGAAATACAAGGGTTTCAGCATTGGTCTATGAGGAAGTCTCAATTCCTCTTCTGATATGCACTTTGAGTTGGAGAATATGCCAGTGAATTGTGTGGAACTGGTTGGCTTCTAACAACAATAAATTCTAAGGTAATTTTCATAAATTTATTCCTTGCATTCTACTGCAGTTTGGTGTTAGTTGGCAAGGCACATTGGGAGGCAATTTATCTGCAATTCCTAGATCAGTAGTGTCATTGAGAGGCACTAGTATAATCTGCAAACTGTATTGATGATTGTCATTAATTGTGAATTCTAGAAATGTCACTGGGAGATATTTATAAGGACTGCTTTCCTGTTTTAGAGCAGTGTTTTTTTGTGGCAAGGTTGTGTTTGAGTCTGAAGGTATTTCCATGTGTGATGGTAGCTGCACCTATATGCTAGCAGCATTTCTGATAAGAAGGGATTTTTAACTATTTGGTGGCATGCAATTTATCAACTGCTGCAAGAACTACCGAATGACACTCATTGTTACAGGTGCCACTATAATTTGTGCTTAATCTTTTCAAATTGCAATTGAACATCTAGTGTTTGCATAGGTTAGCATTGTGGAATTAATTTCAGTTATGGTTTGTTCCTTAAGCATTCTTATACTCTGAAAATACAAAAAAACTCATATATTCAAAAACCGAAAAAAAACTTTCAAAATAAAAAAACACATTCTTCAGCATTGCTATTGTGTGAGCTAGTAGGGCTGTTACATATGGAAGGTGAGAATTAAAATTCTAACATATTTGAAGCTATACAATCTTTAACTATAGATTTGATTTTTTATATTTTAGCAACCTAAGAGCACTGTTTTCCATGTTTATGATAGCTGAGCAGCCTATTTTGATATGCACAATTATTGTCATACCTTAAATGCATTTTCAGATCTTAAATCTAATTATGTCTAAACTTTTTAGACAGTAATTGTTTTTTCTTGTTTTTTGTTTTGTCTTTACATCTCATACTGTATTCCATTTCTCAAGTCACATGAGGTTGCAATTACTTGTGAACTATTTCAGGGTGCTAAGGAGTCTTGTAGGAGAGGAAACAGTTTATGGAAGGACGGTGATGAACAACTCCACACTTCTGAAAATGATGCCAAAAATTCCTCCTCGGGACAGTTAAAGGTTTGGTACTATTCTAGATTGTTTAGCCTGAGCAGCAAATTTACTATCAATTATCATTTCCATGCCAAGAGTTCTGTGATTTTAATTTTAAAGATGGATGATTCAATGTGACTTGTCTTTTGCTTTGTGAAATTTGAACCCCGAGAGTGTTAACAGTATACTTCCTTCCCTTTTTGCCTTATGTTGTAAAATATAGAGAAAAGCTTTAGTACTTGAATTGTGTATTTTTCCTTGTGTTGCATTTTATGGTAGAAATTGTGGATTATTTCTAGTTTCACTTATAGTATTTGGATTATCTGACAACACACATCTAGAGATAATGATGAGGAACTATTAAATTTCCCTAAGTACAATCTCTAGCAACGCACACACTCTGAATGAATTCCTTGCACTAGTGAAATTTTTTTCCAACTATCACAATTTTGTAACCAATCACTAGTACTTTTGGGCTCATTTTTCGAACTTTATTGGTCAAAATTTTGACCCATTTCTCGACCAATCTTCGACCAAATTCGACCAACGAATTGGTTGATAATTTTCCGGTTGAAAATTCGACGAACATACTGGATGGTCAAAATTTTGACCAATACGTTGGTTGAAAAATGTCCAGGTTGTTGAGCCATTTTCTACCATTCATTGGTCAAACTTTCGACCAATGCTTGGTAGAAATCTGCAGGGCATTGGTCGAAATTTCAACCAATGCACGGTGAAAACTAGATGGCACTGGTTGAAAATTTTTTGGTCAAAAATTTGACCATCTAGTAGGTTGGTCGAAACTTCGATGAATACGGTGGTCGAAAAATGTTGGCCTTGTTAGTGCATTTTCTGCCATTCATTGGTCGAACTTTCAACTAATGCTTGGTAGAAATCTGTAGGGTCCATATCATGGACAGCAATATCATGGACCCATTTCCCGTTTACTAGGTACGAAGATTTCTAATTGTGAGATCGAGCCGGGATCAAAGGGTGGTGTTGACTCGGTATGAAGAAGTGCTTGGAAGTTAAGTATAGCAAGTTAGCGAGTGTGGCCCACTACTGTTGAAGTAAAATTGTTGTCCACAAGATCAAGTCTGGATCGATGATGCTCGTTGACTCGCTATAAAGAGATGTGCGAAAATTAGGTATACCGAGTTAATGAGCAATGGACCCACCATCGTGTTCTTAAAGGTTGTTTCAATTGTCTACCACATGATTAAAGTAAGATCAGTGATCATCGCTAGCTCATTGTGGAAAGGTGCTCGAGAATTATGTATAACGAGTTAGCGAGTTGATGACACATGTGCGTAGTCATGCATGGGCCCGATTTGAAGCGCCAGCCTTGAAGGAAAGGTAGAGGTGGAGGTTTTTTATTGGCTTGACTGCCAATGTGTTAAGAAGAAAGCTGAGTTAGCTTAGTTGTAATTCCCAGATCGTAGGATTTTTCAAGGATCAACGGCACAAGTTTAAAAAAGAAAGTGCGACACCACTCTGTTTTTCTGTTCGGCGCATTTATGATAAGTGAAAGCTTCTCATGTGGGAGAAACAAAGAATAACACAGATATTTTCATTAATTCCAGTCCCACGCAAACAGAGATTACAAATTTTCTAAGCAGAAGAGCCTGATTGATTATTTCGTGTTAAGCCTGGTAAAGACGTGAAACTATTCTTCTGTCGTTCGAGAGAAATTTTAGAAGTTCAGAGAAGAACAAGTTTAGCAAGTCAAGTAAGTACTCATATTATAACATCTGTGGCATTCCAATTCTCTCAATACTGTCAAAATGCCTCCTGAGAAACCATTCTCTGGGCAAATTAATTATATGGATGGGAATGTCCACGATGATTTATTAGAATTACTCCCAGAATCTACTGTATAGCCTGCACAAGTTAAAAAGTTAATTTCCTTAAACCCTAGGCTTAAAATTGGAGATGGCCTATATGACAAGGGGAACTGGGTTAGGGATGTAACAACTACTCAAACTAGCCTTATCTTGTTTAAAAAGTGGTTTTCAGAAAGAAAGTTGTTTGCCCGACATGCTAATATCTAAAATTTTGATTTGGGAAAGTTAGTAGTCCCAAATGTTTTCATGGATTATGATTTGCTTGAAGTCATTGCTAAGAATTATGACCAAGCCATTAGGGTTGTAAGAAGAAAGGATGGTGTTCCTTTGGTCTCGATTACTCCTGAAGAAATTAGAGAGGTCTTTCAACTGGAACCATTATTAGACTACCATGTGCAAATAAATCTGCTAGAATTAGAGAATGAATATAAAGCAAAGAAGGATGTAATTAGGGGAGGTGCACTAAGGGAACATATTGGTACAATAGGAACTTTGCCAATAATTACTGCAGCCTCTAAAGAGCCTTTTAAGAAGAGTCTTTTCACTTCCCGGGTTGTAGAGATATACAGGACCTTATGCTGAGTTTTTGGTGAAGATGAGCAAGAATTTATGCCCATTGGTTTCATGTACATGATGGTTCAGATTGCTTCCTTCAGTGTAGATGCTATTTTTGATTTTGCTTCCTTTTTGGCTGAAGAAATTCACATTGGTTTAGTTGGGATTGCGAAGGGCAAGGTAGAAAAAACTTTTGGTCACTACTCTCTATTAATGCATATGTTTTTGTTCAAAGGAGTGACATATTTTGGTAATGAGATGGAACTAAACTGAGAGGAGAATGGGGAAATACTGCCAGTCTAGTTGTGGAGTGCAGATATGACTTGGGATGCAAGTAATGCTAGTTTTTTTAGATTTGATAGATATTTTGTTGCTAAATTGAGATGCCTCATATTGAGTGACAATCCTAGAATCCCTAGGGTACTAATGAGTCTCATCAGACCTATGGATAACCCCCATGACTTGAGAGTTTCACATAATTGGGGAGATATCATCCCCTACCCTGTTTCTACTATTTTTAGAATCTATGCTTTCAAGGGGAACCCTCATGTTTTGCCTTACCAAGTTCCTTTGAAGGTGGGAATGGCTGAAGTTTTATGGCAGTTAGGGGGAGTGGAAGAAATGTTTTTGTTGAAAAGGCAATTAGGGTCAATTTTCCCTACCTACACAGTGGCCCATCAGTTTGTGATTACAAAGGGGGATGGATCTTTTTGCATAAAATTTTGGAGCAGTATATGATGGCTATCTCTCATCCCCATTTTTGTGATTCTGAGGGATTTTTCAATCAGATGTTGAGGCATAGAATCAAGTTGGGACCGGTCAAGCACGATTCTTATTATCTAGAGGATATTATAAGGAATGAATTCTCATTGCAGGAGCAAGAAACTAAAAAGGAAAAATGGAGAGTTTATTCCCGAGTCTTAGAATTCATTCATTGTTTTGATAATAAATATGATCCTTTGGGTAATGCTATTACAGAGGCTGACAAAATAAGTAAGCTCATGAATACCTTCCCTGAAATAATGGAGGTCATGAATGAAAAGAAATAATTTTTTATTGATTCATATCCTGATAAGGCCAGAGAGGTCATGAGGAGGTTGGCTTTCACTCAAAATGTGAGAACTGATAAAATAATTGTACAAAAGAGGCCCGAATATACTATAATTCAGAATAAAAGGGTTCCTATAGACAACGGCAAACAAATAATAGGATCTACTAGTATAGCCCAAGAGGAGAGACCTGAAGAGCCTAGTCCTAAGAGGCAAAAGGTAATGACAGAAGAAACGCCTCAAGATGAGGAATATTCACCCACCTAGTCCCCTTTGAGGATTGGAGAAGAGCATCTCATTGGTGAATAGGTTGAACAAATGGGATCAAAGGGAGATATTTTTATTACTCAAGTAGAATTAGATTAAGGTAACCCTCCAGAACTTCCTCTCCCAAGTTTGGATCTAACAATAGCTGATTATAGAGGCAGGGAGTTGGACCTTGTATTAGAGCAGGCAAGTCATCAATTTTTGACTGATGACAGTTTTCTAAAATCAAGGGCTTTTCAATAGTTTGCATGGAGGACAAACATGAATGTTTTCGAGGAGAAATGTAAAAAGATGAAAACAGGTCATCCAGAAATGGATGAAACTTCCATGCAAAACCAAATTAAAGAAGAAATGATGAAGGAATTGCAGAATATAAGCCCTGAGGAGGGGAGGAAAATGATAAAGGCATCTAACATTTATTATTGCCCAATTGGGATATTGCAGATGCATTAATTTTCAATTCTATTTCAAGTAGATTGGAGTTGCAAGACCCAAATAGAAGAGACTTCCAAGGCACTTCATTCATTGAAGATCAAGCTGCATTGGTCAGTTGGTCATTGAGAAAGGGATCTAGAGCCACACCATCACAATCAGATGAGTCTGGGTTGATGGGAAATATACTTGTAAGAAGGGTTGCTGACACTTCACATGTATAGGCAGCATATTGGAATGTGGATTCTTCTAAGTTTGTGTTGGCCACTGCTAAGAAGGAGGAATAGGTTATGTCTAAGTTACAGAATAAATATGAAACACTTCTTGAGGCCTATAATAGGGAGGTAAACAGGAGAATTGAACTTGAAAACAAGGCAATGGGAAAATCCACAAGGCCAAGAATAACATACCCACATCCTCCAGTGGAACTTTTTAAATCCACCCCCCTTGTAGAGATTCCAGACACACCTCAAAGGCCTGAATATTATACGACCAAGGAATTTGAAGAAGAGAAGAGCAAACTATGGGCCTTACATGTAGAGTTAAATACGCAGTATGAGGATAAGCTTAGAAAGGCTCTAATGTATTTAGCGGACAAAATTGAGTGGCCCTTATTCTTTGATCAGTTGGTAAAAGTAATAGATATATTGGAGGAATTGAAAACTCATGATGATACTCTGAAGCCTATTGTTAATAAATGGGGAAGAAGGGAAAAGGAAATCACCCTTCTATGTTATTCAATTATAAAGTATTCCCATGACCATGTTGAAAAATTGTATGATATTGCTAATGACCTGTTAGATTTTGATAACAGGAGAGTTGCTCTGCAACTGAAAATTGTTTCTTGTTTGAATAAGTACAAGAATCAAAAATTTGATCTATTTCCTTGTGCCTTGGATAGAAAGAAGAAATTGAAAAATAAGGAAGAGTGGAGTAAAGAATTGGATGACCTTTTCTGCACAAAGATAAATAAAGTTATTAATGAAAAGGGGCATGCCTAGTGGGCCACCATGATAGAGGAAGTGGTTAAAGTCCAATTATTTTTTGATTCTTTGAAGCAAGAATTTGTTAGTTTTGAAAAGGAGGCTAGTTATATTTTTAAAAAAGAAAAATGATATCCTACAGTTCAGCTGGCCGGATGATATACAATTTGACACTTGGATGGTAGATCTTCTGTTGGACGAGCAGTTAGAGGAGGATAGTTCAGATGATGATGAGAAACTAGAAGGCGAGGTGCAGGTTATTGACACCTCTGCACCAGAACTGAAAAAAGAAGAAGAGGAAAAGGTAATAATGCCTGCTCAGGGTGAAAGCAGTGAGAATCCTCAGGAGAAAACCGATTTGGAGGTATCACAAGATCATCCTTCTTTGGCCAGCTTGGTAGCCACGTATTCTGAGGAGCTAGAATAATGAGAGAAAAATCAGAAGTTGACGATTCACAACAGAAACTGGAACGGGCCTACCTGAAGGAATATTTGATACGCCTGGCATTTTGTTGCAATTGTTTTTGTCTTTTGTATGATGCTTTGTTCCTTGGGCACTTGTTAGATCACAATTGCCCTTTGCTTGTTGCAACTCATGCTATATGAATGAGTTTTCAAGGCATTGTGATGGTTCGAGACTTCTACAATTTTTTGTTTCTTTCAAGAAGAGTACATATTCAGTCGGTCCAATAGTATGCAGAGGTTTTGAGTTTGCTTCTGTTGTACTTTCTGATAAGCAAATTGAAATGACAGAAATGGCAATCTATTCTAGGCATTCAATTGGTTTTCTATTGGTTATTGTATTGGTCATATGAAAAGGATAATACAAAGGGGTATTTACACTATATCTGTGGATCATCAATTTTTGTCTCCAATTTATGGGGTTGTTTACTTTGAAGTCATTTAAATAAGGTTTATTTGGCTGAATGCAGTCTGGATGGGTTGTATGCTGGTTTTATTGTTGCTTTTAATTCAAGCAATTATATAAATGCTTCAGTAAATCAGTAGGGTTTATGAGTTCATAAAAGGGATATTGCATAAGAATGGAGATGGGTGATTGCAGTTGATTAATTCTTATACAAGTTATTTGAATTAGATCTCTCGCCAATAGTCAATTTCTGGTCCAATGGATAAGGCACTGGTCCTATAAATCAGAAGTAAACATGGATGAATTCTGCTGCTGCATATCAAATCATCTTACAAAATCAAAATTATTTTCAATCCTATTCAAGAATTATAAATGCTGGTCTCAACTCATTTATATCTAATTCCTGAGTCTTAGGTAGCTTCTATTTCCAGGAATATTTGTAAATTTTAGGAGAATTATGACCAAATCTGCTGATAAGGGATGTGTATAAGTTTAAGAGCATTGAAGAATTGAAGTGAGATGTGTATGTATGTGAGGGTAACAGAGGAGAATCAGAATGAAACTAAGATAATTTCATTTTTGAATTCTACTGCACCGTACAATTGTATAGATCCTTTCTTGTTCCTCTTTGTGCCCACCACTTAGCCCACATTATTGAGTGTCCTATACAAGAAAGTCTTATAGCAAGAAATTTACCCAAGATTCTTGGAGTTGTTCCACTATAAAATATGATGAAATCATGAACTAATTGCCTATTATTTAAAAAAATGAGAAACACTATAAGACACTTTGTAGTGCTGCAATAATAGCAAAATCACCAAAGTAGGCATCCTTTTTGGATCATATTCTCTCTCAGACATAGATGTAACATGCATTTTGGTTGCAAGTGATTTCTAGGAGCTTGGGGTTCACTATCAATTCCAACAGCTTCGACTAAAATTTTTGAACAAGTTAAAAGTTGTTCCACTGTAATGATTACTAATAAACTTTATCATTGTTCAAGTCAAAAGTTTATCATTAGCAAAAATGGTAGATAATTTTATTCATGCTCTCAAGGAAAACAAAGACTGCTTGACAATAGCAAGAAACAACACAGATGACTTAGAAATAGTCTATCACAATGAAAGACATATTTTTTCCACCATAACACTAGCAGTGCTCTAGTGTCTCATTTTTGGTAACAGAGACACCCCCCAAACATGAAGGATTCACCCCCCAAACATCTTCAAACATGAAATGATCCACTGTCTATTAGACTGGTGTCTAATCCAGGCTAAACCTCCATTAGCAATTACCATCCAACATTGCACTTGCACCAAGTTTTCCCACTCTCCTGCATTTGGTTAATATAGTACAAATAAATTATCACAACCTCATTGTCTCCCACCAATAACAGTGACTACAGGTGGTAGGAGAGAATCTACATTGGAAACTTTAGAATAAGTATAGTTGACTATGCCTAACCAGTCACTAGTTTGAATGCACCAGTCTATTATTCCTTACTCAACCCGCCATGAAAATTAAAAGAATGTGTGGACAAGATAACAAAAATAATAAAATGTTCTCATATTAAATATTAGTCAAAATGCATTTGATACATCATAGGAACTCACTTTTCCATGGGACAGAGGCTGAATTGCAGAGAACATGACACTCTACTTCTCCTCCAAACACTCAAAAAATCCCTTCTAAATAACCAAACAACAGTAAACAACCACTACTGTCTAACTATCTGACTATTACCAGTTAGTTATAAACTGAAATTTGTTGTCTACTTGACACAAAGTGTCAACTTCGACAACTTACAATCATATATGCCTTTAATATATTTCACTAACCTTTTCAAAGGTTTTATAACTTCACTAACCCTTCCAAAGACACCTAAAACCCTTACGAGCTGTACTAGGCCTAAAGACAACTAAAACCCTTATAAGCTTTTCTTTGCATTTTTTCTACATTTGATACGTTTCTTATAGGTGGACATGTCTATCACAAACATCCAACATGTCTGTCCTTAGACTTCATGGAAAAAACCCTACAAACAACACAAAAAAAATAAGGACATGAACCATCCAAACATCTCTAATAGCTTGTGGATATCCCAAAGATGCATAAGTGCATGACTTGTGAAAACCAAAAAGATAAGACTAACTTGTATAACAAGTGAATATCCAAAATGATTTTATGTCTGTGTTATGTTTGACAATGACAATGATATTTGGATTCAAGTATGAGGAAATTTGTATCAATCAATTCATTAAATATCATTTGAATACAAAGAAAATTTTAAGAGATTCAAGAGCATAATTATAAGCCAAATTTGTGGAAGACCTAAATCAGACCTAAGTGAATAGACATGTGAAGGCTTATTTTGAATATGATGAGCAGATCTAAGGCATAATTTTTATGAAGGTATATTCCAAGTTTAGAGCATTTATTGAAAAACAATATTTCAAATCTTGGTGAATTATTCATAAGTACAAGGCAGATTTGTTGAAGACCTCGAAGGAGATCTAAGGCAAATCTACCTACATTATAAACATTTTGCATTTCAAAGGTCAGTTCCTTCTGCATTGCAGGATTTGAGGTTGGTGTCTCTTGCTAATTGAGTCTACATATTTGTTTGAAGTTATATATATACATACATATATGTGTGTGTGTGTACATACACACACAATTCACCTACAAGGATTTCCATGCTAAATAGTATATGCATCTTATCTTCTTTTGTTGACTAAATATATATAATAAAATATGCAGGTTTCTATGCCAAACTAACTCCAATGTGGACAAATATCTAATAATTGGGATTTAAACTAAGCAAGAACTATATGTTCAAGGAACCAAAAAATGACTGCAATGAGACTATTACAAGCAAAAAAACTTTAGTCTCGTTAAAGAGAATTGGGATGTGTGTTTGAAGACTTAACAAATTTGAGCTTCACTTGGTTTCAAGAATACTATAATATTCTCTACTTAACAAGGCCAACCACGTGAAGGTGGAAGCTCATCTAGCCTCACCCCCCTCCCCCTAACATCAATCTAAAGTACCCATTATCATCTAATTACATACTTCATTCATTAATTCATCCATTTATGAACTATAACATTCAATCAATACAATCACATAACATTCATTAATATGATATAAAAATCATTAATACACAATACTAATAAAAAATTCATTAACACATAACAATATTCATTAACATAAAATAAAAATCTATATTAATAAGCATCATTCATACATAATTACTTAAAACAAAGTTCTTTCATTATCCAACAAGGTTTATCAAAGAAGATTTTTAAAACATCATTTTTTTTTTTTTTTTTCTGAGCTCTCTTAAGAAAAGCACTCATAGGGACATCCATATCTGCTTCATTCTCCTCCTCTTCTGGCATGTGTAATGTCAAATTATGATGGCTCCTCTTTAGAGGAGTAGGAGGTTGCTGCACTAAAGGGGGCTCTGTTGCAAGAACAAGTGAATGCGATAAATTGGCATACTCTTTTTCTTTTTCTAATTGTTACAAGTTTGTAATTAAGTACGAGTACAACATAAAATGCATTTTTCTTACCTGACAATGCCACATCATGTACATTAACATTTTGATCTGCCACTATGTCAACATGTTGAACACTTGGAACATGGTCCAATCCTTCAGCATGATGTTCAACATGCTCTGAAATATTCAAAAAAGGGATACATGTCAAATTCCAATTGAAGATGTTAAATTGTATTCATAATTGCATAATTAATTTCCAATAGAAAATTAATACCTCCACCACTATAATGCACATCATGGCCTTCGTTAGGAGCAGGTTCTATGGTAGGATATGAAGGCTGCAGTAAAATGTTATGCACATTGTTATGTAGTCAATTTACGTTTAAAACTAATACCAAAAAAGAATCTTCTCAACTATTTAATTTCATTTACTTTTCATCTGACCAATTTACCTGTGAGATATCATTTGGTGCACTAGATTCTTGGGCAAGGCTTACAGATTCTTCACGTAGGCATGTAACCACAACTTTATAGCCTTCCTTTAAGGCAATTTTTCTATCTTCATCTGTGACCTCCGCATTGAAATCTGTGCCCTGTGGTTTTTTCTTGATAACGTTAGTTTTCCATGTATGGTTTCATTAAACAAAACTGTTTGCAACATTATATTAAAAAAAAAAACAAAATTCATTGCTCTACTTACAAGTCGAGACTGCAGATTCATATAGCCACCAGAGCTAAGTTTGTGTTGGCCAACCTTTTCTATTCTCGCTTTTGTAGCCACAGATGTGTCCTGCAATCTATGAACAATTTCAAACATCTTAGATTATATATTTACAAATATCAATAATTAGTGCATGATTACAATGTACTTAATACTATAATGACATACCTCTTTTTGCCTTGTGCTGCTTCATTATCTCTATCTTCACATAGCCTTTTCTCCTTTACATCTTCTATTATTTCATTCCATTCCATTGGTGAAATCATAGGAGGACGATCGTACTTTGGATTATCCTTAAGACCCCTTCTATATTGATCCCTCATAGTCTTTATATGCTTTCCTGCTCTTTTCAGAAGTAGGCCAGTGTCAAAAATGGTTTTCCCAGATTTCTCCTCAATGGATGCAATCAGCTGATTTTTTAGTTCCCCAACTTGTAAATTCCACCTTTTTAAAAACAAATAGATTGTTAGATCAATAACTTTACTATATTACAATAAATAGAAGAAAATAAAAATTATGTAGCAATGATATGAAACTACGTACCTTTTACGTATGGTGGGTCCAAACAGTCTCAATG
The DNA here is from genome assembly GCA_028749045.1 of Cupressus sempervirens. NCBI lineage: Eukaryota > Viridiplantae > Streptophyta > Pinopsida > Cupressales > Cupressaceae > Cupressus > Cupressus sempervirens. The sequence goes on from CM053786.1 coordinate 155,761,244, forward strand.
TCATATGAAAAAGATGTTCAAAGAAAGCATTATTACCTACAAAAACATAAAAGATTTATCAGTCCAAAATGAGTAATGTAAAAGTAAACTAAATTTACACTTTAAAAAATATCAATTTTAAAGCACATGGAAGCTTTCGTTCTCTTAATGGAAACATAGTTTTCTTATTCAGCAACAATGTCCCTTCATACAAACCAGTACTAATCACACGAACTGCTCTAGGAAATGGATCAGCTTCAGTAGTACTACTCTTTGTTGCTCTATCAACTGAAACATCATAACAATTAAATGACAATTTTAGTACTGCTCTCTGTTGGTCTACCTCCTTGCCTATGTCCATGTCTCTCTATGTGTGGCTATATATATATGTATGTATGTATGTATGCGTGGTGTGTGTATGCACGTGTTTGTGCATATGTAAGCTTCTGTAGACATCATTTAAGCACTAATGTGCTACTTCATTGTTGATCAACTTGTAGAAAGACATTACAAAATATAGCACATTACAAAATATAGCAAAACAAGGTTTTACTAGTTCTGCTGGGCATAGATGATGATGTTTGCATGGTCCTTGTTGCCGACAATGTAGTAGACAATAGTGGACCACCAACTGAAGGAGGATTCCACACTTCTTCTTTTTTTTTCTTTTTTTTTTTATAATTTTAAAAATGCGCCTGGTAAACTTTTTAACGTGACTGGTAGCGCTGGTGCGACATGCCCACCGGTACCACCAAAACTTTGACCTGGAGCTATGAACCAGTGAGGCCACAAACGAGGGACCTCATCCCCATGAGATTTGAACCTGGATGGCAAGGATAACAATGCAACACCTTAACCATCACAACATGCCACTATTGGCAAGGAGTCCACACTTCATCATGAGCTGAAGAATAGAATATTGTTAGCAAAAACATATGCAATGGATAAAGATCAAATGGGATACTAGCGAGAAACGTCGACAAAAAAAAAAGGTAAGTGTTATAATGTTGATCAAAACAAACAAAGTGTTACTTACACAAAGGTACTGTGAAACAACCCTAACCATGTTCAGCATGTGATGTCGCAACTGGCACATATGTCTATACAAGAACATATAAAATCAAAGATCATGATCCATAAGATACTACAAAATATTAATATCCGTTGAACTTCTATTACTGCTTTAGTCGAATTACTACTTAGTTTCAAAGATTGGATTCTACGGTCCAATTCTATTCTCAGTGCCTCTTTCTCCTCACTTCTATCACCCTTGATGAAAATTTGAACAAGCTCATCAGTGTATCTTTGTGTAATTTATTGTGTGATGAATACAGGGTTAGTACTAAGGCCAATGTCATGTAGATATGACGCCCGTATTTTAGATTGCATTTGATCAGTGATCATTGTAGCTTTTTCCTATCAGTTGTGACATCAAATATTCCTATACTTTCATCAAAATAAATCCAAACCCATAAAGAAAAGAACATAATAATAGGATATTTGTTTCTATATTAACATTAAAATTTACAACAATTAATGTTTACCTCTAGTGAAGGTGTTTGACATGGTGCATCCATATCGCCCTATGAAAAAAATTAGTAAGTCTTAGAAATCAGTAGCGAAATTAAAGTAATAGACTTACCAAAAAAAATATTAATAATAAAGTAGATTGTATATGTAAATCATTTGTCTTAAGTTAAAAATTTAGTGTAACTAATGTTTATTTCTCAAAAAATATTTGGCATGTTCTACTTAATGTTTATATGTGCACATATGGTTTGGAAAGAAATATTTGGTCATACAAGACCCCATCATAGTTGACATTGATCGTACCTGAAGATTTCATTGATCATCATGATTGTCATCCATGTCATCTTCATCATCATCATCATCATCACCATCATCGTACTCATCACTTTGATCGTCGTCGTCACCACCACCATCTTCATCACCATCATCATCCTCTTGATCACTATCATCATCATGACCATCATCGCCATGATCATCACCATCTTTGTCACCATGATCATGATCGTCATCAGCATCATCATCATCATTATCACCATTATTGTTAGCATGACCAAAATCATCACCATCTTCTTCTTCTTCATCACTGGGTGACTGTTGTTCCTGATAATCATTTACTTCCTCTGGTGCTTCTTCAATATCTTCTTCTTCGATCACATTATACTTTACTAGCCTTCCTCTTGGGTCATGTCTAACAACAAATGACCAACCTGGTTTGTCTAGAACACCAAAGTAAAACACTTGCTCGCATTGACTTGGAAGAACATAGGGCTCATCTCTGACTGGCTCAAATGACCTTGTATTAATCATAGTAAATCCGCTGTCGTGTTCAATAACAGTCCTATCGAGATCATTTTGATTCAATCGTAACCTAAACCATTTGATGAAAAATAGAACTATTTTGAATGAATTAAAGTCACACTCAAGTATATCATCCAAAATGCCATAGTATCAATTTTCAGATTGTTGAGGATGTATTTCAGTTCTAGATGAAATATTGGTGACCGCGAAGACAACACTTATCCCGAAATCACACGTTTTCTTCATTTCATCTAACTTTTTTATGTGGAATTTATAGCCATGGTAGTACATAGCTTTGTGCTATTTGACCTGCAATTATTCAAACATGTCAAGAATCTTCTCATTGATCTATGAGTTGATATTAAACTTATGTCTCATGATTAGTAATCTTATGCATACCTTTGTATCTCTTAAGCCATATATTAGATCAAGTACCATTGGCGTAACATTAGGATCTCCATTATGACGAGCTTCTTTAACCAATGATGCAACACCATCCCATGTTAATGAGCGACCATTTTCTTGAGACCGTTCAATCCACACTGTCATTCAATCAAGATTGTTTGCAATATACAAGTGTAATGCATCCCACTCACGACCAACTATAAAGAAGACAATTACACCAGTTAGAAACAACTTATATATATTGATGATGGATAAGAATTGTTAAATTACAAAAAAAAAACTTATAATTACCTCTCACCCTCGTCAATCTACCTTTCCCCGTCAGGTACTCCCCTTTGAATTTGTCATTACAGTTGGGATCCCAAATGCGATCTAGATGGATACCTGCTGCAAACTTTGAAAGATATTCACTGATATACACCATGGTCTGGTATATCATATATCCCTCTATCATAGATCCCTCAGGACATGCTCTTTGTCAAACCAAGCCCTTCATAAATTTCAAATGCCTCTCAACCATCCACATTGATCTAGCTTGTACAGGTCCACACAATTCAATCTCCTCAACTTTATGTATGAGGTAGTGTTCTTGAGCATTGAAAAACGTTGGAGGTAAACACTTTTGCATTTCACACATAAGCTGTGGAATTTTTCTCTTCCAATATTTTATATCTTTTTAATGAATTTCTTTAGATGATAACTGCCTAAATGAGATTCAACATGCAAAAACACATAGAGGAGATTTCAAATAAAATTATACAATAGATTTTAGATAAAAAGCTACAAATATAAGAAAAAACACTCTTCTAACCTCATGTATTTTCCAAGATCATATATAACTTGTTTAATACTATTTTCAAACTTTTGTGGAAGGGATAGAGGTAGGACGAACTGCAATCATTAAAAAATGATCATTTCAATATATTATTAAATAATGCAACTAGTACTACATTCAATCTTACAAATATACTGTAAATAAAAAACATGACTTACCTTGAGAAAGGTATGCCAATCATGTGTCTTCAACCCTGGCCCAAAATCACCCTTCTTTGATAGAAGAGTGCTTATATTTGCAGCAAATCCTGTTGAAAATTTTGTTTTTTTATGACTTCTTTTAATGCATCACTTTGTTGCTCCGTTAATAACCAAGGAAGGGCACTTGTATTTATGTGCTCTCCATTCCTATTTGATTCAACGAAAACTTTTAGTGCATGATTAGATTCATGAATGTCAGTACAAATTTTAGCAATTTGTTCTCTATCACATCTTCCATCCAACATTTTCCATAGTGTCTCTGTTACATTCTTTCCAATATGCATAGCATCAAACAAATGCACGATTGGGAGATCCTTGTAGTATGGTAACCTACTAAATTGAGTAGGATAACTTTTCATTCCTCTAGGAAGTTGGTCATTGATGCCTTGATGACCTTCACGAGCATCAATTACAACATTAGTAAATATAAGACAATATCGAAATACAAATTGTATACTTTGGACGACAAATTGGACATTACCTCGACAATTTAGTTGATTGCATTCCAACTTCCATAAGTGAGGTGTCATTCTTCGTGGCCTTGATAATGTCTCTTCTTTCCCATTGAAAAGATGTTTTTCGATAATTCGACACCTATGATTATTGTGGAGAAAGCATTTAAACTCATCAAACACCTGCTTTCCTAAACTTCTCGAATGACGACATTTCATCTTCGGACCACAAACTAGACATGCAAATTTTCCCTTTGTCTAAAGACCTAAAAGATCATGTATAATTGGATCATGTACAATTATCATGCACAACTTAAGCATTTGATAGTAATGTGTAAGCACTATAATAGACCAAAAATATGTGATCTTAACAATATAACATACTACAAAAATGAGTTAGCCCAGGGGCATCATGTATTGTCCATACAAGCATTGCATGGAATTGAAATTGTCAATGTCCTATTGGTCTAGAGATGTCATACATAGTGATGCCATTCCATAACTTCAACAACTTGTCAATTAGGGGCTCAATATACACGTTCATATCTTTAACAGGGTATTTACCTAGCAATTGAATGAACATAAACATTATGTAATTATTATAACCATTTTCATGCACTATTTATAAATTAATTTAGATAAGTATAAAAAAAAAATTACCTGGCACAATCATTGACAACATTATGTGCTCCCTCTTTACGGACATCTAAGAAGGAAAGTTATTGTTAATAACAAAAATAGGCCATACTGAGTAAACAGATCTCATATCTCCATATGGATTGACACCATCCACTGCCAATGAAAGTTTCATATTACGAGGTTCTTCTTTAAAGCGTGACCATGTTTCTTCTATCTCTTTAAATGTAGAACCATCGGCAGACATTCGCATGATATCATCTTGACTTCTATTGCATGCATGGTAATCCATAAATTGTGCCAAGCTAGCGCACTTGAATAACCATTCCAAATGTGGAATAATGGGAATGTATCGAAGAACCTTGTTAGGCACTTTTTTTGTTATTTGATCTGACTGATATCTACTAACATGAAAATCAGGACATTCTATTGCAAATTCATATTGTTTATGATATAGAATATGATCATTGGGACATGCATGTATTGTCTGATACTTCATTCCAATATGATCCATAATGTTAGATAATTCTTGGTACGAACGAGGCAAAATGTTTGATGGTGGTAACAAAAACTCACTAATCAACCTACAACAACAAATATGCATTGTTAATATAATGAATAGTAATTGTATGCTAACCTTGAAGATGACAAAAATGAGATACCTTAGCATATGTGACATTGCTACATTGGATATGCTATTCATAACCTTTAAGTTCACCAACAACACTATAGCCGACAGTAGAGTTGTTTGGGAGCCTGGGTATAAGGGCTCGTGTGCCTTCTCAAGTAAAGGTATATCAAGACCATCTTCATTATTATTATCAGATTCACTCGTACCATCATTGTGAGCCTCTTCATCACCTACCCCAATACCATCTTCTTCAATCATGTCCTCTGGCACATTATCATCTTCTTCCATGGGAGCGTTATCCTCAACTTGGATATTCACACCTCCATGTTCCTCCAGTAGGAAATCCACATTCAACAATGGACGAAAATCATGGCCCCTTCAACATGACCATATTTCCTACAATAACTCTGGGTTGTTGTGATTAGAATTCTTTGATTCTTTAAACCCTTACACTTTTTGCAAGGACAATAACATTTATCAGGTTTTCTTTGGAATTGAGCCCACAATGCAGCCATTGTCTCATTATTTTCTTCTAGATTCATATTGTTAGGCGTGGTCTTTCTTCACAAGAAAATATACCTACAAATAAATTGGACCTGTTGTGATTAATGTTTATATCTGCACATATGGTTTTTGTTAATTAATGTTTTCAAATGTAACTAAAATGATTACAAACATATCAAAAAGGACCTTCACAGGGTATTATTACATCAACTATTCTAACATGGTCATGTTGGTTATCTTGAGACCTTAATGTCTTCTCATGCCTTCAACCTTGACCTTGATGCTCCTGCATCATTCTCCCAAGGATCAAGGAAAGTTGGATCATCATGGAATTGAGTAGGTAGACCTTCTAGGAAGTTGCAATACTTCAACCTTGTAAGTGTCACGTCAATTCAATGGGTACTAAACAAACAATTTAAGTTGATGAGAAATGGTTGTTATGAATTCAAATTGTAAGTGTCACCTCAATGCATTGGGTATTAAACAAACAATTCAAGCTGATGAGTATGGGTTTTTATGAACCACAACTCATGAAATATGCATTAAGTCCATACCTGCTGTTTACAATGAGTATGGGTTTTTTTTCTAAGAACATACCTATTGTTTATAGTCAGTAAATTTCTATATCCTTTAACAAATTTGAAGCAATGAGCCAAAGTCACATGGTTGAAGATGATCATTGTCCCCTCAAAGCACCATCGTTTGATAAATTGTTGCATTGAAATATGATCTAGAAAGGGCCTTTCCACATAGTATGTTGGCACTATTTGGCAATCATCGATCATGTGGTTATTGCAAAGAGGCTAAGGACCAAACATGGAATCATGGAGATAGTGCACAAATGTACAAGGAAAATTTGTTGCTCTTTAGCTACTAATGTTGCTTTGTTCTTGTCAATTAAAACATTATTTTTAAACTTGATCTTAATACTTTTTATAATCAATGGCTTTCTTTCCAATGTCTATCTCTTGACTCAACACATTTTTTCATTTTTCTTTCCTTCTTGCTTCATCATAAATACTTGGTTCACAAGCACTTATGGTGTTCCTCTTGCTAAGATTATGAAGTGGACAATGACTTTCAATCTAGATAATCAAATGTTTGGCTCAACTTTTTTGGGTAAGCGTGATGATATGTAGTGCACTGTAAATTTTATCTTCAATGAAAGGATTAGCACCTCTAATTTTCAAATGGCGATCAACCAGAACTAGCTGATAATCTAACCTAAAAAATACATTTTATGCCAAATTCCAATCACAGTTAAAGATATTTAGCTATTGGAAAATGGCAAGATTATGTCTTATTTCAGATATGCAATAAAATGGGCAAGAAATGTGGAAGAACATTAAGTTTTTATCCACCAAAACATGAGTAAAATTGTATAAACTAAATATATTTTTTAAAATAATGTCAATTCCCTTCAAAAGAAATATTTTGCATGAAACTTACTTGCTGAAGATATTTCAAGTTTAGCAACTCTTTAATCATAGGATCCACAATAGTTGGAAGCTTTGAACTGTTTGTCAGCTGTGGCTTGGCTTGCAGCAACAAAAAATTCTTAGTATATGCATCTCAACATTTAAAAAATACATCAAGCAATTTAGGTTAGTTATAGTCTGTAAATTAACTGGCATTTGTTTGTTCTTTAACATATTTGACAATCAAGTACAATTAATAGGAATACAAGAGAAAAACTTGGAATTCTACTAATGTCATCAATGTTAATCTTGGGTACTAGTACAAAGCCAGTAAGAAATCTGCAATTGTACCAACCAAGATATTTACAAGACTTTATCGCAAAAGGTTCATTTAGCACAAAACAACTTCAAAAATATTGTATATATACAGTCTTTGATGCTGTCAAAGAGAACAATTATTTTAATGATGTTTTACATAAGAATTGCTAGAGGAAATGATAAGCATGAAATATATTCAAGTTTTGACACTAAGGAATTGAAACATCTACACTTAGGAATTGCCTGGAGTATTTAAAGAGTGTGTATCCCACAAATGAAATTGGTATAAATGTTACAACCACCAAATTTGGAGGGCATGGAAATTCAGTCATCACTATCCTATGTAGTATACTTAATTTCATATGTTGGAATCATTTTTTGACTTGTACACATGATAGTCCAATAGTTTTTAATGCAATCTTCATTGCAATTTTTCTATGATAGTCTAATAGTTGCAGGTGGCATCTTCGTCACAATTTTCCCATGATAGTTTTGTTGGTCTGAATTTTTGCATAATCGAATTCCTTTGTCCAAGGTATAGAAGAATTTAGATTGGGCTCCACCTATGGTGAATAGGGTTTCTAGCCAAGTCATATTTTGTAGGTCTTTGAAGCAAATTTTTGTTGAAACCCTAGGTCTTGTTTTCTTTTAAATTTTTTGAGTGTGAAACTAAAAATATGCGAAGATTCCCATCCTTTTCAAACTTTTTGCGCCCTGAGTCACATCTTTTCTTTTGTGTTTCTGACCGCCCGATCCCTAAAAGATCTACGACAATCGCTATCTTGCTATGAAAAGATACAAGTATTTTACCCTTAGCGACATAGCGACCACTGCTAAGTTGAAAAGCGGTACCGTCAAGTGGAAATACGGTGACCAGAGATTGTATTGTTTCAGAGATATTTCATCACATTTACAACAGACATGTCAAAACCTGAAAAGGAATTACAACATTGAGGTACAAAAGGCATCAACAGAAATATTAGCTTTTTTGATTAGTCTCTTTGTCGCTATCGAAGAAATTGGGCACTTCGCTGTTAGCGACATGACGCCTTCACCAAAAATAATGGCCAGCAATCACTTTTAAATTTTTTGATGATCATAATTTTTTTTAGGCTGCGTGGTGCACGTGCTTTTTTATTATGTGTCAGATGCATTAACGAGGGTAGTTATGACTTCACTCGCCTTTATCTTTTCGACCCTAAATTTTGATGAGTCACCAGAAATCACTATGTCGCTATCAGAGAATTGGTGTCTCTTGTCGTTAGCGACATAGCGCCCAGACGGAAAGTAGTACTGCAACAACTTTTCAAAGTGAGTGGGTCCTAGAAAGTACTCCATCAGATATCAATTATAAAGCTTTGGAACACACTGACATCTAATGGGCTACACATATACGCTGGGAAAAGCAAAGACATCGGGATTCGCTATGTCGCTATCGAGAACTTGTTCTTCTTGCTGTTAGCGACATAGCACCCAACCAAGAAATAAACAAATATGGGCCCCAAGTAGCAGGTAATATAGCTAGGATTTCATCACATCGTCAACGATTGGACCCATGCCCTGTTCACAAAATATATGAAAGACTGATTGTCAGATCTATCTCAGATCCATGATCGTCGCTATCTCGCTATGGCGAGTTGCACGAAGGTTATGAATAGTGACATAGCGACAAGGGGCCCACCATATTTCTTTTGAGCAATGCATCAAATGTCATCCACATGATCAAATCAAGATCAATGATGGGCACTATCTCGCTATGGCAAGGTGCTCACTCTTTATGTATAGCGAGATAGCGCCTAAGTGACACATGTCCTTAGAGTTTTGTGGGTCCAGTTCAGAGGAGCCAACAATGAAGGAAAGGTACAAATGGAAAAATTTTATTGGGTTGATTGCCAGCTTTTCAAGAGGAACATGAGTCATCTTTGCTTGCATCCCTGGATCGTAGGATTTTTCGTAAATCCACAGTGTAAATTTGAATATAGAAGGTGATGCCACCCTGTGCATTTATAAGAGATGAAAGCTTTGCGTGTGAAGAAAAATAGAGTATAACACAGAAGATTTTCTTAATTCCACCGTACTCGAACAAAGATTTAGAGCATTTCTAAGCAGAAATAGTTGTTGAGAAGACCATGCTGGATTCAATAAGATTGTGAAGCAGCTTTTTCGCAGAAAGATTGCAGTAACACTGAGAAGAACTAGAGAGAAATTCAAAGTAAGTACTTGCATTATAATCCTCCTGCTATTTCAATTCCTTCGAGAGTTAATTAAAATGGCTCCAAAATAGAAAGCATTTTCTGGTCAAGAGAACTATTTGGATAGGAATGTCCACGATGATTTGCTTGAACTGCTCCCTTCTTCCACTATTGAAACTTTAGAAGTTAAGAGGCTAACTTCATTAAACCCTAGGCTGAAAATAGGAGATGGGCTGTATGACAAAGGAAACTGGGTTAGGGATGCAACAACTTCACAGACTGGTCTTGTTTCATTCAAAAAATGGTTTTCAAAGAGGAACCTTTTTGCCCCACATGCCAACATCTAGAATTTTGATCTAGGGAAAATGGTGGTTCCCAGTGTTTTCATGGATTATGATCTTTTGGAAGCTGTAGCTAAGAATTACGACCAAGCCCTTAGGGTAGTGAGGAGAACTAATGGTGAAATCTTGATTACAATCAGCATAGAGGAGATTAGGGAAGTTTTCAGTTTAGGGCCTGTCACTAATTATCATGTGCCCATTGATTTGAAAGGGTTAGAAAATGAGTATATGTCTAAGAGAGATGTAGTTAGGCAAGGAGCCCTGAGCGCACACATAGGTAGAATTGGAACACTTCCAGCAATAACATCATCCTCCAGGGAGCCTTTCAAAAGGGCATACTTCAATTCTAGGGCTATAGAAATATATAGGTCCTTGTGTAAAGTTTTTGGGAGAGATGAAGAAGAGTTCATGCTTGTGGATTTTATGTATATGTTTACTCAGATTTCCTCTTTTGGTGTGGATATAATTTTTGATTTTGCTTCTTACTTAACTGAGGAGATTCACAATGGACTAATTGGAATTGCTAAGGGTAAGGTGGAAAAAACTTTTGGCCATTATTCTCTGTTAATGCGCACGTTCTTATTCAAGGGAATAACATATTTTAGTAAAGAAATGGAATTAGACAGAGAAGAGAGTGGGGAAGCATTACCAGTTCAATTGTGGAGTGTAGATATGAGTTGGGATGCAAACAATGCCAATTTTGTCAGGTTTGATAGGTATTTCACTTCAAAGTTGAGATGCCTCCTATTAAGGGACAATTCCATAATCCCCAAAGCATTAATGAATCTCATTAGGCCTATGGACAACCCAAGTAGTTTGAAAGTTTCACATAATTGGGGAGATGTCATTCCATATTCTATTTCTACTATATTTAGAATATATGGTTTTAAAGGAAGCCCTCACGTACTACCCTACCAAGTGCCTTTGAAGGTAGGAGTTGCTGAGATATTGTGACAGCTGGGAGGAGTGGAGGAAGCCTTTCTATTAAAAAGACAAAAGGGGTGATTTTTTCCTACTTGCACAGTGGCTCATCATTTTGTAATCATAAAAGGAGGTTGGCTTTCTCTGCACAAGATTTTGAATCCTTATAAGATGACCACTTCCCATCCTCATTTTTATGATTCTGAAGGATTTTATCATTTGGCTCTGAGGCAGGGAATTAAGCTTGGTAAAATTGAGCATGAATTTTATTTTCCTGAAGACTTAATAAGGAATGAGTACTCCTTGCAGGAGCAAGAGACTAGGAAAGAAAAGTGGAAAGTCTTTTCTAAAATTTTGGATTTCATTCATTGTTTTGATCCAGATTATAGTCCTTTGGACGATGCAGTTACAAATGTAGATAAGATGAGAAAACTTATGAATAATTTTCCTGAAATAATAGAGGCAATGAATGAAAAGAAGCAATTCTTTATTAGGTTCTACCCGGATAAGGCCAGGGAAGTAATGGAAAGATTGGGTTTTACTACCAATATAAGGGTAGGTCAATTAACTATCTAAAAAAGGCCGAGTTATACTATTATTCAAAATAAAAAGAATATAGTGGACAAAGGCAAACAAATAATTGAGTCCACTAGTAGGGTTTTGGAAGAGAGGCCTACTGAGCCCTCCCCTAAGAGGAGGAAAATAATAAGAGAGGAGGATTCTCATGTTGAGGAGTATTCACCTTCATAGACCCCTTTGAGAACTGGGGAGGAGCAACTCACTATTGAGAAAATTGAACAAATTGGATCACAAGGGGGAGTTTTTGTCACTCAAGTAGAGATCGATGAAGGGAACCCCCAGGAACCTCCTGTGCCAAGCCTCGAGCTGACTGTAGCTGACTTTAAGGGAAGGGAATTGGACCCTATTTTGGAACAAGCCAGCTAGCAATTTTTGTCAGATGATAGTTTTGGAAGGTCTAGGGCTTTCCATCAATTTTCTTGGAGGGCAAACATCCACAATTTTGAGGAAAGATGTAAGAACATGAAAAAAGAGCATCCAGAAATGGATGAAGCCTCCATCCAAAACCAAATAAAGGAGCAAATGATGCAAGAATTCCAAAACATTACCCCTGAGGAGGGAAGGCAAATGGTAAAAACTTCTAACATACTATTGTTGCCTAATTGGGATATTGCAGATGCATTGATTTTCAACTCTGTTTCTAATAGATTGGAGTTACAAGACCCAAATAAAAAGGAATTTGTAGGGACTTCTTTTAGTGATGTTCAAGCTGCTCCTGTTATGTGGTCATTGAGAAGAGGATCCAGGATTGTATTAGCACAGCCTGATGGTTCAGGACTAATAGGGAATATTATTGTGAGGAGAGTTGCTGATACCTCACATGTACATGTAGCCCACATGAATGTGGATTATTCTCAGTTTTCCTTGGCTACTGCTAAAAGGGAGGAAAAGGAAATGTTTGAATTACAAAGTAAATATGAGGTAGTTGTGGATGCCTACAATAAAGAGATAAAAAGGAGAGTTGAGCTTGAGAACAAGCTATTGGAAAAATCCACCAGGCCTAAAATAACATACCCTCACCCCCTTGTTGAACCATTCAAATCTACCCCCCTCATTGAAATACCAGACACACCCCAAGGGCCATAGTATTACACTGCTGAGGATTTTGAAGAAGAAAAGAGTAAACTGTGGGCCTTACATGTAGAGCTAGAATCTAAATATGAAGATAAACTAAGAACAACTCTTACATATCTAGGAGACAAGGTTGAATGGCCACTAATCCATGATCAATTGGCCAGGGTGATTAACATCTTGGAGGAGTTAAAAGCAGATGATGAGGCTCTAAAGCCTATTGTGAACAAATGGGTGAGAAGGGAGAAAGCAATAACCTTATTGTGTCTATTTGTTATAAATAATTCTCGTGATCAGATTGATAAAACCTTTGAAATTGTTTCTGATCTTGTTGATTTTGATAGCAAAAGGATACATTTACAAAAGATAATAATAGGCTACTTAGACAAATATAAGAGCCAAAAATTCAATTTATTTCCTCATGCCCTAGACAAGAAAAATAGTTTGAAAAGCAAAGAGGAATGGGTGAAGGAACTTGATGATTTATTCTGTTTAAGAATGAATCAAGTCATAAATGAAACAGGGCATGCACGGTGGGCCACCACAATAGAAGAAATGGTGAAAGCCAAAATATTCTTTGATTCTTTAAAACAGGAATTTGTTGATATTGATAATGAGGCTGATTATATAATAAAGAAACAGAAGGATATTTTGCAATTCAATTGGCCAGATGACACATTATTTGACAGGTGGATGGCAGAAATGCCTTCTAGGGAATAGTTTGATATAGATGAAACTGACAGTGATGAGGTGCAGGGCGAGGAAGTCCAAATCATTGATACCATCACTACTAAAACACAATCAGAAGAAGAAGACAAGAAAAACTTGTTACTTTCAGTTGCAGAACTGGGACCACAAGACGCCAATACAATTAAAGAAAAGGAAAAGGTAGAAGTTGTCCTTACCATGTAGAATGAAGGTGGTGGAAGTTTGCAGGTGGAGGTTAATGTGCCCTCGTCAGAACAAGCTTCATCATTGGCTAATTTAGCAGTTACATATGAAGATGAATCAGATCAATAGCCAACTCAGTAACATCAGAACATGTAATAGAAGCTGACCCACCGAAAGGAATGATTTGATTTCAATATCTTCTGTTACCCATAGTTTTGTCATTTTGTGATAGGTGTATGTAGATATTCCTTGTAAAAAACACTTGTCAGTTTCCCTTAGCCTGAAGCTTGTTGCATTTCACACTATCTAAGTGAAATTCTAGGGAAAGAGAAAAGGTCCAAATTCTATTTGCTAAGTGATACACTTAGTCTGTTTTTGGTCCACCATTTTTGAGCAAAAATTCGTGATGTATTTTCTCTATTAGATCTTGAGAATACATGAATATAGAATGATCTGTGTTTCTTTCTGAAGGTCATTCTAAGTCTATTGTAAATTGTATACAGTTTTCAAGGAAAATGAATACAAATTATGAACTGTCCCCATATCAGTTCTTTCTGAACTTTGTCTCCTTTTGATTACTTGGTTATCTTGATGTTGTATAAGTAAAGGCTTGTGCAATTGAATGCAGTTCAATTAGGTTGTATATCTGTTTATCATGGCTATTAATTCAATGGATTAAGTAAAATCTTTGATGAATTTGATAAGGTTGTTGTAGTAGTGGAAAGGATTTTGAATGACGATTTCTGATAAGAATTGCTGATAAAATTTGTTGTAAGGCAACAAATTAGATCTAGAGATTTGTAGTAGACTCTGAACCCCAATGATTTAGGCACTGGTCAAATTTAATCCAGCTGAAAGAGAAATGTGTCACACATGATTGTCAAAATGCAGAATTATAATCAAATTTACTTTTATTTCCTATAGATCTTCAAAGTTGGCCTCTACTTGTTTGCATGGAATGTTTTAGCTTTAGTTAGCCATTATTGCTAAGAACATTTGTAGACCTATAGAAGATTTTTGGCCATATCTATTATATGGGATGTGTTTATTAAAGTATCAAGAATTGTAAATGTATTGGAGAATTTGAGATGAGAATTAGAATGAAACTAAGATAATTCTCATATAGTTTTCCCAGTCTTGTATCATCCTTGGGTATACCCACCCTGGTTTTGCAGAGCCAAAAGAGTAGAAAACCACCCTTGGTTTTGTAGAAGTTTGGCCCAAATGGTGTGCACATACAATTGATAATAAGAATTGGCTAGTCTTTAGACTGTGTGAGTATTGTCATCTTGGTATTAAGCATTTTGTTGCTTAGTAGTTTTAAAACACCAACAAGTTTGTTATTCATCCAAATGGAAACCCTTGTAGGAAGGCCTAATTGCAATGCAACAATTAAATGTAATTTTGAAATATAGGAGAGAGATTCTTTTGGTTGAACTAGAAGATAAATCATCTTCTAACAAAATGACAGAGACTTTCGGTGAAGGATCCAAAGTACATCAATTCAATTATAGTCTAGTAAATTTAGGTGCCATCTTCATCATAATTTTTTGAAGATAGTCCAGTATTTGTAGGTGTCATCTTCATCAAAAAATTTCCATGATAGTCTATTAGTTTGAGGAGTCATCTCCATCACAAGTTTTCCATGGCATACTTGTAGTTAGAGGTGCATTGCAGACCTTTTATCACTAAATGAGCTAGTAGTAGATGGTGATTATTCATTATCATCATCATCATCTAACATAGAATCACATGAATATCATGTTTTATAGCCCACATGGCCTAGGTATTGAGGGTACAACTCCAAGAACTAAACACACCAGATTTCAAATTATTATCTTTATGTGTTGATGTTTAAGTTGAAAGTTCTAGAGTTGAAGAGAGAAACACACTCAATTTTTTGTTCTTTTTGTTCTTTTTTTGAATATGAAACTGTTGTCTAAATGATACAATATAATTATATATTATTAAAAAAAAAATACAAGAAAAATATGATACCAACACAACTATATTTATAAAACAAAATTTTTGTCATTATTATTTCTTCTAAGCTTTTACAACTACAGCTTCTGCATATACATTTCCTTTCTTTTCTTTCATTACTATAACAAAAAGTATAATAGTTGTTACAATAGACCAACATTCCAAATGATAAATCTGCATCTACACACTTTCAATAAAATGAAACAACAAGTACATTACATTCTTTTTGCAACTAGACTCTTTTTAACACTTATCATCAAAACATCACTAAGAAAAAACATTTGAGCAGAGACTCTCCCATTTATATTACACAACAATGGCTAAAATTTGGCATAAAAAATAATAATGATAGTAATAGTATTCACTTCCATCTTCAATATTATCATAAAAACCTACAACAAAAATACACATGTACCTATGGAAATATGCTCGAAGAGAAATCCCTCTCCTTGACCATCGGAGATGTAGGTGTGATTGGAGGTCATGAATGGAACAACTTTTGAAGTCGAGCACATCAGGAAGAATGAAAGAAAGAAAATATCAAGATTTTCAAACTACTATTCCGCCCCCCCTATATTGATGCAAATGCAGGGCCCCCTTTTCATGTTATTCCCAGGGCTAGCAAGCATCATTAATCAAGTGGGTGGAGAAAACCTGAAACGAAACTGGGCTCAGAGAAAACCATGCGAAAATGCTCCAAAAATGTCAAATGAAATCGGGCATGAAAAACGTAATTAGGAAAATATTTTTTGAACTTTGCGGATGTATAAGCCTTGTGTTGGTCAAATTTTCAACCAATACGGGTCTTATATGTAAAAAAAACAAAATTTTTGCCTTTACATTTCGACCACCCTAAATTTATTTAGTTGATGGTCAAAATTTTTGGTCAAAAAATGATGTTAAATGTAGTAGTGAATGGAATCCTATATATATCTGGGTAAATAGGAGTTTCGTATAATTCTTCAACATTTAGATACAAGTCCATTAAAGTGAAATATCTAGATTGTACTAAACTATTTGACAAAACTAGATTAAAGGTATGAAGGAGGTAGTATAGGAGACTCACATGGGAGATCAAATTGCCTAGAGAAACACTTTTTTATAAGGCTTAAGAGTCTTTCAACTCAAAAAAAAGTGGCAGTTGAAAAATCAAATTCTTTATCAACAACCCCCATGTTTGTGCCAATCCTGGAAGCTTACATCTCCCAACTATGGATATCCAATGAAGTAGACAGAAAACAAATGTTCTTTTTATCAAAACTAAGTTGTGAAAACTTGCTAGCAGACATTCATGCCAGATGAGACGCACAATCAAGGGTTAGAAATTGTTGATAAAGTGCTTTAAGTAAACATTATCTAATTGGAAACACAGTTTTCCATAACTTGCATAGAAGAGATTGTTTAAGAGATATCCAAATTTTCAAGAAAAAGTATTTGAGGGGTGTAATACCCACTTTCATAATCATTTATAGCCTATTTAGCTTAATACAATTGGCTGGTAAGGCTTTAGATGTTTTCTAAGATAAGATAAGATAAGATAATATTATTAATGTCCAACAAAAACTAATGAGGTTTTATGGGACTGAGCATACAAACAAAAGAGCCAGCCTAAGCAGCAACACCAAAAAGGTGACAGAGAAGAAACAAACAAAACAAGGAGAGAAACAAGGTAAGGACTAAGGATCCTTCCTTGCCACAAAGAAATCAGTAATAGCTAGACAAGGCTGTGAACAATCAAGAGCCTTAGAATGCCATCAGGAACCACTGAAAAAATGTCTCTGCCTAGAAAGACTAGTACAGTGTCTCACCAATTTGGAATGATGATTACTGGATGGGTTTTTCAATCCTCGATGAGAAGCCAAGCGAGAGAAAAAAGTGGTGATACGCTGGTCAGAAATATGACCCTGAGGCATGAAGGACTGCAAGGTATTCTCCCAAAGCTGGGTGGCCTTCTGAAGATAAAATGCAAGACACTGCTCATCAATATAGCTGAAAACCTCTGAAAGAGAAAGACAATCTCTAAAAAGGCAATAAAATCTCTCTTTGATCTTGTAGTAGATGGGGCATCGAAATAGAAAGTGGGTCTTAGTCTCAACTTTTTCCATAGTACACAATCAAAAAATCCGATCATCCCTATCCGTATGGTGATCGATCGGAACCCGAAGCCAATGAGAGCCAACTCTGAAGGAACCCAAAGAAAACTACAGAGTGTGACTCCAGTGCTGATAAAGATAAATAGGATGAACAAGAAGACCATTCTGAACCTTGAGAAAATGCTCAGCATAAAAGGCCATCCTAAGATGCAATGCCCTCAGGGGATTACGCCAAGTAGTAATACTATACTATCTATAGATATCCTATTTGACAGACTCATTCAGCTCTTGATGTGAGGGGAGGAGATGAGCTAGAGTATCAAGCAAAAACTAGTATGTAGGAAGATGATCAATCTCAATCCCAATCAAACCAAACAAAGAGGTGGCCTAGGCATACCAACAATAAGATCTAGTACAAGTGTTGGATATCATAATCTTGAGAGAAGAAGGGTATGTGTAGGATCATGGTGTACCAAACTATGGCCTTAAGTGATAGTGAAAAATTAGCAAATCAGGGTTATGTCAACTTGACACATAATTTTAAAGTGGTTATGGACTTTATATCAAAAATTTGTAAGAAAATAATCTGTAGAAAATTGAATTTAGTTTCTCAACTACTAGGCCTTATCAGGAGAAAAAAATAATTGATTGGTCAAAAGTTTGGATTTTCATGCAGTACTACGAGAATTTTAGGGCAAAAATAAAAAGTAGGTGTATGTCTGACCACCTTAATCAAAATCAAATGATAATTTTTTAAATTATAATTATAGATATAAAAAGTAGACTCATGCCTGGATGTGATGCATATTTTTCAGCATTTTTATTCCAAATAAATAATTAAATATGAATTTTGTACCAAAACCTTTTTGGAAAAAAAAACTCCCTTGTCTGACCACCTTAACTAATAGAAAATTTTACCAAATTTAATTAATTTATTTTTTCTTATACTAGGCAAAGGACAGAATGTGACGCAACTTTTAGATTTAAAAAATGTTATACCGTTTGAAAGTTATAGCTATTTTTCAATCACTATGTCAATAAACACTTTACAATAATCTTCAATGAAAATTAACAAATAAATACTTATTGAACTCAGAATTTGATAGCAATTATATCGATTGAATCTCGAGAGTGATATTAAAAAACCCTTTTTGTTTCATTCAATTTTGATCAAAATAATATTGTTAGATGGCTACCCGAAGTTTGAGTGTTTGGGTTGACCAGATAAACTTGGTAAATACTAGGCCTAATCGAATATCTAATTTCAAATTGGATATCTGATATGGCTAGGTAAGTTCCCACCCATTTTTTGAGGGAAATTTCAAAAGGGAAGTTTTTCTAAATTTTAAATTTGGAAGGAGACAAATTTAAATGGAAATAAACTTAAGAGAATAACTTTAGAAAATTTTAGAAGAAAATATATTTCGTGAATGTGTGAACGTTAACATTATAATTATTATTATACCATAGTAATATATATGATTATTATTATTAAATATAATATAGTGATATATATGATATATATATATATATATATATATATAGTAGTATTATATAAAAAAATTATTCTATATAATAATATATATTGTTATTATTATTATTAAATCTATAATCTAGCAACATATATGGTTATTATTCTTATATAATCTAATAATATATTATTATTATATTAAAATATACAATATAATATAATTATTAAATATAATATTGTCCCTTCGACCCATAGGAAGGATTCTAATATGTCCCTAGGGGCCTAGGATCCCTAGGGACATATGTCGTCATGTAATGGGTCGAAGGGGGTCAACCTATGACCCCTTTCGACCCATACAAAGGATTCTAATATGTCCCTAGGGGTCCAAAGACCCCTAGGGACATATGTCATCATGTAATGGGTCGATCGACCCATATGAAGCATTCTAATATGTCCCTAGGGGTCCTAGGGACATTTGTTGTCCAGTAATGGGTCAAAGGGGGTCATAGGTCACCTAATGACCCCCTTTGACCCATATGAAGGATTCTATCATGTCCCTAAGGGTCCTAGGCCCCCTAGGGACATATGTCATCATTTAATGGGTCAAAGTGGGTCATAGGTCAACCTATGACCCCCTTTGACCCATACGAAGGATTCTAATATGCCCCTAGGGGTCCTAGGATCCTTAGGGACATATGTCATCATGTAATGGGTCAAAGGGGGTCATCGGTCAGCCCATGATCCCCTTCGACCCATATGAAAGATTCTAACATGTCCCTAGGGGTCTTAGAACACCTAGGGACATATGTCATCATTTAATGGGTTGAAGTGGGTTATAGGTCAACCTATGAACCCCTTCGACCCATACGAAGGATTCTAACATATGTCATCATGTAATGGGTCAAAGGGGGTCATAAGTCAACCTATGACCCCCTTTGACCCATAGAAAAGATTCTAATATGTCCCTAGGGGTCAAAGGACCCCTAGAGACATATGTCGTCATATAATGGGTCGAAGGGTGTCATAGGTCCCTTCGACCCATATGAAGCATCCTAATATGTCCCTAGGGGTCCTAGGACCTCTAGGGACATATGTTGTCATGTAATGGGTCAAAGGGGGTCATAGGTTACCCTATGACCTCTTTCGAATCATAAGAAGCATTCTAATATGCCCTAGGGACATATGTCGCCATGTAATGGGTTGAAGGGGGTCATAGGTCAACCTATGACCCCCTTCGACCCATAGGAAGCATTCTAATATGTCCTTAGGGATTCTAGAACCCCTAGGGACATATGTCATCATCTAATGGGTCGAAAGGGGTCATAGGTCAACCTATGACCCCCTTCAACCCATAGAAAGCATTCTAATATGTCCTTAAGGGTCCTAGGAACCCTAGGGACATATGTCATCATGTAATGGGTCGAAGGGGGTCATAAGTCACCCTATGACCCCCCTTTGACCCATAAGAAGCATTCTCATATGTCACTAGGGGTCGTAGGACCCCTAGGGACATATCTCATCATGTAATAACATATGTCCTCATGTAATGGGTCGAAGGGGGTCATAGGTCACCCTATGGCCCCCTTTGACCCATAAGAAGCATTCTAATATGTCGCTAGGGGTCCTAGGATCCCTAAGGACATATGTCATCATGTAATGGATCGAAGGAGGTCATAGATTAACGTATGACCCCATTCGAACCATAGGAAGGATTCTAATATGTCCAGGACCCCTAAGGACATATGTCATCATGTAATGGGTCAAAGAGGGTCATAGGTCAACCTATGACCCCATTCAACCCATAGGAAGGATTCTAATATGTCCCTAGATTCCTAGGACCCCTAGGGACATATGTAGTCATGTAATGGGTCAAAAGGGGTCATCGATCACCCCATGACCCCCTTTGACCCATATGAAGGATTTTAACATGTCCTTAGGGGTCCTAAGACCCTAGGGGCACATGTCATCATGTAATGGGTTGAAGTAGGTCATAGGTCAACCTATGTCCCCCTTTGACCCATACGAAGCATTCTAACATGTCCTTAGAGTTCCTAGGACCCCTAGAGAGATATGTTGTCATGTAATGGGTTGAAAGGGGTCATAGAGCACCCTATGACCACCTTTGTCCCATAGGAAGCATTCTAATATGTCCTTAAGGGTCCTAGGACCCCTAGCGACATATGTCATCATGTAATGGGTCGAAGGGGGTCATAGGTCACACTATGACTCCCTTCAACCCATAGGAAACATTCTAATATGTCCCTAAGAGTCCTAGGACCCCTAGAGACATATGTCATCATGTAATTGGTCGAAGGTGGTCATAGGTTAACCTAGGACCCCCTTTGACCCATAGGAAGGATTCTAATATGTCCCTAGGTGTCCTAGGACCCCTAGGGACATATGTCATCATTATCGTAATGGGTTGAAGTGGGTCATTGGTCAACCTATGACCCCCTTCGACGCATAGGAATGATTCTAATATGTCCCTAGGGGTCCTAGGACCCCTAGGGACATATGTCAACATGTAAAGGGTCAAAGGGGGTCATAGGTCACCCCATGACCCCCTTCGACCCATATGAAGGATTCTAATATGTCCCCAGGGATCCTAGACATATGTCATCATGTAATGGGTTGACCTATGACCTGCCTTTGACCCATACAAAGCATTCTAATATGTCCCTAGGGGTTCTAGGAACCCTAGGAACATATGTCATCATGTAATGGGTCGAAGGGGGTCATAGGTCACCCCATGACCCCCTTCGACCCATATGAAGGATTCTAACATGTCCTTAGGGGTCCTAGGACCCCTATGGACATGTCATCATTTAATGGGTCAAAGTTGGTCATAGGTCAACCTATGACCCCCTTCGACCCATATGAAGCATTCTAATATGTTCCTAGGAGTCCTATGACCCCTAGGGACATATGTCATCATGTAATGGATCAAAGGGGGTCATGGGTCACCTTATGACCCCCTTCAACCCATAAGAAGCATTCTAATATGTCCCTAGGGGTCCTAGGACTGATAGGGACATATGTCAGCATGTAATGGGTCAAAGGGGCTCATAGGTCAAACTATGACCCCCTTCGACCCACATGAAGGATTCTAATATGTCGTTATATAATGGGTCAAAGGGGGTCATAGGTCAACCTATGACCCTCTTTGACCCATAAGAAGGATTCTAATATGTCCCTAGGGGTCCTAGGACCCCTAGGGACATATGTCGTCATGTAATGGGTCGAAGGGGGTCATAGGTCATGCCATTACCCCCTTTGACCCATATGAAAGATTCTAACATGTCCTTAGTGGTCCTAGGACCCTTAGGGACATATGTCATCATGTAATGGGTCAAAGGGGGTCATCGGTCACCCCATGACCCCCTTCAACCCATATGAAGGATTCTAACATGTCCCTAGGGGTCCTAGGACCCCTAGGGACATATGTCATCATGTAATGGGTCAAAGGCAGTCATAACTCACGCCATGACCCCCTTTGACCCATATGAAGGATTCTAACATGTCCCTAGGGGTCCTAGGACCCCTAAGGACATATGTAATCATGTAATGGGTTGAAGGGGTTCATAGGTCACCCTATGACCCCCTTTGACCCATAAGAAGCATTCTAATATGTTCTTAGAAAAATATGTCGTCATGTAATGGGTCTAAGGGGGTCATCGATCACCCCATGACACCCTTCAACATATATATATATATATATATATATATATATATATATATATATATATATATATATATATATATATATATATATAGATTATAATACTAATAACATAATATATCATGATATATTAATAACATAGGTCATAATAATAATATATTATAGATAATAGTAATAATAATATATATTAATAATATATGTATATATATAATATATTACGTTATTATATTTAACCAAAATATAGGAAAAATAATAATAATATAATATAATAATATATATTATATTTATAGATTATAATAAGAATAACATAATATATTGTAATATATTAATAGATTATATGTTATATCTTTATGTTACGTTATTATATATATATAAATATATATAATATTATAATATATATATAAATATATATAATATTATAATATATCTTTACATAGTAATATAACTCAAATAATTTAAAACTCACACACTATAACTCACATATTTGGGTTTCCCTCCAAAATATTTTTGTGAGTATATCGGATATCTAATTTGAAATCGGATATCCAATATAACTGTTATCATTTTTCAACATATTTCCTGTCTCTGCAAAGCCAACAACATCACTTTTTGATATTTTTTTTCACGAGTTTTACAAAAAGTCATGTCTTGGGACCCAACCAATAGAAAAAAGTTTGAAAATATAACCCTAGGCATCTGATATTGTCATCTGAATGGGAAGCGCCATTCGTTAAAAGGCTAAACGCAAAAGTAAGGTATCCAATGAAGACATTGTGGCATATATTGAAAGGGATAAAATGGAACACCGGAGAAAAAGACAAGGTATGTTAAATATCAGTCAAGTTGACGATGAATTAGTCAAAGGTGAAAACATAGAGTTAGATAATGAATATGTACAGTTGGGGAATGAAAATGTACCTATTGAAAATGATAATGTCAGAATTAAAAATTTAAAGAATGAAAATTTTGAGGATGAAATGCTACCAAGTCATAATGCAAATTGTATAATTGACCATGTCAAACATGAAAATGCACAGGAACCTAATGCACAAGAATCTTACATATCTCCTAATTATAATTGACATAAAGGTTCTAAAACACCAAAATGGATAATTGAAATTGATGAAATTATTATTACCAGTTTGAAAGGGAAAAAATCAGGAAGAACCATTCAGTTATGGGCTTCGAGACTATATAAGATATTTTTCGACAACAAGATAGTGGTAGAGCAATGTTAGCTTTTCATGCACTTATTAAAGATGAAAAAGATGAGACCTATGCTTTCCAAATTGAAGATTTGTGTCAATAAAAATTTGGAAAGAAATGCCATTATTGTGAAGAATATATTCAGTGCTCTCAATAGCATTGGGAAAAATACCAGGGAGAAGCATAACAAAGCTGCTCGAAGGGTTATTACAACCTCTTTGGTAAGTCATCATTTGAGAAATGGTAGATATATGAGAAAAACTTGTATTGATTTGAATCTAAATCATACTACTTTGAGAAGAGCACTTAGTCGACGAGAGAAAATTGATGATCCTCTTCAAAATGAAACATCGACATTTGGTTGGAGACTTCCACATTTTGATAAGAAGCTATCTGATGATGTGAAGGAAGAAATTACACAATTTTGACACTCTAGCTCACGAGTATCACCCAATGCTAAAGACATGTTAAAGTTGAGAATTGGCATCAGACACTGCACCCAACAACCTAAACACTATTTGGAGGTAAGTCAAACTATATTGTTCAAACAATTTAGAGAGAGTCATCCAAGTATTCATATATCATAAAGGGCTTTTAAATCTTTGAAGCCATTTTATTGTGTGCCACTCAAAATTCAAAATACATGTTGCAAATATCATGTTGAGTTTTTTATGCACCATAACTATTATGCTCCATTCATTCTACTTTGCATAGTAAAGAAATGTTGGAGGATTGTGGTACTAGTGGGTTTCCAAAATCATCAAGAGACTTGCTAGATCAACTTTTATGTCGTAGAGTTGATGGTTGTTTCTTTAAAAATGCTTGCTTAAATGAGAAGTGTTCAGAATGTGGTGGCTTATCCAAGTTTGACACATGTTTCCATGAGACGTGCAAACAAGATCTTGGAAAGACAATAGTGAAAAAAAAGGTATATGAAACATTGAAATACACATTGAAAAGTGGGGGTGAGAGCTCTAGATGCGAATTGGTTGGAAAAGATATCAGTGTGGCTAGTTTTATTTCAGATTTCAAGGCAAATCTTTTTTACAAGTATGCAAGACATAGTCACAGGTCTCAGTGGTTGGATCAATAATTTAGAATGTGTAAGGAGACTTTTCCCATTGGCACTATTATATCAGTTGTTGATTTTGCTGAGAACTACACATTGCAACCTCAAAATGAGACACAATCTCAGTATTACAACTCCATTCAGATTGCTATTTTCATTCACATAACATATAGACATGCCCCTGATAATGCGGAAGATAATCGAAAGATTATTAGAGAGTATCATTTTTATATGAGTGATGATAGATCTCACTCTCACGAGTTTGTGCAACATTTTTTTGAGAATTATTTTGATTTCTTACATGAGCATTCAATTGCTATGTATAGACATAGCATTTGGTCAGATAACTATATAGGTCAATAATGCTCTCATATTTTATTGCTTATGTAGGATGCATGTAGAGAGAGGGGTGGCTCATATTTGGAGTTTTTTTGAGTCCAGCCATGGAAAAGGGGAACATGATGGAGCAAGGGCATGTGTGAAGAGAGCTGTAGTTAAGGAGCAACTAAATATTTCAGCAGTAGAGCTTCTTGATGCTCATAGCATTGTTGATTGGTGTAGTTTAGCATTATCATAGGGCAGACTCTTGATTCAATGGTATGCAGGTTCTTTTGGTTGGTTGAGGAAGGGTCCATAGCTGATAGATCAGATTGTTCTATAGTGAGAGACTCATCAAAAATGCATTCATTCTGGAGCTCTGATTCTAGTACATGGACCATTTGGACATGACATCTAGCTTGCTTTTGTCCTAGTTGTTTTCAGTGTGATTGGGATCACTGTGAGTCAAGTGAGTGGGTGGACACATGGTCTCCACATTATCTTACTCCATTTTCTATCATACCCTCTATCAGAAATGATGACATGGAAAGTTCACTTGAGCATAACCATCTATCAGATCTACTTTAGCCAGGACATGTCTTTGCATTGGTTGCACCATAGGGGAATGATGAGAAATCTGATTATTGGTTAGCATGTTGTGTAAGAGGTAAACAAAAACTTGCACAACCAATCATAGATGATGATGGATTCACATATCCTACTAGTTCAGTGTTTGTTGTTGGAACATGGCTGTAGACATACATGCTTAAAAGGAATAGAATTCCTGCATTCAAAGACTATCAGAAGCACAAAATAATTCTCATATATTCACATCTTATTATAGAAACAAATGTAAAGTTGTTGAAGCATAAAGGAAGATCAAAAGTAAAAGAACCTTTTACTATTTCTAATGCTGATCATGAAGCCCTATTGGAGACCCTAAAATAGAGAGAGGACCCTGCTGGAAGACTCAACTAGGTATATTTACTTCTTATTTTATTTTCTTCATAATGATTCAATGAATTGATGATTATCTTGTTTAATACAATAAGTTACTAATTTTTTTTATGATATTGGAATGTAGGTACATCATGAAGAGTTGGGCGGGGGGGGGGGGGTGTTGGGGAGAATTCCTAAGATTTATGATGTATTATGATGTAAAATGTGAACTTTTTTTGTATATGATTTTTGTAATAATGAAAAAGACAAGTTAAATTAGTTGCACATTCTAATTTGTATTTTGTTAGGTTCTTTGTAAGGAATTATAAGAGGAAGATATTGAACAAGTTCTTGCAAATCATATTTGCATCTGATACAAGGCTATAAGGACAATTTTAAGAGCATTTATAACTATATGAAAGATAATTGCTTGCGGATATCTTATTACAAGTTTGGCTTTTTTCTTATTTGACATAGAGCTAACATTATGATTATTAAAATCATTTTTATCAAACTAATCAAATAAGAAAAATATAGAAAGTATGGATGAACAATTAGAATACTTGATTTCTTAAAAAATAATTTGGGGAAGGTGTCAATAAGTTTGAATACTCATTCGCAATGAGGCATTGAAACAAAAAGTGATTTTATGATGCTAATATTGTGTAAGCCTTTTACTACAAGTCTTATCAATGCATTTCATTATTTTTTATGGTGTGAGGTTTCCATTGTATATTTTACTTATTATTTTATTCTAATAATGTGATCTTGTATATTGTCAATATTTGGGACTGAAGCAACATGTTGCATTTGATCCTCTCCATAATCATCTTCATGTTCAATTCCATCATGGTTCATAGTGTTTCTCCTTTTTTTTGGTTCATCATGGTTACCATGCATTATTACAACCATGCCAACTCTTCCTCCATTGGTTACCATGCTTAAAATCATTAGGAAAATTGCATATACTCTAAATTTTTAGTAGCAAGGTTCTCACAAAAAACTTTTACAATACTATAAAAATAATCTTCTAAGCTTTGGTTAGCTACCATCTCCAAATGAGCTATTCATTAATATGGTGATTTAGCATCACCAAAACATGTTGAGCTCTTAGGCCCACCCCTTGAAACAAGAGTAAAATCAACAAGAATCCCTTTGCATGCAGTCTCAAGCCTCCCCAAATGAACTAGTCATTACCAAGGTGGTTCAACATCACCCATTAGTGTTGAACCCTTAGGCCCACCCTTCCAACTGAGAGGAAAATTGGTTCTTAGTCCAATAACATTAATGAAATACGGGGTTGTTGATCATCCACATACCTACTACATCTAACAAAAAGAAATTGAAAGAATGCATGACATGTTTCCAAATGCATATCCATAAAAATGAACAAAAATGAAATTCTATAATATTAAAGGATGCTAGTCCCTTTGCATACACCCTTTAGCATCTCTAGAAGAGCAAGTGATTTTTGTGTGGATTCAATATCACCCAAACATGTTGAGCCCTTAGGCACACCCATTTGAATTAGTAAGAAAATGGATTGGTTATCTAACAATTCTCATGCTAAGAAAGCTTTTTAATTGATCACATACCAACCACATCTCATCAAAAATAAATAAATCAAGTAACGCATACATGAGGTATGCATAATCACTAACCATTCAATGCATTTTTTTTATCACATCAATACATGGAACACTAGTGCAAAGCACCTAATCATTTTTCTTTTCTTGATGTAATAAGGTCTAGGGATAGATCTAATGATCTCTCTATGACCATACACATTTGTAATGGACACAAGACCCCATGGTGCAACTATAAGCCTTGGCCATCAATTGGTCCAATAAAGTGGATTTTTGGTAAATTTCATGCTTTTTAGGTAAGTTTAGATGTTTAGAACATTATTAGGGTCCCTAGGAGTTTGTAGAGTCCATTTGCAAACAAATTTGCAATAAAACTTGTCTTAGCACAAAAATTGCAAAAATTGCAAAAAGTTGCTTAGCAACTTTTGCAATTTTCTTGACAACTTTTCAAAATCTAACTCCTAATGGCTAGAACTGTTTGAATTGTTAGTGCCATTAGCTTTAGGTGGGAGGGTGAACCCTAGCGACATCCTTGTTCTGGCCACGGAGACCATCCATCGTCCGCAGCCACCCCATACCGAGGAGTCTCCAAGGTGCTCTAAGTGCATTTCGAGGTCGATCTTCTGAGGGTCATAACTAAGAGCTCATGATGGATATCGATGAACTATCAAATGCTACAGGACAATGATGCTAAGACCTAAAATAGCCTATCTCATTTTCAAGAGATCACATTCCTTTTGGATTCGACACAACGATCTCGCTCGATGCCAAAACTCACAGTGTGCCTTAGTTCATAGGTGCACCACAATGTAACTTTGAAACCACTGATTTTGGCATCGAATCATCAGTGCCATTAGCTCTAGGTGGCCAAGTGAACCCTAGTCACACCCTTGTTCTAGCCGCGGAGACCATCCATCATTCACGGCCACCCCGTATTGAGGAGTCTCCAAGGTGCTCTAAGTGTGTTTCAAGGTTGATCTTTTGAGGGTCATAACTCGAAGCTCGTGAGGGCTATTAATGAACTGTCAAATGATCCAATATGGTGATGCTAAGACCTAAAATAACCTATCTCATTTTTGAGAGATCACATTCTATTTGGATTCGGCATAGCAATCTCGCTCGATGCCAAAACTCATAGTGTGCCTTAGTTCATAGGTGCACCACAACATAACTTTGAAACCGCTGATCTTGGCATCGAATTGTCAGTGCCATTAGCTCTGGGTGGGAGGGTGAACCTTAGTGACACCCTTTTTCTAGCCACAAAGACCATCCATTATCCATGGCCACCCCATACTGAGGAGTCTCCAAGGTGCTCTAAGTGCATTTCAAGGTCGATATTTTGAGGGTCATAACTCAAAGCTCGTGAGGGCTATCAATGAACCATTGAATGCTATAAGATGATGATGTTGAGGCATAAAATAACCTATCTCATTTTTGAGAGATCACATTCCATTTGGATTCAGCATATTGATCTCGCATGATTTAGTTCATAGGTGCACCATAGCATAACTTTGAAACCGCTGATCTTGGCATTGAATCGTTAGTTCCATTAGCTCTGGGTGGGTTGGTGAACCCTAGTGACACCCTTGTTCCAACCATGGAGACCATCCATC
>CM053786.1:155795901-155843401 GCA_028749045.1 Cupressus sempervirens
TAACCATTTTTTTTCAAAAAAAATCCTAGATTCAACTAAAACAAACAAAATCATCCTAAAATCTATTGAATTTAGGCTAAAAATGAGTTGGAAAGAGAAAACATGCCTTAATATCTGATATTCGATCTTGAATCGTATATCCGATCACTCTTGTAATACTAGCCCCAAATTAACATAATAAGAGGGCCCGCGGGTTTGTGTTTTTATTTTATGTTATGCACAAGTATCGAATATCCGATATTATATCGGATATCTGATATGCCCGTAATATTATATATTAGTTATAATATATAATATCTTACATTTTTATTATTATATTATATTTTATATATAATATATTACATTATATTATATTTTATATTATATTATATTATATTATATATTTTTTATATTATATTTTTAAAATATAATATAAAATATTATATTATATTATTATAATATAATATATTATTATAATATAATATTATTATTGTAGTATAATATTATATGATTATAATATAATAATAATATTATTATATTATACTATAATAATAATAATAATAATATATTATATAATATTAAATAATATATTATACTATTATAATATAATATTTTTATATTATTATAATATAATAATAATAATAATATATTATAGTATAATAATTATAATAATTATATTGTTATAATATTATTATGCTAATTATCTAATATTCGATATGAAATTGGATATCCAATAAGGCTCGGCCTTACCTTCCAGGTTTGGTACCTGGATAGGTGAAAAAAAGTGAAAGCGGATTTTGAAGCACTTTTAGACGTCTTCAAACTCTATTTTTTTCACATCGCCACTTTTTGGCACACCATGATCCTACACATACCTAGAAGAATATGCTAGATAAGATTATTTATGTCTATTAGTCTCCAACTCCATAAAACCTCGAAGCCGATAAAGGAACCAAATCAAGTCAAAAATGGCTGTGAGTTTGAAAGGATGAGCTCCAAACTTAGCCAAGATAATGCTATGGGGGGTGAGTTTATGGAATCTAATGATATGCCTTAAAAGAAAGGTCTGAACACATTCAATAGAGGCCCAATCTGAAGCAAGTGGAGAATGTCCCCAAACAACTGAGCCATAGAGAACAGTTGATCAAATGAAGAGGGACAACTTAGATGAAATATCCTGAAAATGATGTCTGAAGCACTATCTCTCCAACAAGGCCAAGAAATCCATACCCTTACTGACTCTATACTGAATAGCTAGTCTCAAGCTAAAGCGAGGTCCCAAAAACTTCACACCAAGATACATGTAGGATGAAGTTATCTCAATCTCCTAGCCCTAAAAGAAAAAATGAAGATGAGATGTTTTAAGATAGTTAAAGACCATTACTTGAGTCTTATATAGATTGATGACGAGCTTCAGTTGATCACAAAAAGAAGCCAGACCATCAAGTAGTCTCTATAAACTGTCTAGAGAAGAGGCCAAGAGAACCACATCATTAGCAAAAAGGAGAATGGAAATCAAAACCTGATGTAAATAGCACTCATCCCTCGATTGCAAGGAGTTTAAATAAAATCCTCAAGCTCATCAATGTATAAGCCAGATAGTGTAGGAGATAGAGGGAAACCTTGTTTCACCCTAATTGTACTCTAAATCAGAACAGAAATACCATCAGGAGTCTTGAGTCTACCAATAACCTTCTCATAAAGTCTCATAATTGTAGTTTGTAGCATGTCAGAGATCCCAATCTCATGAACTTTATAAAATAAGGCCATCCTAAGAACATAATCGAAAGCCTTACAAAAATCCATGAAATAATAGTAAACCTTTTGAGAGTGATGCCTAGCCTCCTCAATAATAGCCTACAAGGTAAAGATATGATCCATAGTCAAATAGTTATCTTGAAAACTTGCTTGTCTTTTGGCCCTACACTCCCTCCTCTCAAGCTTACTGGATAACATGGTATTCATAGCAGTGGCATAAAGTTTGGCAAATGGGTGTTCAATCACGATTGTCTTGTAGTTGCTTGGGTTAGAAGCAGGCCCAAACTTATGAATAGGATAAATCACATGGTGCGACCATGACTCAGCAAATCCAATACACACAACTCTATTAAAGAGTGTAGGAAGGGAAGATCCAAGAACTGGAGCCCCAAGCTTGAAAAGTTCAACCTGGAAACCATCTTCATCTACTGCTCTACTGCACCTCATAGATCTAATGGCCTCAAAAATACTGGAGTAGGTGAACAAATGATAGTGGAGAGGTGGATTGGAAGGAATAGATGGTTCCCCAAGAATATCACAAAGAAAAATGGTGTGGGAGGTCAAAGCATAGGAGTCAAGAATGGAGGATGTGGGGGAACACCAAGGGAAAAGGGTATGCCAAAAGATCTAGGGATTCTGAATAAGCATGGAGCAAAGGGATCTACATTGAGAAGAGGCAAAAGAGCATTTCTTATGGTGAAAAAAATGGAGGCAAAAAAGTCACAACTGGGTGAAGTCAGGAGAGTGAGTATCAAAAGAAGAATGAATAAAGTGATGAAAAGCTCTACAATCATTATCAAACCATTTATTCATAGGACAAGTATTTTTACATCTCACACTAGATGAGGAGGGGCAACAATTAGGGATAGAAATAAGAGTAGATGTCTAGATGGTAGAGGCAAGCAAATCAAACATATCAGAGGCCTCATGCGACTCATTAAAACTGGCTGGTGTCAAACATCTCCTAAGATGGTAAGAAAAAATCTCACCATCACTCTTAGGGTAGTGGAAATGAATAGGGGTATAGGCTGTGATAGTCGAAAAGTGGGAAGACAAGAGAGAAGGTGATAAGTGAGGTAAAGCACATGTATTAAAGCTAAGAAGAGCATGGTCGACAAAGGGGAGATGAGAAATAGTGAAGCTACGAATGGAGGGAATGAAGGAAAAAGAGGTGATGACATAGTCCACGACACTCGCACCTCCATAGTGAGGCCAATAGATAAAGAGGTCAAAACCTAGGAAGAAGGATAAGTCATTCAGAATAAAAAAACTAGAAGACTCACAGAGCTAGAGGATATGGCGGCCATAATAGGTGAGCAGCCCAAGAACATCATCCAAAGTGTGCTAAAGCCCCATACTAATTGGATCTATCTTCAAAGTGCAGATCAAATCAGAACCCCGATCATGTATAGGAGTTTAAAGGTTCCTGGTCCATGCATTGAAGTCTCCAAGAATAATGATATCACTTGAAGCAGCAAACTGTGAGATGGTCTCCTGAAGATTACCAAAAGGAATCTAATCCTTAGCATCATGAATGGCATAAGGGGAAGAGGTCAATGGAAAATAATAGACCAAAAGAAAGATATCCCTCTGTTGGTGATTTTGATGACCAATACAAACCCACAAGAATCTAGGCAAGGCATTAGAGTGTCATCTTAGGTGTCATTTTCAATTGATGTGAACCTAAAAATATTATCCTTAATCAAGAAAACAACACCCTTGGACTCAAGAATTCCACCAAAAGTGTAGACCTCATCTCTACAAGCTGACACCAACTGGTAGCCAAGATATCCTAGAAAGGGGTACATGGGACTCTCATGAGTCTCCATGATGGCCAGAATATTAGTGAACCCCAACGCATCATGAAAGAGACTAGGTAATGACCATAAAGAGCCATTACCATTCTAGTAATTGACAAGAAGAGAAGAGGACTTCTTCTTGTTAGATTGCTGTCAAAACCATCATGTGGGTTTGGAGGTCAACTTCTCAACCCAACCAGTAGGAGGAGAGTCATGAACCATAACTTTAAGATTCCTAATGACTACCCATTTTCTATCTTGTCTAGCATCTTCCACAATTCCCCTATAGCATGTTTCAGCTTTGTAACTTGTACCTTAGTGAGATCGTCATCAAGATAAATTTTAGAGGGGAGACAAAACAACTTTGTCTTCGCTCTAAGGGCACAAAGGCTATCTAAAAAAGAGAATAATTTGATGAAAAGGTTGTCTCCCATACCAAACAATACCTATCCAAGGTAATACCGGAGATACCAAGTTGATCAGAGAGAAATAAATGTCTAGCAGCAACATGGTTGAAATGGGTGTAAGACCACAAACATGCAGGTTGAGCTCACGTGCACACTGCACCCACTCATCATCAATCTTACCTTGGGAAATCTTGTCTATACTCAACCTAGGGATAGTAGTACCTATATTTGTGCAAAGAGAAGTCAATGATTTCACCTTCTGTTTAGTTTCTAGAATCAGAGAAGAGTGTATTGTTTCCATTTTGGTCTGTTGTTATTTGATTTTCTCCAGCCCGTCTAGTTTTTCAATAACAACCACGAAGTTGGATTTTAAACCTAATGTTTTAGAGATGAAAGTATCTAAAAAATGTTGAATATTTAAGGCATTCGATTCCATGGACTGTTTGAGGTTTGCAATTTCTACTGTCAATTCAGAAACTCATTCCCTTAGCAAGGTGTTATTAGTCTCTAGCTTCAAAACATGACCACATAATTACTGATATGTGAGGGTTTGATTTTGGGAAGAGTTATCACTTGTAGTCATTGTAGCTGCTAAGAAAAATTGGAGTTTGGAGCCATGAGAAAACCCTAAGCTGGACGAACAAAGAGTCAATAGTTAAACCAACAAAAATCTGAGCCAAGAAGTATATCATATCAAACCAATGAACCCGAAAAATGAAGCAAATATGATATGAGACAGTGGGGGACAAAAATATCACAATGATTCCTAGAATGAAATAGAATTGGAGAGAGAAAACTCGCTAAGAAATATTGAGAGCACCCAACAGACTGAACAAGATGATAGGCACACAAAAAACTAGATGAAGATAGTATCGAGCTCTTACAAGAAATGTGTGCAATGAGGGTTGAAAGGAATACACTGCAGATGAGCACACTAGATGATGATGACCGAATACTCAGAGAGGGAGCCATGTGAAGAGCACACCATGAAATGCATACATGCGGGAATAAAACTAGTCATAGCAGTTGGAGCGATCGATGTGGGAGAAAGGTAGCAAGTTCATTGGGAGGGAGAGAAAGTAAAAATCTTTTGCTCAACAAATACACATGGTAACAAGGTAACTATAATGGCTACTATCCTCAAGTTTGTATGCAACTGAATGAAATAAGAAAATCAAACTCATGTTAGGAAAATTTCACTAATTCTCCTCCAATATTTTTTCCCTCCCTATATGAAAGAGAAATGGTCATTTATATCCATGAAAATTAATCACAACATTGTTCAAAGTTCCCTCCAAAGTAAGAGATAAACTTTAAAATAAAATAGTGATCAACTACTCAATTCTGACAAGATTTTCATTTAAAGGAATAGAGTTAAACATCTAGCATCACAGTTTGAGGGATTAACATATTATTGTGATCCTTGTAGGCTAATTATTGTGGATACAAGGTCTTATGAGGCAGAGTCTCGGTTATGGGATGCTCTTGTCTTTTTCACAATTCAGTATGTTCCAATTTGTTCTTTGTTTGATTCAAATTGGACTTCGTTTGGGCTTAGTTTCATGTGCCTACTATTTATGGCAAGTTAGGTGATGGCTAGTAGTGACCCTTTCTATTTTAGGAAAGTGCATTTGGTCACATGGGGAAATAATAGGTGTGACTCTTATTTCAGACAACATATTTAAAGGATAAGTATTTTGGGAGTTATTATTATTTAAGTGGCCAAATTATTATTAAATCATTAAAATGGCTTATTATAAAGTTATAATTTAACTTTATAATCTTACTTAAGTTGAGGGTTAAGTCATCATTAGAAGTGGCCATTTATTTAATTAATTGATGGAAGCCTATGCTATTGATTTTTTTTGAAGTTTTGGAGTAAATGGTTATCATTTTATATTATTAGAAATTTAAATATGCAACCAAAAGCAAAGTTTGCATTTAAGTGAGAAGTGTATGGAAGAAGCTATTGGTCATTGTTGTGTTGAAGAAGATTTTGGATTTAACTATTGTAAAAGAAACCTCAAGCTTGACTTATTCATCTCTTGTTATTTTTCTTTCATGAATTTGGTGAGATTTTGAGGGTTTCAGCATTGGAAGCTAGGAAATGACTGATTCCTTCACATGATTTGCACTTTGAATGTTGCAAGAAACAATGAATTGTATTTGAATTCTGATTCTATTTAGTCACCAAATTGATGCCGTTGTATATCAATTTGGAATGCATATGATCTAAAATTAGCATTCAAGAGAAAGGTTTTATGCTACTAACACTGAAGATTGTTGGAGTTATTTCCCATACTGTTGGGCATCAAACATTAGAAATTTATAGTTGTCTTTCATAGCTGATGGAGGGTTAATTTGAGGCTACAATTGTCTCTATTGGGCAACATTTATGATCACTACAATAGTGATCTGATTGGTGGTGATCCCTATTGCCAACACTTGGAATATTAACGACATTGGGAGATTTTTATGTGAGCTATGAATTCCTGTATAAGAGTAGCATTTGGACATGACAAGGTTGTGTTTATGGTCAAGAAGGATCCATGTTGAGCATCTATATTTACTAGGTTTTCTATCTAATTAGATTGTATGCTGATTGTTTGTAAAAATTTTTATTGGTTGTAGATGCACATTTAACATGTAAAAATCATATTTATACATTCAAATGGTTAAAAAGGATTGCATTTGTGTTCTGATTTTTTACATAGATTTCCTAGTAAACATTTGCAACCATTTAAACTTCATTTAAAATCGTTTTAAGTAAGAAAATAGAATCTAAAAAATAAAAGACAACAAGATAAAGGTTTCATGCAAAGTGTTTGACAAAATGTCAAACATCTAAAAATCTAGAACAATTTGGTGTTTCTCATGCTCGAGCTAGTTGGGTTCATTACAGTGGTATCATAGCAATTTCTTGGCATTCTATAGGGTAGGGAAATAAAATTTATTGTGCATATATTGGAATTATGGTCACAAATTAGAAACAATGGGATAGTATTGTGAAACAATTCAATTTTTTGGTGAATGAGTTATATCAAAACCACAAATAGATGACAAAAGTGATTCCCAATCCAAAATTTGAGTAGAACATGATATCATTTTATCAAAGGAAGAAATGTGATGCTATAGTGGACACCATTAGATAACAAGAAAATTTTTTTAGTCAACACTCTAAGTCTGATTTATATATCAGTGGTGGTCCATGTGAGATTCCACATGCACTTGGTTCCATGGAAAAGTCCAAAAATGTTGTGGATAGAGCAATGGGTGATAGTGCACATGGTATTGATGATATTGAGGAATATAACATAGATATTGATAGTCAAATTAGCTCTAATTTGCATGACAAAAATGAAGATTTATGGCATCACTATGATACAATGGTAGCTACATATGTGCAGGGCATTCCATTTGAGTTACCACATGTCATTACTCAGGTGTTGGACACATTGGATGTGGGGTGTGATTGGATTCAATGTCCAGTTGAACTAGATGATGTAGTTGTTGGCATGAGTTTACATGATCGTTCATCTGATTGTGATGCAGTGATAGTGGGAGTGAGAGCATGCAATGATCTTGTCATATCAACTGTAATGCCCCCATTTCTAGTAGGTTCCTATAGATGGTTTGGTCAGTTGACCATTGCAACCCTCATGAGTTGATTGTGTGATTTGATGGTCTCAGTTTTGGGGTTATAGGCTTTCCAATATTCTATAATATGTTTTTTCTCCATTCGAGGGTTTTACTATAAATAGTAAGTCAAACTATTAGTTTCGATGAGCTTAGTTAAGTTAGAGGAGTTGAGTGATGCTCTTAGTTTTTATTTTAGGCTTCTAGTTTAGGCTCCAAGAAGCTTGGAGGGAGCATATATTTATAGTAAGTCACCCCATTAGGCTCACTCACTATCTTTCTTCATCAGGATCACTCTAGTGTTGTCAGATTTTGATTTTGATGCTTCTTCAGTTATTTTCCCAAGACATGTGAATTAATATTATTATGCATTATGCTGAGGTTTCTATTTGGTTAGTGTTGTACATTGGTCACCTTAGTATCATAGTTTGTTGGAATTAGGTCAAAGAGTTTTAAATCATGGGCACACGAAACTGTGGCCTTATGTGTCAAAATATTATGTTATGGTGGAAAAGGTCATTTTTGGGAGCCAAACGCAATTAATAAATTATCTTATAATGACACTTTATTATCTTTTAATGTTGTACTGAGGAAGCTTCTTAAGTGGAGTACATTTGGGATTAGAGGAAGAGAAATCACTAGTATTAGAGGATTGAACAACATGAATGGGTTGCTAAGCAAGGAAATAGGAAAATGAATTTGAATGTAACTCAACCATATTGAATAAAGTTTAAAAGTTTGTATTTTGAGAAATGATATTGTATTTTGTGTTTGAACTGGATCTATTACTACACCATATCATAGCTTGATAATGGTTTAAGATCTTCTTATGCATCATCATTTGGAGGTTCAAGTATACCTTCAATAAGGGAACTTTTTTTTTTTTAAAGGGCCAATTTTGTCTATGCTTGATTTGAGATTTTTTGACTTTCATTATGTCATACCTATTGATGTGAGTTTTGTTCCACTACAATAAACATAAATAAATACTTAGTATTCTGAGATGAAACACCAAATCTCTCTCTTGCATATTGATACTCATATGCTAAAAAATGTAGATGACTTCATCAAATGAGAAAACCTTAATGTTCCTTCCTTATTTTGGACTTTAACTTAATTTATGATTGTGATATGCTAGTTATCACAAAGAGAATTACATTGTTCATTTGAACAATGAACATCAACTTAACTTCTTCAATCACTTCCAACCAAATAAATTGCAAAGATAAGGGTTTAGAAATTCTGTCTAAGTATGTAGGACAATGTTGATGATGAGGTGAGCCTGCAACCAATCCTTGCTTTGTTGTGTCAACTAGGTATAGGAGGGTACTAGCTTCTAAGGATGTGGGAATGATTTTAACATTGTCAATATTCATCCAAATCCCTATAAAGCGCACTCTAAATGAATATCTTTGATAGAAGTTTAAGCACTTGCAATTCAGGCCTAGATTAGCTTTGCGTCATTACTTACATCAAGTACCAAAAGGTGTGGACACTAGCTTCAACATCATTTACTTATACTTAACATGAAATAAAGTCTAAATGATGAATTGAAAAAGCCATGCAATCTTCAAAGCAACATTAAGCAATCCACCATGAAGACTAGAATGTGTAACACCTCACTAGGGAACCCAAAAGAAATTAACCTATTATGTTACAAAGTTTGTCAAACTTTTTTTTTTGAAAGATTAAAACAACAAGAGATAACATAGTGGAAGCAATAACATACAAACATAAGCAATACATTGATAGTTACATCTCTTAAGTATTCCAGGATGTTGAATCACAAACATAAGTTTTGATAAGATTAAATCTAATACATAAACAAACTCCACATCATAGGATAACCATAAGTACGAAATCAAATAATATACAAGTACATAAGAGGCTACATGGGATAACCAGAAAACATAATCATCCTCCATACAAATCACAAGGTATGAAACACTAAAAGAATAAACATCATGATTAGGTAAAACATCTAATAAGATCTTGAATAATCAAAGTACAATAAATCAGTATATGACCATATAATACAATCACAAGATCGAAAGAATGCAACAACTGCACAAGTACATCTAGCAATGACAACTACCTGTTCGATTTCAGTGGTATAAGAAACACTAGCACCTGACCTCATGGAACCTAAATGACCCACTCCCACTGTGCTAAGGAGATAATCTCAAGTCCCAAATGGATAACAATCCAAAAGTCATAACCAAAATCTAGGTCAAGTAAATCCTGATAGCAATCTATCTCAAAGGTACCAAGTACACACATAACATCTAATCTCAGAGGCAATAAAGACACATAGGAAACCAAATATGCATGTGGCCAAGTGTCATCACAAGAGCTAACTTTAAGGTTACCCTGGTAGCCTCTCTGGACTTAAGTCCCCTAGTGACTCTACGACATCAATATCCTTTCTTATAGACAAGGCATACTAACAAGTCAAGGTTGCAACCAAGCATCCTCTCTACTCCTATCCTAGCCTATACTAGCACTTGAGACATGGGCAAGATAAGACATTGACTTTTTAAAATTCATTTAAACCCATTTAATGAAATGTTATCATTTATTAATACAACTTACAATGGATTACCCAAATAACCTTTGTAGGGCTCCGACTTCCATTGCAAGCCACTCCCTAGCATACACAGATAACCTATCCTAAGCTCATAAAAATTATATCTCATAAAACCACAATATTCACCTCAGTCCTATATAAGCAACTATAAGGCACCAATAGATAAATCACAATATTCACCTCAGTCCTATACAAGCAACTGAAAAACACCAATAGATAAATCACAATATTCATCTTAGTTCTATATAAGCAACTAGAAAGCACCAATAGATAAATCACAATATTCACCTCAGTCCTATACAAGCAATTGGAAAGCACCAATGGATAAATTACAACTGGAAAATACCAATAGCTAACTGATCAAAAAGCATATATGTTACACCAAGAAAATCAAAATATACGAGCTTACAAAAAAGAACTCGATCTCATCACACAAACATGTGGATATAACACATTGGTTGGGAATAAAATAATCATAACAAAACAACATCCCATAAAAGCATCACAAAAACCACTTCCCAAGCATTTGGTAAACAATTATATTTGGCCGAACTACTAGGTTTTCCCAAAAACACATCATAAGATAAAACATAAAACCTCAATAGGTATATAAAACAAGTGTAGATAATCAACTATTTTAGTTTTTTTTTTTTGAATTTTTTGTTTTGTTTTAAATATAATTCCATAAAAAATGATTTGCGTCAAATTCATGTTTTCATTTCATAATTGTTTCACAATTGGATAAAGGTTATCAATCATGCAATATTATCATATTATTAATTTAAGTAATCTTAAATCATGAATGAATTCATTTAGAACATAAATGTATATTATTAGATTAAATTTTAATATCACTTTTATTTTTATAATATTAATCTGGCTTCTATTTAATTCTAATATTAATAATTATTTTTTCTTTAATTCATAATGCCTAGATTAATTATTGATATTTATTATAATTAATTATTTTTATGTTAAGCAATTTCGAACCCAAGACCTCCCTCATGAGAGGCTCACACGTTACCATTGTGTTATAGGCTCTTGCCTATCAAGATAACTCAAACTTGAAATTATAATTATAATTATAACTAAATTATTTACAATTTCTCTCATAATATATAAATATTATTAATAAATATATAAAAAGTTCTAACCCATTCAAAGTTTAAAAAAAAAAAATATTAAAAATCAACTTATAAAAAATGAAGTAGTATTTATTTATTAAATTTTTAAAATTAATAAATAATACATTTTAAAAAAATTCTGAAATTAATAATTAGTCATAAAAAATGTGTTTAAAAAAATATAAAAAATTCAAAAATTAAATTATAATTTTATAAAATAAAAACAAACATTCAATTAGTATTTTTGCATGTGTTTGATCTCTCAAATCATGCAATCATAATATACTTAGTTTTCTATATTTAGTATATTTGCTTTCACATGCATGCATAAATTTAGCTAGAACATGCTTTTCTCTCAATTAATCTTTTGCTTTTCCAATAAATTTTGCAATTAAATTATTTTAGATATAAGAAGAATATTTATCTTTATTTAGCAAAATCATGATTATCAACATGAAAAATTTAAAGTTCAAACCCTACCTCTTCAATTTGTTATTTTTTTCTAATTTTCTATAATCGAATTAGAAAGAGTTTTATAATCAAATTAGAATTTTTTTACAATTTTTCTCAATCACGCTTACTTGATTAATAAGTTTTCCTTTTCAAAATATACAACATAATTATTTATCAAAGATTAATACAATAAATTAATAAGTATTATAACCCAGAAAGACATGAAGTAGACAAATTCTTCAATAAAATTTAACAATGGATTTTAAACCCTACCTCAAAACAACAGTTAAAATCCGAAACAACCTATGAATGCATACAAATCCAAACCCTCTAAAACTTACAACAATTCTTTTGCTCCAATTCCAAATTTTGCTCTCTAAAACCAATGTCTGGAGAAATGAGCTCTAATTTCCTAATAAAGAATGTTTCTCTTCTTAGGGTTTTCAATTCATGAACATGCCAAAGCCCTTTTTTTAAATTTTAATTTATTTAATTCTTTATGCATATTTTTTGCATTTTTAATTATAATAAAGTTTATTCAAATTATTCGCACTTTATTTTTTATTAAATAATAAGATGTATTTAAAAAGTATATTTATTAATTTAACTAATAATAATATTTAGAGTTCATTATTAAAATAAAAATTCTAAATTAATTATTATTAAATTAAATAAATATAGTTACACCAAATTTGGACTTTTAATTAAATCTATAAATCTATTTGAGAAATTAATTAAATATAATTAAAAAATGATTTTTCCTTTATAATTTTTTTGTTAAATTAAGCCAAGAG
Organism: Cupressus sempervirens; assembly: GCA_028749045.1. Lineage (NCBI taxonomy): Eukaryota > Viridiplantae > Streptophyta > Pinopsida > Cupressales > Cupressaceae > Cupressus > Cupressus sempervirens. The sequence continues at coordinate 155,808,439 of CM053786.1, forward strand.
CCTACAACACAATGGTAACTTGTGAGCCTCTCATGTGGGAGGTCTTGGGTTCGATCCTACTCGAACTTAACACTTAATGATAATTAATTTCAACACATAATAATAATTAGTCTTGGCTTTGGCCTCTTACCAATAAAAAAAATCGTTAAATTAAATCATTTAGTAATATATTTATTTGAATTAATTAGAATTGAAAATCACATTAGATCCACAGACTTAATAAGAAAACTCATCTAAAAGACAATGAATGAATTCAAACTCAAGGGTCAAAATCTCAAATTCACGTCACTTGACGAATTCAGAAGGGTACATATCTCAGATACTTGTCCTATATTCTAGGACAATTAACTTGGCTTTTGATCTCATCCAAATAGGTATTCTCAGATACTTGTCCTATATTCTAGGACAATTAACTTGGCTTTTGATCTCATCCAAATAGGTATTTTCACCTGGCCAAAGGTTTTGGGAGTATAGGGATTGACCTTGGGCAGATTTCCTAGGTTGTTCATGCTCAAAGTCTTACTAAAAATCTTGTTTCCTCTCTCTCTGATTGTTAACTTTGACTTGAGATCTAGCTTCTAGATTATGCTAAGTTACCCACTTGATGACCTCAATATGCTAATATCCAACTCCAAAGATTTGACTGATTTTAATTTTTATCTCCTTGACTTGTTTTTACAAACCCTCTTCACTAGCCAAACAACTTGCCAAACTAACCCTCTACACCTAAGAAAATAGTAACAAAACAAAAATAGGAGGTCCCGATTTATAATGGGGCGATGGTATGAAAACCTCACAACAATACCTACATTGTTAACCTACTATTCTCATTATTGAACATGAGTCTTTTACTGGATTCAATAAGTGCTCTCCTCGTACCTTTTTAACTTTTCTTCTATTTTCAGATTTTCAAATATTCTATAAAATCCTAGTAGATAATAACATTGAAAATAAATTATTAGTTTTCTTCTTTGCATTCACACAACCCATGATAATTTCTTTGCAATCAACCTCACCCTGGTCACCCATCCTTCAAATCAGCATGAAACATATTCTATATTTCTTTAGAAAAGAAACATCCTGAACAAACAGTCAATCTGGAGGAAGACAGTTCAACATACATTCTGAAGAACAAGAGCCATTTAACACAATAAATATTATTATCTAAGCAACTATAATATTAAATTTATTTTGATACTATATGATAAAATTGAGGCAAGAATTCATCACCACATTATATTAATATAAATGATCAACAAACCAAATGCTTTATTAAACTCATGAATGACTTACCTGCAATTTAGATTTCTCCTGCTTAATTTGAGCAAATTATCAGTCAATTGAATTTGTTCAATAGGCTTCAAGCATTTGTGTCTAGAAAACTATCTCATGTTGGGAAATTGTGGGAGGTCCTAAATTTCTCTAAAAGCCTAAATGAAATTGGTTTTCTCGTTCTTATAGTTGAACAAATTATTAGAAAAGCTTCAAATGCGGCCTTTGATACCTAGAAAACTTAATCACGCTATGAAATTGTGGAGTGCTCTAAAATTCTGTAATTGCCTTATATTTATTAATTTCTTTCAAAATTTTAGAACATGTAAGGTGTAGATTAGTCCATGTATATTAAACATCTAATGTGTAGTTTCAATCATTTATACCATTTACGAGCCTTCATCGAATTTTCTTCTCATGATTTAACATTTTTTGAAATATTTTCAATTCCCTAATCTTCCACTTGTGTGATGCGTAGGTAGACAAGCATCTTCCATTATGAAGGCACTCCTCTATGCCTTGATGTTACATCTGGTAGAGACGAGAAGCGTTGATTTACTTACCTAATTTTTATAAACTCATAAATATTTTTGCCTTAATCTTTTAGATATATATTTTCTGTTGTTATCGGCGTAATCTTGATTAAAGAACTTTATCTTGTAGTAAGTTGGTTTAAAAAAAAAAAACTTTAATGATTGTGTTCGTTGGGAATAGAATAGTTTTCAACAGAGCTCATTTCTGACGACTTACCTCATTTTTAAAGTTTTTGTGCATATGATGTTGGGAATCTGCCTATGTGAAACCGCATGCATTCTTTTTTTGGGATGGGTATTGTTTAGACAAAAGAGTTGCTTTTAGGGGATTACATTGAATAACAACTTTTATTTGTTTATTTTTATTAATTAATTGTAACTTTTCATCAATTTAGCTTTGTCCAATTTGCTTACATGGTGCACTTTTGTTGATCAACAAGTCTTCAATTTCCCGATGTTGATAAAATAAAGATATTTGATTAAGATTGTTATTATTGTATCGTTAATGAATTTTTAATAAAATATAAATTATTATAACAGTTTTTGAAAGAAGTAATTTAAAAATGTCAATTTGTTTTTTAAACTTTCAATTTTGAACTATTCATTTTTGGTGTTTGGATATTGGTATGCAATTTAGAAGTAATTTAGAAGTGGGGGTTAATTGATTAATTTAGACAATTAAATCTTTTGTTTCATCTTTTATTCTAATTATAATATGTTATATACATTTTTAATTTTCCATGTTAAGGATTTAATATATCCTTGTTGGTGAAATCAGCATGTTTATACCATTTCCCATTTACTTTTTCTTTTCCCTTGATGAAAATGCATTCATTAATATTATTGATAAATGACATATTAGTTAATCTTGGCTTATTGCTTGAATACTATTCACACCTATGCAACCTTGTTTTTTGTCATTTTCCATTAAGAGCAATTATTGTACTATTATTCACCATTTCTTTTACATTTTCACTTCGTACCTTTAAATTAGTTTAGTCCATTTTTGGTTACTCAATCTTTTTACTCACTATCTTTCAAAAGTTCACTCAAGAATATATAACTTGCCCTATTGAACATAAATACAATTTTAATAATATCAAATATTATCTAAATCTTTCTAGTGCCATGTCCATTGCACCTCATAATGGTGCAAGCACTCAATGTATATGAAAGCAAAATTAAGTGATTTCATAACACAAGACAATGTTAGCAGCTGAGGGCATGTAGGTCACGAGTCACCAACACCAACATCAACTAGGTACACTAACCATGTTGGACTATTACAATGGTATATTTAAATTTCATATTTGGGTGTTGAAAAATGTAATATCCTTTTATTACCATAATAATTATTTAATTCCTAATTTTAATTAAAAGTCAAAAATAAGAATAAAAAGACCTCTTTTGGAGCATGAGTCCCCACCTATTGGAAAAAATAGAAGGAAATAGATTATTAGAAATTAATGTTTCAAAAGTAGTTATTGAATAGTCATACCATAGGATAAAGCTAATGTTAGACATATAGATTTTATAACACATAGGTAAAGTAAAGTTAAAACCCATACACATGCATTATGGAAAACAAGTATCTATAAAGGGAAAGATGCCTGAATGATTTATAGGACTCTAAATGAAGATTATATTTTATAGGAAAATATTGATTTTTTCTTGTGATTATATTTTACATTATAATTTAATAGGTTGCTACAATTACTAAATTACCAATCATTTGTGTGTTATATGCTACTATTAGTTATTGTGATATTGTGAAAAAGAATATATATATATATATATATATATATATATATATATATATATATATATATATATATATATATATATATATATATATATATATATATATATATATATATATATATATATATATATATATATATATATATATATATATATATATATATATGTCAATGCTAAATAATTAATACAATATTATTTTTAAAATTACTAATTTACAGGTTCAATATAATAATGATTAATATAATTTAAAAAAATAATTTATTTTGGTTTCCCTACTACCTTTTGTAACTTGGTTCGTGTGTTGCTTAGTGATGCCTTTGTCCAGGTGGATGTCAGTGGTTCCCTATCTGATCCCATCCCCCTTGGTTGATCCATCAGGCAAGGTTGCCCTTTGGCTCTTGCTCTTTTTGTCATAGCTTCAGAAGCCCTATACTACATCCTTAGAGATAACTCGTTGTCCCTTGATGTTAGAGGCATATATGTCCCTAATAATGACAAGCTTATCAACTATCAGTTTGCTAATGATATTGCCATTTTCTTTGAAGCTACTACTAATAATATTTTAGCCTTACAATCCAAGCTTAATATGTTCTACACTATTTCTGGTGCTCAGATATCCCAATCCAAATCCATATGCCTTGGATGGGATGAGCAACCTCTTGAATGGTTTATTCAATACAATTTCCAATGGGGTGGGCCTCATAAAATTGTTGAATACTTAGGCATTCCCTTTCTATTGAGCCTTCCCTGAAAGATGTGGTCTTTGATCAAAGAAAAAATTGATAAGAAGTTGAATAAGCAGCATAACAGATCATTATCTTTGGCTAATAGGGTTCAAGTTTGCCAAAAGATTTTGTCTTCCTATAGTATCTACTACTCTTCTACCTGGATGTTCAACAATTACCAAATTTTGGAAATCCAAAATGCCATTAAGAACTTTCTTTGGTATGATGGTAAAGGCAATAAAAAGATGCATGCAGTCAAATGAGATTGGTTCCATACTAATAAACTCCTTGGGGGGCTTGAGCTTAAGGATTTTAAAATTCAAGGCACTTCTTTATCCGCTAAATGGATCTTTCACTCTATGGATGGTAACAATCTATGGAAAGTTCTTGTTAGGCATAATATCAATAGAGGTATTCCAAAAAAAGCTAAGTCTTGGGGAAATCTCCCCCTTTGTGATGTGATTGTTGGTGACTTCCTCATCAACGTTCAAGGCTCTGCTATTTTTAGATCCATATGGCAAGCCTAGGACCATGTTAGGAAGTATATCACCAACAAGGATTTCCATGATGCTAAGCATCCTTATGGTGAAAGATCCATTTTGTGGAACTTACACCTAGCTGGCAAACCCCTTGCCCTCTCCCAAGGATGCTCTGCTAAGTTGTGGTCTAAGATGGGTATCTCCTAGTTAGTTGACCTATTTGATAGTTGCAATGAGCTTAGGAACATATTTGGTATTTTGGATTCTCAAAAGAAAACTTACAATATGATTATCAAGGTTGCTAAGGACTTACCCATTGACGATCATGTGGACTCTCATAGATACTTAAAATGCAAATGGCATGATGTGCTCATTATGTCCAGAATCAAAGCCAAAAATATTTATAATATTATTGGGTGTAATGAAAATATCATTGATCATGTTAATACTTTTTTGGTATTCCTCCCTTGATGTTGGGTCTTGGAATAAGTATTTTGATATTCTTTGGAAAGGTGTTGTTGAACCTAAAATTAAGTTTTTAAAATGGTTGGCCTTGCTTGATATACTCCCTATTAGAAAAGATGGTTCTATGAGTGATCTTTGCAACTTATGCATACATCCTGAAACTGGTAGACATATCCATTTTTACTATATTTTTGCTAAAGAAATCTGAAATATGTTTGGTATTACTTATCCTATAAATATGAACATTCTAGAAATTATTATTGGTAATATTGATGGGCTTAAAAAGGACTCAAATTTATTTTGGTATATTATGTCCTCTAACATTCTTTGGTAGATCTGGAAGTGTAGTAATGAAGAAAGTTATCAAAGCAACCCTAGAGCTCTTGCTGATTTTTTTGGAAACTCATTTTAAAAAAAAAATCTTTTGGTTCACATGACGATGATGATGGAGAAGGAAAACTTGAGAAGATTCCTAAAAGATGGGCATGTCACCTTCTTTGTTTACAAGTAGAAGCATGAGTATGAATGGAGGAGGAAATTTGATGACCTCTAGATGTTTGAAAGGACCTACAAGAGACTTAATTAGGAAATCAGAAAGAGCATCAAGTCCAAGAAGGAGCAGATCTTCATGCTAACTCAAATCAAGGAGCGAAAGAACATTGTGTGGATGGAGGGACCCTTGGGTTGGACTGCTTGGGTTGATACCCACTATGATGTGTTACATTAGCTACTTTTCTTCTCTAATCTATGATAATCTCCATTGTGCTATGAGATTGTGGCTAGGCAAGACCTCTTTTTTGTACTCTCGGTTGATATTGTTGTATATATTTTTGATCCCCTTATATATAATACAGAAAAACCAAAAAAAAAAATAATTACATAAATATTATTATAATTAAAATTTTATTAATATTGTAATTTTTTATTTGACTAAATTCAAAATATATTTTTAAGACTAAAAAAAACCAAATAAAAAAAGTTCAATTTAATTTTTTTAAGATATTAAATCTATTTAAAACCATATAGTTCATGCAAGTAATTTTAAAAATATTGTGTTATTTTGATTTACTCTTTAAAAAAAAGTTTGAAACATTTTTATTTTAATATTTTCATAATAACATTGTACATTATATAATCTTAGAATTTTATAAAAGTTACATATTAATCCATCGTTTTGTTTTTTTACTCCATTCTAGAATATTTATAGTGTCAAATGGTGACATGTTGTCTATGATTAAACATGACAATTGTCATAGAATCAATTAAACTTTTGAAGACAATTTAATGTCGACAAAATTATTAGTTTATAAGTTTATAGGTAAAGCTACCCTTGCATAGCCACTTCTCCATCATTAAATGAAGTTGTAGATTTGATCAGACAACTTGTAGTGCATCCTGACAGAGTCTAGTGGGATAACAACTATTAAATGTAATTAATGTTGTTTGTTCATATTTTTCTAATTTTTTGAACTAGAAAAATAACATAGACGTTAGCAAAATTGTGAGGGACCAATAGGAAAATAAGAATAAATCAATCTAAATTAATTTAAAAATAAAAACTTTGTCAAACCTTAGAATCAGATTTTTTGAAACTGGACAAATTAATAGGAGGGGCTCTACTGAAAACATTAATTCCCTTCTTGTAAATAGGTAGGGACTAAAAGTAGAAATAAGTGAAATCTTTTATACCATATTTAACAATGACATGAATAGTAACATATTCTATTAAGAATTCTACTTGATAGTTTTATGGAGTATGCAAAAGTAATTTAAAAAAATAAAAAAATACAAATTAGTTGAAAAGACATGTTTAGAAAGATATATCTATAATCTTATTTCACAGATATGTAATGTGCATAATATCTTAGATGAGTGTTTCATGACCCCACATACACACGCATGCACACATCAATGTGTGTACACACACATGTATGTATGTGCATGTGTAGGTATATATGTATATGTATATACATGTAATATTTTTATGTAAATATGTATATAGGTGTGTGTACCTTTATACACCATTTCTTTTGTATGTTCACTCCCTAACTTGAAATTAGTTCACTTTATTTTTAGTTACTTCAACCTTTTTACCCACTACCTTTCAAAAGTCCACTCAAGAATATATAATTTGTGTGATTGAACATAATTAAAATTTTATTAACACCAAATATTATCTAAATCTCTCTAGTGCCATGTCCACTACACCTCATGATGGTACAAATTCTTGCGCATATAAAAGCACAATTAAGTGATGTTATAACACAAGTCAGTGTCACTGAGGACATTGTCTGCTAGTTAAGTTTTAGAGTGACCAACACCACCTAGGTGTATTGACCATGTTGTACTATTGCACTCGCATATTTAAATTTCATATTTGGGTGGTGAGGTTGTAAGCTAATGTGTTTTTATTACCACTATAAATATTTAATCTCCAACTTTAACTAAAAATAATAAATAAGAATAATAAATTTATTTTTATTATTTAATAATATTACTATTGGATTGATAAAAAATGGCAATCTACTCTTTGTGAAAAATGAATTCTGAAACAAGCTCTATAAAACATGATTTTCTTCTTTTGAAAAAGGATCAAATGGAAAGCATTAAAAATGTAGAGCGACATGGATGGAGAACCAACCCAAAATCCATGTTCTGTAGAAACCCTCCCCTAGCTTGCTGAAACAGTTTTGAAATCCTAACTCTTTTGCATGAGCAAAGGATTAATGAAATCACAAGCCTACAAAATAGGACAAACCCTCAATCTAAGAAGATACATCCAAAACTGATATCCTATCCCAGCCAAGACCACCAAGAATCCCCCTTCCCCTTCTACACCACCTTCTAAAATCCTCCATCCAACAAATTTAGATAATAAGAAATGAACAAAGAGAAAATAAATAGATTGAATGCCAAGTAGGTAGTTTTGGTTGTTGGAGCGAGCCGAAAACTAAAAAAATGGAATTAATATATTAACTCCAGGATATCTTCAAGAACAAGGTAAGTATTTCCATCCTATATGATAACTTAATTTATTTGCACTATGACAACATCAATATTAGGAATGAACCCAACTTTAATGAACAACTAGTTTAAAAACTCAAATCCCCAATTTGGTTTACATGTAAATCTATCCCCCCAGAATCAAATCAAGATCAAATCCTAATTCGAATAGGAAAAGATATAGGAAATCTGCTAAGCCTTGAAAAAAGAAACAACCTAAAAAAGAGAGTAAAATTTCTAATAGAAATGGAAATTGAATATTTAGAATTTAGTACAAAAATAATTAAAAACAGATCTATATACAATTTTCTCTTCAAAAATTTTGAGGGTAGCATAAGGAAAATATACAGAGCTGAAGGCTTTTAGTCAAAGGATTATATCAAAAGAACATCAAACCTTAGAGAAGTTTTTGGTCTAAAACAACAAGAAGAACATCCTCAATTAAAGTCAATTGTCATGGAAATCAATCATCTCACTAAAGGAGATGGACTAGAAGAAAGAAAGGAAGGAGAGATTTTTGAATCAGATAGCTTGGAGAATGTTCCACTCAAGTATATTATCTCATCAATAGAAGATATTCTACAAAAACATTACCTAGGCTTCCATCAAAAAATGTTCAAGCTTTATCAATGTTCATAGTGTAAGGAAGCTGATGGCGAAGAGTTGAAAAAATACATGAAAACTTAAAACAAATTAATCCACAACTTATTGCTATCCCAAATGGACATAAAAGATCAACTTGAACTATTGGAAGAAAATAATAAAAATCACACCAAAGTAAATGAGACATTAAAGCGAGAAAGTGGAATCACTAAAGCTCAAAGAACTCACAAACAAGCCTAAAATTTGATGGTCATATTGGTCATTTTTGCACTTTTGAACCATATATGATAGGTTAAAAAATTGTAAGACCGTATGTTTTGATAGGCTAATTTTTTAGAGAGTCATCAATATGACAAGTAAATTTATTATTAAACCATCAATATTTGTTATAGATAACTTATTATTATATTTAATATTATACATAAATGTGATTTCATAATATGTATAATATGTATGTATGACAAGTATATATTATTTCATGTTATAGATGTTTCTATTTTTTTTGTTATATATTATTTTATATTATAGATGTTTCTATTTTTTCTTCTTTCTGTTCAATTATGTTTCTATATTGGTGAATGCATATTTATATTAATTTAGAATCTTATTGAAATACAATATAATAAACTTTAAATTTATTTTTAAAAACATTAAATATAAAAATCTCTTAAAGTAACATATATGAACTTAGAAACTTACTTCTTTCATAATATTGTATATAATAATAATTTATAATTACAAGTTATTCATAGAGAATTTTATATATTACTAATTTATATTATTATTTTCTAATTTATAGAATATTTAAATTTAAAATAAAAATTTACAATCAATTTTTTTATCAAAACGTAGAATGAAAGGCATGAATTTTTTTAGCCGTCATAAAAAAATCATATGACGGGTAGGGGTGACCGTCAAATTTAGGCCTGCTCACAAAGCAACAACTAAAGTCTCTTCAAAAATACAGAAGGTAGATTTCAGACTAGAGGAAGATATCATAATAAATAAAGCAGGAACAAACCAATACAATGAAAAAGAGTATATAGTCAAAAAATTAGATTCAACCACAATGGCCAGAGAAGTGAAGAAAAGGAAAATCAAGAAACATGGGAAGAAACCTAATAAAGGAGCTCAAACCACATAAGAAGTTTAAAAAAACCAACAATTGAATGTTTACCAGAGTATAGCAGTAAGATCCTACCTCCAAATGCTTGGGCAACAACTCTGAGTATCAATCTAAAAAGGAACCACAAGAGGATAAAGAAACATATGAAATTAGGGAAAAGGATCAGTATATAGAAGAAAGAGAGCTAAACAAGTCTTTTGATCCAACCAAAAATGGAGGAGGAGAACTCCCACCAATAGTTTTAGAGCATTGGAAATACATTACAGTGAGAAAAGTAAAAAAAAGAGAAACATACAAATTTTGGCAAACTCCAAACGATGGGTTAGATCTTTTTGAACCCATAAGAAGAAGTGCAACAACAATAAATATAGTCTCTTTCCATATTCCCATAGAAGTAGAGGCCTTTTTGAGAGACTAAATAGAGGAGAATGATCAAGACAAGGAGTCAAAAAATTTGATTAGAGAAAGCCTATAGAATTGGGAGGAATTTGAGGTCTTTGAGACACAAGAGTCCATAGATGAAGACATAATTTGAACAAAAGAACATATTAAAGAACACAAAAAACAAGAAAAAGGCTTAACTAATAAATTATAGTCCAAGAATTAGAAGTGGAAGAAAGATATGGGGAAGATGAAATGTTAAAGGATAGTCTAAAGAATGCAAGTGAGAATTTTGAAAGTCTTGGATTAGATCAAAACTTAGAAGGGATAATAGCACCAAGATATGGTACACAATTTTAAAAAGAGGCAAGAAGTCTTTGGCTGAGTTAAGATTAGAATCAGGTAGAAAAGATGACCAAAGAAAAATCAACAAAATACCTAAAGCTGAGAAGGTGAAGAGCCTTCCCATAGAGAAATGAAGCTCACCACATGGAATGTGAGGGGCTTAAATGCCCCTAACAAAATGTGCCTCCTAAAGCACAATTTAACAACCTTTGAGTTAGAAGTAGTATCAATACAAGAAACCATATTAAATAAAGAAGAAGAAAACAAGATGAGTAAGAAATTAGGATTATGGAAATTACAGTGGATAGAATTACAAGGTTCATGTGGAAGCCTAGGCATAGTTTGGGATCCCAAGAAAGTTGAGTACACTGATTTATCAGCAAAGAGAAATTGGATGAGAGACAGGATCAAAAGCCACAAAAACATATACACTTTATCTTGATAAATGTGTATGATCTGACCCAAACAATAGGAAAGAAAGAAGTATGGAAGGAAATTGATGCATTCATGAACAATTTCAATAAAAAAATCATTTGGATTGAAGGAGACTTTAATGCAATCCTAGATCTATTAGAAAAAAGGGAGGACCCTAGAACTACTCACAGTCAATGATGGATTTCAAAAATTTGGTCACACAAGAAAATCTCATAGACTTCCCTACTACAAATGGAATCTTCACTTGGTATAATAGAAGGAGAGATTTTTGTGAGATAGAAAAAAGATTAGATAGATTCACATTAAAAGGAGATCTAAATAAATTAAACTACAGATTCAAATAAGAAATTTTGCCAATAGTAGGATCAAACACTTCCTAGTAAGACTCAACATCAAGGAGCAACTTAAACCAACAAAGAAACCATTTAAGTGTGAGAAAAAGTGGTTCCTAGATAATAAATTCATGGAAAACATAAAGACGTGGTGGTAGGAAGCAGAGGTGGAGGGATCAAGAATATTTTGTTTCATTTGAAAATTAAAAATAATAAAAGAAAAAATATTAAAATGGAATAAAGAACATTATGGGGATATCTTCAGAGAAAAAATAGAAATAGAAGAAAATCTAAAAAATCTAAATGCAAAGATAATTTAACACGTAATGGATAATAACAACTTTGATAAAGAAAAGGAGATTTTAGTAAAGCAAGCCAATAATCTAGCCAAAGAAGAAATTTTTTATAGATAAAAATCAATAGAAATATGGCTAGTGAAAGAAGATGAAAATATAATTTTGTTTCATAACAACATGTTTAAAAATAAAGTCACTTGATAAGGACTAACACATTGCATTTTTTAGCCATTTTGCAACTTTGCTACCCATTTTCTTTTTGAATTTTGAATGATGGAGGGCCCTAAACCTCTGGATCCGCCATCTTGCCCAGACCTGCAACTGGTGCTTGCGGTGTGTAGAGATGTAGACTAGTTGATTGGTGGTCGCTCCATTGTGTTAGATGGGTCAAGTAATGTCAAGTCAGCTTTGGAGGAAGGACGGTCGAGAGTGGATGTCCCTGAGCTGAGGGGAGGAATTTTTGCTTGCTATCAGCAGGGAGGTGCCCAAAAGTTGGATGTGGGTCCTCTGTCGAGATGGAAGAATGTGCTCGTGGGTACCAAGATGTCTAGCCCCAACACAAAGAATCCCATGGTAACATGTGGACAAGAGGGTCCTGTGATTGCAGTCCCTGATAGTATGATGGATAATGTGACTTCTGGCCTCAAACTTTGTGTTGTAGGAAGATTTGTTACTTTCTACCATTCTATCAAGATGGTAAGGAAATGGGTGGACCATAAGTGGAAGGTCAAAAGAACTGTAAGTGTTTTTGCCATGCCAAGTGGTCTTTTTTGTTTTAGATTTACCACGGAGGAAGATCTCATTGTGGTTCTTTCTAGGACTTGGTATTTTGGGAAGCAGTGTCTGGCCCTGACTAGATGGAATCCGAGCTTTGATGCTAGTCTAGAGCTAAACAAACTTGCCCCAGTATGGGTAAGATTACTTGGCCTCCCCCTAGAATTTTGGGATGAAAGGATATTAAGATGGGTCAAGAACTCTGTTGGTCATTTTGTTACTACTAACAAAGTGACAATGCAAAAATAGAGACTTGTCTATGCTAGATTCTATGTGAATGTAGCACTGAACGAAACACTACCTACTATGGTCACTTTAAAAACTAAATGGGGTGAGAGAGTTCAGCTCATAGAGTATGAGAATGCAAGCTTGTTTTGCCAAAGATGTGGGCAATTCAGTCAGCTTATCGTGGATTACAAAGCTAAAATGTAAAAAGATAAATAGAAGGAGAGCTCTCTAGGGATAGTTATGGAGACCATTGGGGAACCTTCTGTACTGACTGAGAAGACAGTAACAAAACCTCCTATAACCTTGCCCAATATGACGTTGAGTCCTAGGGAAAAGGATACTAAGGAAGATGAGAAGGCATAGGAGGAATATCCTTTCAAAAGAGATTTGGAGGATCTTTTGGGCTCACCTTTGGTGAGGTCTTCAGTGGAGTAGTGTCTGGAAGATTGAGAAATAGAAGGAACCAACACTCTACAGGATTTGACAATAATCTAGTGTGGGGGGAGCAAGCTTGAAACCCTTTCTAAGGAGAAACAGGTAACCCCTGCTATTATGGGCTCCTCAACAACATGGGGGGGGAGGGGACCATAAGCATAAGGAAGATGATATAAGGGAGTTAGTTTGCACCCCTATGAGGATGGTCAAGGCCTCGCAGGATGAGATTGCGATGAGGGTAATGGCAAGCATTGATAATATGGATAAGGAGATGAGCCCCTCTTCACCTCAGGAGGAGGATAATGGGGAATGGGAAGTGCAAAAGAAGAACAGAAGAAGAAGGGGGGGGAGAAAACCATATATTGGAGTATCAAGAATAGCAGGAAGACCATCAAGCAGAGTTACTAGGACAAAGCAAACTGCTAGAGATGTAGCTAGTGGAAAATAGCTTACACTGGAGACAGTAATAAAAGGTAAGAAATGAAACTCCTTTCATGGAATATAAGGGGATTGAATAATCCCCAGAAGCAGTATGCTCTTAAACAATTAATATCTTAGGAAAAATTAGACTGTGTGTTAATTCAAGAGACAAAAAGGTCTAGCTCAAATTTTGATAAAATTGCTAGCTATATCTGGCTAGGGGCGAGGTATTTACATAGAGATTCAGATGGATCATCGAGGGGAATTTCTACCATGTGGAGCCTAAACTCATTGAAGGGCCATGAGATCTAGAAGGAAAACAACTTTATAATTACTGATTTCCAATCGAATAGCCATAGTTGGAAACTGATTAATATCTATGCACCTAATAGTAGATTAGGGAGGAAGGAATGTATGACAATTTTTTAAGGATATCTGAAACTATGTTGGAGGAGAAATGGATGTGTATGGGTGATTTCAATACTCCTCTTTACCATTCGGAGAAGAGGGGAGGCAACAGAGAATGTCAGAAGAGCTTGCAAGATCTAAGTGAATTTATGAGGAAGTTGGACTTCATGGATGTGGAGCTGAGGGGTAACCCATACACCTGGACTAATAATAAGAAAGGCGAGGATCTCATTCAGGTTAGGATGGACAGATTATTACTGTCAGGGAATTGGAATAGCATGGGTAACTCCTATTTGGAAAATCTCAACAGAACGATGTTTGACCACTCACCCATTTTATTCCATTGGGAGGATGGCTTTAAAGGGGGAAAGAAACCTTTTAGATATGAAATAATGTGGGAATCACATCCAAAATTCAAAGATAAGATTTAGGAGTGGTGGAATATAAGAATAGATGGTACTGCAATGTACAGACTTACCCATAAACTTGATAATATTCGAAGAAATGTCAGAGCATGGGCTACAAGTTCATTTGGGGATCTTTTTAAAGGTAAAAGACAAGTAGAGGAAAAGCTAAAAAACTCCAAGGGATTATTGCAGAAGGGAATAACTCGGAGGAGAATATTTAGGAAGAGGAGAAACTTAGAAGGAGGTGGAAAGAGATCCTCCAGAAGGAGGAAATTTTTTGGAAACAAAGATCTAGAATTCAATGGCTAGAGGAAGGGGACAAAAATATTACTTTCATTCACAGATCTGCTTCTAACCACAAAAGAAGAAACACTATCTCAAAACTAAAAGATGAAGGGGAAAGGGTGTTGAAAGCGCAGGAGGAAATGAGGAAACTTGTGGTAGACCACTTCAGTAAGGCGCTTCAGAAAGATAAGTTCACTGGGAATCAGGTGATCAGGAGAAGTCTGATTAACTCAATCCAAAGGAGTATAAGAGAAGAGGAAAATGATTTGATCCTTGGTAAGATCACAGAAGAGGAAGTGAAAAAGGCAGTGTTCTCAATGAAATCTTTCAAGGCCTCGGGCCCTGATAGTTTCCCACCTTCTTTCTTTTAGCATTTCTAGGAGGTGATCAAAACTGAGGTAATTTGGGCAACTAGGGATTTTTTTAGAACTGGCAAACTACTACGGAGAATAAATAAGACCTTTATTGCCCTAGTTCCAAAAAATTTCAATCCTCTGAATTTGAATGATTTTAGACCTATAAGTTTATGTAATACTATCTATAAGGTCTTTGCCAAGGTTTTAGTGAACATATTAAAGCCTTTCTTGGAAAAAATTATTGGTAGTCCTTAGAAGGGTTTGTGCCAGGAAGGCAAATCCTTGATGTGGCAATTACAACCCATGAGGTTATCCATTCAATGGAAAAGAGTAGGCAACTAGGAATGGAATTCAAGTTAGATATTTTCAAAGCTTATGATAAGGTCAAGTGGGACTTCCTTCAGGATGTACTAGAAAGAATTGGATTTAAAAATAGGGTTATACACCTGATCATGTTGATGGTGAGCTCAGTGCAGTACTCTATCCTACTAAATGGGTCCCCATGGGGTAACATAATGGCAAGAAAAGGCTTAAGATAGGGTGACCTGCTCTCACCTTACCTATTTATCATGGTAGAAGAAGTTTTGGGAAGGTCATTCTGTAAATTAGTTGATTCAAGTTGCATTAAAGGTGTGAAACCAGCCACTAATGCTAAAGCTGAGGTTATACAACAATTTTCGGATGATACCTTCCTATTTGGAGAATCTTCAATCATGGAGGCTGAAGCTTGGAAAATGATTTTACATAATTATGAAGAAAGCTAAGGGCAATGGGTGAACTACCATAAAAGCAAGATTTATTTCTTTAACACAGATTCTTCACTTCAAAGAAGGATTAGGAAAATCTTTGATTGCTAATTCGCTTTCCTCCTAGACACTTATTTATGCCTCCCCCTCACTACCAAGGAGGTTTCTAATGAATTTTGGAATACAATAGTGGAGAGAATTCAAAAGAAGTTTGCAGGGTGGAAAGAGAAGATATTAAGCAATGCCAGAAAACTTCAACTAATTGCTGCTGCTCTTCAGGGAATCCCTATTTATTTCTTATCCATATTTAAGATTAATCTTAATATGACTGAGAAAATTGAGAGAATTCAAAGGAATTTCCTGTGGTTAGGGAATGAAGAGAAAAATAAATTGAATCTGGTCAACTGGGAGGAGGTGTGTAAACCAAAAGCTAAGGGGGGGCTTGGGATTAAAAGAATGAAAGACCTTAACAAAGCTCTCCTCACAAAAATTGGATGGAGACTAGCAAGAGGAAACATGGGATGGGGAAATATTATGAAAGCTAAATATTTGTCTAATACCTCCTTTCAGTGGAACCTATATAATAATGACCTCCTGGGTGGTTCAAAGATTTGGCAGAAGATTGTTAGAAATAGAGGGCTACTAAGAGAAGGATTGAGGTGGATTGTGGTCAATGGCTTCAATATAAGGTTTTGGGAAGATAGGTGGATAGAGGGGAAACCACTAGCCTTAAGTAAATATAGAGGTTTAATGGAACTCCTTAAGGAGGACATAGGGGTTAAAGTGGGAGACTACATTGATCAAGGGAGGAGATGGAAGAAGCTCTATAAGGAGGACTATCCACAGGAGATAATTGTTCTCATAGAGGAATTCGAAGAACTAATAAAGGAATAGAGACTCCCATTATTGCCACAAGAGGATTTCATGGCTTGGGATTTAAATCTGAATGGGAACTTCACTGTCAAATCTACTTATACCCTAATGTTCAGTAAGGAACTATGCCCAACTATATGGAGTAAGGTATGGATCAGTAACCTTATACCTAAAATTAATTTCTTTTGGTGGACGGTTCAAGATGGAAAATTTTTAGCAATTGATAATTTGAAAAAAAAGGGGGATTCTACATAACAAACTGTTGTTGTCTTTGTGAACAAAAGGAAGAAATTATTTACCACCTTTTCATTGAATGTCAGTTTGCGGTTGACATTTGGACTAAGGTTTGGGAAAGATTGGGGGTGACTTGGGTCATGAAAGATAACTTGGGACAGTTTATGGATAATTGGGATTTCCCATTCCATCATCCAAGATTAATCCTTTTATGGAAGATTATCCAACCATATGTACGCTGGCACATATGGAAGGAAAGGAATAACAAGATATTTAGGGAGGAAAATAGGACAGTTAAAATGGTTTTTGGAGTGATGAACAAACTGTTGAAGGAAAATATAAAGGTAGCTAAATGCAAGATGCCAAAGGAGGAACCCAGAAGACTAGAAGGCATTGTGGCTGAGAATTGGGGTTGTCAAGAGGATTTCTTCCTTTTTGATAACCTCACTAGGAGGAGGAGACAACAGACAATATGGAGACCACCCACCATCACTCAGTATAAACTAAATTTTGACAGAGCCATGAAAGGAGGGTAGGGAGTGGCTGGAGGTGTGCTGAGAGATAGGAATGGTGATGTACTATTGGTTTATCCAGGCTAGGTGGGGATTGGTAGAAATAATGTGGCAAAAGCTACAACGTTATTGTGGGGTCTTCAACTCTCTAGGGAAAGAAACTTTTTAGAATTAACTATAGAAGGGGGCTCCAAACTAGTGATCGATTGGGTAAAGGGGGAGGAAAAATTGGGTTGGAAGATTAGAAATATGATTTTGGATATTAAAAATATATTGGAGGAAATGAGAATGGTCCACCTGCAGCATATCTACTGGGAGGGTAATCAAGTGGTAGACGTTGTAGCTACCATGGGGTTTAACGTTAGGGCAATCATGTGCTGGGAAAATGTAGTTGATATCAACAAAAATGTAAGGATGTTGATATCCAAGGAAAAAGGCGGCAAAATTCAAAATGGTGATCACTAAATTTAAAAGTAAGGCCAAATTTGGCAAGATGGAGAACTTTGTCGCTAAATTAAACTTTAGCATTTTGGAAATAAGAGATAGACGCGTTCGTACAAATGACAAGTGGAGTAATTACAAATTAAGGAAATTGTCTTTTCATAATTATGGAAACTTGTTGCAAGCTTCGAAGCACTCTTCAAATGGAAGTACAATAGATATTTTGGATTGGGATGTCAAAAATCGACAGGGAGAGAAAATTAGGTTTTTTAATACCCACGAACCTCATAATAAGATGTTATGGGATTCTGTAGCACATCATACATGGGTCTATAATTTTGATCCCTATTCCCTCAAAGGATTTAAGCAAGAGAGTAGCCATAGAGAATTTGAAAGGGATAAAGTTCTTATGCATATTTCTAAGGAAGAGAACCCGGATAGTAAAGGAATTGAAATGGGAGGTGATATGAATCGGTTGGAACCAACAAGATTAGAGAACTTCAAGGACAAGATGGTGACCTGGTATCTTCTGAAAGAAGGGGTTTTTTTGCCCTATATGATGTCCATGGCTGGGCACGATGAAAATTGTGCGTTACAATTTGTGAATAATTGGAATGATAGGAAGGTTACAATCAATGGCATTACATTTCAAATTACAGAGGAGGTAATTACCATGGCAACAAGACTCACAATGAAGGGCAAAAAAGGAAACAAAGGGACTAAAGTATCGGATGAGGCTAGCATGAAAAACTTCTTTGCGGAGAATGAGGAGCCGATTCGCTACAGAGGAGGGTTTAAAAGGGATAAGCTACTTGAGCCTTGGGATGATGTGTGTCTGGTCCTGATGAAGTATCTCACTCTAGAAGGCATGTTTGGAGTGTGCTATTATTATCATTTTCCTTTGTTGAATCACTTTAGAAATAGGGATTTCATTTCCATTCCATTTTTCCTTCTGCATTTGCTTGAGGATATGATTAAGGATATTAGCAAAAAAAAGAGTAAAGGCTTAAACTTCACCATTATTCATCAAGGGTTAATTTTTCATCTATATCAGTTCCACTTAGCTCTATGTCCCCCCAGAGAGGTTGTAGTGGAAAACCCCAACCATAGCCGGATTTCCCCCCCGAGCTCCAATACGGGGACGAAAATCCATACTCCTAGGCTATCTCCTACCAAGGATACTAAGAAAAAGAAAAAACTTAACATAGCCCTAGAACAAAAGGGAAGAAATAAAATTAAAGTTGAGAAGGTGGTTGAGGTTTTTGGAGAGGATTCTGGTTAGGATATTGGGGGAAAAGCAAGAAGAAGGTCTGGTAGGTTAGCTTAGTCCTAGACTAGACGTAAGCAGAAGTCCATTAGATACCCTGTTGAGGAAGTGGAAGAAGATAGTTCAGTCAATAACATTGATAGAAGGGAGGAGGAAAGTATTTCCAACTCTAAAAAGGATGAAGGTAATGAGGAGGGGGAAAAAAGTTTCAATTCTGGGAATATTTTGATGGACGATACTCAAACTCAAGTGTCGAATGGCAAAGAAATGAATACTGAGACAACCCATGTTTTAGCCAACTTCTCACTTAAACCTTTTACTTTTTGTGATGAGATGAGAAAAAAGGATAATTCCCCAATTACCATTTCTTCCCTTGTTAAGGAAAATTTGAAGATTTCCTCTAAGCCACAGGTGCTGCAAAATAAACCACAGGGAGAGAAAATGAAGGAGGTTGCTACTAAGAAGGATGAGGAGCATCAAGAGGAGATTGAGGTGGTGGAGGAGCATTACATGAACCTGGAGGAAAGGGTCAAAGCTTTGGAGGAGGGGTTTTTCACCTTCTCCAAGTTTGGACTTAAAGTTACTCATGTTGCTACAACTACCCTCCAATTGCTAGCACAGGAGAAGGAGGAAGCTGGCTTGGACATGTAGGACAACAAATTACTCTTCAAGTTTTTTGCTGATGACTGGGCCTAGATTCTTCTTCATGCAAGGGGAAAAGAGAAAAAAGAAATCTAAGTCTTTTTTTAATTTTTGTTCTATTATGGGGATCTATGGATCCAAAGACTTAATATACTATTATGGCAGTTATGGTTTTGCTGGTTATAAGTTGTATTTAAGTTTTTATTAGGACTGGGTTCCTCTGGACTTTGGTTAGTTGCTAGGGTTCCTTTCTAGTTCTAGCATTCTGGATTTTGGTTCAGGTCTCTGCCTGTTGGTACTCTTGTTCTATTTTTTTGTTTTTGTTACTGGTTGGTAATGTGCTGGTTACCAGCCTTTGACTATTAAGGGCCGACCCCCTTGTTTTTTGTCGCTTTTAATTTCAAAAAAATGTTTAAAAATAGAAATATAAATATAATACTATGCATTAAAAACAAAAATAGTCTTAAAGTAGAGAACCCCTCACAAATAGCAGAAGTTTTCACTCAACACTTTTAGGAGATTTTCAATAACGTTGAATATTTAGACTTTGAAGCCCCAAAAGTAATGTTATCCTCAATACCGCAACTTATAACCAAAGAGGAAAACAATTTCCTCAATAAAGCTTTCTACATAGAGTAAATTAAAATAGCTATCTTTAGTCTTAACTTGGACAAATCCCCAGGATTAGATGGTTTTCAATCCTTTTTCTTCCAAAGATGTTGGAACGTTATAGGAGAAGATCTTTGGAAAGTGATTGGGGCAACAAGAAACTTAGGTTCTTTACTAACAAAAATTAATAACACATTCTTCTCGCTCATTCCTAAGAAAAAAAATCTAAGAATCTGGGAGACTTTCGACCAATAACACTTTGCAACACCATTTATAAAGTCTTAACAAAGGCACTTGCAACGAGACTAAAAACAATTCTCCCAAAATTCATCTCAAAAGAACAAATGGGTTTTGTCACTAATAGATCAATTGTGGACAAAATAATAACCATTCAAGAATTCATACACTCCATTCAAGCAAGAAAAGAGGCTTGCATGTTGATGAAACTAGATATACAAGAAGCATACAACAAAATGGATTGGAGATTCCTATGTAAGTCCCTTGAAGCCTTTGGATTTTCACATCAATGGATAAACCTCACCTTTAATTGTATATCAACTCCCAAAATCTTTGTACTAGTCAATGGTACCTTGGTAGGGTATTTTAACATCTCCAAAGGAATAAGACAAGGAGATCCAATTTCCCATTTTCTTTTCATTATTATGGCTAAAGCATTCAGGAGAGCAATAAAGAAATCATAAACAAAAGCTAAAATAAAAGGAATACTAGTAGTAGAAGGAGTACCAAACATAACCCATCAATAGTTTGTGGATGACACCATCCTACCTGGACAATGTTGTCTAGAAGAATATAATAATTACAAACAAATAATCTCAACATACATGAAAGCTTCACGACATAAAGTTAAAAATGAAAAATGAAAAATCTTTTTTATAAACACAAAACCAAAAGATGAAGCAACAATATGTCAACTTATGGGTTATAATAAAGGATCCTTCCCTTGCAAATATCTAGGTGTTCAGTTGGAGAAGGAGACAAAAAAAAACATTGCTTGGAACACAATCCTAGATAAGATAGACAAAAAAGTAGATAATTGGAAAGGAAAGTGGCTCACAAAAGCTGGAAGAGTCACCAAAATTAAATTAGTATTACCAGCAACTCCAACATATCAAATGTCGTGTCTTCCTCTCCCAAAAGGCACCCTCAACAAGATAAATTCCAAACTCAAGAATTTCTTTAGTAAGGAACAAAGGAAAAGAAAAAAAAAATCTCTGATGAAATGAGAAAACATTTGTAAACCTAGGTAACTAGGTGGATTAGGCATAAAAAAAATCTTGGAATGGCATAATGAAGCCCTTAGAGCAAAACTAGTTTGGAGGATGTATTCAGAAAGAAAGAGAAAATGGGCTTAAATCCTATATCATAAATACTTGGACTATACAAATCCACTCTCACTATTTAGAACCATTTCTCCTCCTAAAGGCTCCAAAACTTGGAACTTCATGCTAAAATATAGACTAATAATAAACAATAATCTAACATGGGACATAGGGTTAGGAGAGAACACTCTCTTCTAGGAGGACTCCTGGGATAAACTTCCACCCATAGATACTCTTGGCCTCTCGGCCAATATCAAATCAACCTAACACAACTATGGGGAAAACATGTGAGAGACTATACAATCAAAGAAACATAAAACCACTCTGAAACTTAGAAGTGGAAAATAGTTGAGAACTTAAACCTAACAAAGGAAGAAAATGATACCTTTAACTCTTTGTTAATGAGAAGAGCACTTAGCCAAAAAGAAAGATAAGAAAAATTAATATGGGGGCCTGGAAAAAATGGTAAATATAGCATTAAAAAGGGTTACAATCTCATAATAAACTCACAAAGATGGGAAGAAATCAACATACCTCTCAACCTTTTTCGAGACCAAGCCTGCCTACCCAAGGCAGGCATTTTCCTCTAGGCTGCAATTGAAAAGTGAATATTGACAATAGATAGAATGTCAAAAATAAGATTTCAAGGGCCCTTCAAATGCCCACTATATAAAGTGAATTCAAAAAATGCAGAACACCTTTTGTACCATTGTGATTATGCAAGAGAAATTTGGGTCTAGCTTTCAAACAAGCTTAACTGGAAAGTTTCTTTTCTAAAGAACTTGAGAGATCACCTCTAGTTTTGGCCAAAAGATGGTAAATCCAAAATATATAATAAGATTTTTAGAATAGCCCCTTCAATTCTAACTTGGGAAATTTAGAAAGAAAGAAATACACGAATGTTTAGGAATGAAGAAATGTCAACCCTATCTCTACAAAATAAATTTGAGATAAGTATGGTGAAAAAACTAAATAAAAAAACTAAGAAACTTATTCAAAGAAGAAGGCTCCTTCTCAGAATGGGATGCATAAATGAAGAGAAACCAAAAAAATTTAATAAATCCCTGTTTGTTATATCCAAAAGAAAACAAAAATGCATGAGAGGACTACATCTGGAAAACTCCCAACAAGGTTGGTTTAAACTTAATTTTGACACAACCTCAAGAGGAAGTCCAAGAGTAGCTGTAATAGGATGCATAATCATATCAACATCTCAGGAATGTATAGCCAAACTAGCTAAATATATTAGCCCCAACAAAAATAATTTTATGGAACTAGAAGCCGCTCTTGAAAGATTGAAATTATGCAAAGTTGTTAGAATGAAAAAGTTAGAAGTAGAAGGAGACTCGGATCATTCTGAATGCCCTTAGGAAATGTTCAACTCCTATTTGGGAGATTAATTCTAAGTTAGAAGAAACCTTAATCATCTTGGATAACTTCAAAGAATTGAAATTCCTCCACACTTTACGAGAAGGAAACAAAGAAGCAGATGAACTAGCAAATCTAGGTGCAGATGGGAAATCTTTAATTTGGAAACACATCTAGATCTTATTAGATTAGTTTAACAAAGTCCTCACCCTTATCTATCCCTAACTCCTTTCCTTTTCAAAAAAAATCCCTATTACAAATTATTCATAGATTTTTTCCATAAGCTATCAGTTAAGGGTTTTAAACATTTTAATTAAGAACTCATAACTAAGGGAAATTAAAATTAAATAATAGGTGATATAAAAAGAAAGAATTAAAATAGAAATCCATATTGATATGTTATGGAACCCAATTTAATCTTTATCACCACTAGTCTTCTTAATGAAAGAGAAAATTGACATTCCTTTTCAAAAGTATTTTATTAATATCTTCTAACCATTTGCTCTAATTAATCAAACCAATTAATAAAAAAAAAAAAAACTCAAATTATTAAGGATATCACTCTTCACTATGAAAATGAGGTAATGAGTTTTCAAGGATTAACCCTATTCTCTAGCTGGTTTGTTTTGTTAACATTGCAAAATCTACCAAATTGCGAAAGAAAAATGATGAATGTAATTATCAAAACAAGGAAAATTCAGAATCAAACAAAGTTAATTAAACCAAATCATAGCCTTAATTTACCAAAAAGCATATTCCCTTGAAAAGTTTGGAAAATTGGGGTATTCCCTTTTTAGCTTATGTGATAATATATGACTTTGTCCCAGGCAAGATTGGAGATCTTCTTCTCTGTTCTTTCCTACCAGTTCCCATTTGAACATGTTTGATTTTTATTCTTGTCAAGTCTGTGAAGGTGTGAGTAAAGGGTCATGCAAAAATCTAGTGGCATGATATTCAATTAGAGAAAAATAGAAGAGGAAGGGAGAAAATTACATGATGGGATCAAATGGTGGATAAACTAAAGTGATAATTTGTTTGTGTTGATTATGAACTTGGTTTATCTGTTAAAGAAAATTCAAGGGTTGGAGTCAATGGAAAGATCTTTTTAGAAGTATACATAGGAGGTATATTGTGTCCTCATTACAATTGGCCATGCAAAGGCTAATGAGGAGAAAGATAACCATTACCTTAATGGGTTGAGGTCAAGTATTCAAGAGTTAAGTCTGGTGAACAATATTTAAGATGCATACCAATTTTCCCTAAGAGTAGAGTAAAAGTTGACCAATAAGTTTGAGAGAAAAAAAAGTGGAAGACATTGATAAATTTAAGAAACCCCTCCTGAGAAAAATATGTAAAATTCTAGCAAATTCAACATTAAATATGCAAGAAAAAATTCTAATTGAGGGCAATTTTTTCATTCAAGGCAAGGGAGAAAATTATTTTCTATTGGTGAAATTTTCCTTTCCATATCAAAATTTAATAACTATGGTGAATTAATTTTATTTTTTTGGTACGCAAATAAATGTAGGCAATTTTTTTTGTTGGTCATAAACATTTTCATAATGTAAGAGGTGAATTAATTATTTCATATAACACAAAATATTAATATAGTTGGATAATATGTCAGTTTCCAAAGAGAGATTATTTAGTTTTTTGGTGAATATATAGAGTCACAAGGGGTCCATGGCCCACATGCCAAGTGTACACTGTACATTGTACTTGTAGTATGCCAATCCATTAAGATTCAATTAATAATGTGTTGTTTTTAATTGCCAACTTGGTTATCATCACTTTTAATGTTGTCATTTTATGGTGAAAGGAATTAATTTGGACCGTTGATGTAATATAGATCAATGGCTTCAACTCTATTTTGGGCCTAATTTTGAATGACATACCATAAAGTCTAAATCTTCCCAGAACTAGGACATGTGTCCCAAAGACCAAAACATAAAATAGTTGGCTAAACGGGGATAGTTAGAGACGCACGTCAGTAAAATGGTAGGTGATGCTCAACTTGAGGGAAAATATTATTTTAATTTAATGGAAAAATAACATTGTCCAATAAGAAAATGTTAGGGAAACGCTGGCAAAAACTTTAAAATAATTGTGTTCTAAATGTAGATTACATTGGCAATTGGACTGGGATTTGGGACCAATTATGTGTAAACTAATAAATGATCAGCCTTGGATTTTGACCCAAATTATTTAATATATTGGCAACATGGTTTAGCCCATATGTAGGTTTTATTCACCAATTTGCAATTTCCCAAAGAGATGGAATGGCCAATTGGCAAAGATTCGACACTAAAAAAATCACTGGTGGAAGAGGTCCTTGTGGAAGATCCAACGAAGGGTCTTATGGAGGCCAAACTAAAGATACAAAAGAAGGATGAGGCCAATAGTAGTAAGAATCAAAGGGGAAATTATTTGAGTCATTTTCATGATCAAAATAATATGGGGCAAAGAGGAAGTAGAAGAGGGAAAGGGCGATGCTTTTGTGGAACATATTTTTACTATGGAGAAGGTCATAGAGCACATGAATCTCCTCAACACCAAAAAAGGACAAATAGGATAAATGAAGGTTAAGCCAAATTTGCACATGTGGATGAAGATGCCAACTCATCAAATTTTGAAGATGTTGAAAGAGGAGAAGTTCTAGTTTAAAAAAATGTTTTGCTGAGTGGTGAGAATGAACTTGAGAAAAGAAGCTTGTTTCACACTAGGTGCAAGTGCAACGATAAGTGTTGTGATGTGATTTTTGAAAGTAGAAGCACAAGAAATTTGATGTTAGAGGAGATGGTCACAAAGTTAAAGCTAAAGAGGAAGAAGCACTCATTTCCATATCAGATTACCTGGGTGCAAGATGACCACAAGGTCATGGTCAATGAATAATACTTGCTAAAGTTCAGGATCAAGAGTTACCACGATGAGGTACTATGTGATATCAGACTCATGGATATATGCCATATGTTACCGGGTAAGTCATGGAAGTTTGATAGGCATGCTACACATGATGGTCATGCAAATACCTATTCATTGACAAAGCCCTTGAAGGACATAGAAGAAAAGGTATGTGGTAATGGTAAAATATATTTTGTTTTAATGGTAGGAAGTTCCTAGAAGGTATGAAGCATGAGAACATGTGTTTTGCTATAATTTTAGAGGTTGGTAAGGAAGTAGATGTACTTGAAGAAGTTGAATATTTATTGGATAATTTTTAGGATATTATATCTAATAATGTGCCTAATGTATTACCATCATTAAGGAAGTCTAGTCATCACATGGACTTGGTTCTAGAAGCTAGTTTTCCAAATAAGTTAACACAGAATGACACCAATAGAGGGTGAAATGTTGAACATGCAAGTAAAAGAGTTATTGCAAAATAGATTTATTTGAGAGAGTCAAGTCCATGTTCTATACCAACAATATTAACATCAAAGAAGAATGGAGAAAGGAGGATGTTCACAAATTATAGAGCTATCAATAAGATCAAAATCAAGTACAATTTTCTCTGGCCAAGTATGAATGATATTATAGACCATTTGAGTAGAGTTATGTGTTTTACATAGATTGATATAAAAAGTAGATATCACTACATTTGGATCAAAGGAGATAAATGGAAGACTACTTTCAAGAAAAAGGAAAGGTTGTATGAGTGGTTAGTTGTGCCTTTTGGGATAACCAGTGCACTAAGAAGTTTTGTGTGGCTCATGAATGAGATATTGAAAGAATTTGTAGGTAAGTATGTGATTGTTTACTTAGATGGTATTTTGATCTTCAGCAAGACATTAGAAGAACACATAATACATATTCATAGGGTGTTTGAGAAGTTCAAGGAAGAAAATTTGTTGAGTAATTTGAATAAGTGCACATCTATGAGAATCCTAGTATACTTGAGATTTGTAGTTTCAAAAAAAGGTCTAAAAATGCATCTAGAGAAAGTGAAGGTTATCCTTGAATGGCCTACTCCAAAGAGTAATACTAAGGTACATATTTTCATGGTTTGGCTAGATTTTAAACAAAATTTATCAAGAGTTTTAGCAGTCTCTATGGACTCTTCACTAAAACAATGACAGGGCATATGGGGAGTTTAAGTGGATTACATGAGTGGAAAAGAGTTTTGAGTTGAAATAAAAAGTTACAGAAGAAATTGTTCTAACACTTCCGGATTTTAATAAGGTGTTTCATGTAGACTATGATGCTAGTGGTGCTACAATAGGAATTATTTTGAGTCAAGAAAGTAGACCTATTACTTACTTCAGTGAGAAGTTGAATAATGCTAGGAGAAAATATAATGTCCATGATCAATAATTTTATGTTATAATTCAAACATTGAAGGAGTGAAGATAATATTCTCTTCCTAATGAGTTTGGTTTATATATTACATATCAAGCTTTAATATTTGAACAATTAAGGAGTAAGTGCACCAAGATGGTGTGCAAAAAGGGGGTATAAGTGGACAAATTATTTCTAAAACTAGGTAAACTTGATCTTGGAAGCTTGTCATTTGATTGTTATGAACTCAAAATGCAGAAATGTTTAAAATGCAAAAAATATATTACTCTAAATCTAGTTTCTAAACTACTAAGGTTTTTTCTAAAATGGATAAGATTAAGAGGATCAAATCTTGCACACACAAAAAATTATTCTTTTTTTTGTTGAAAAACATAACATGGTTATTTCTGTGCGCTCAACAAAACATATAGATATATTTATTATTTTCAAAAACCATTTTGTAAGATGATAGGCAAGAGTTAGATCTAGAAGTTGTGTATTTTTTCATAATTTTTTGATGAGTAGTTGTCTCTGTATGATATTTTTGAAGTGACTCCATCCTAAAATTCTGGTACTTGTTCATGCACTAGGAATAACTTACATCAAAATAATCTAAAATTAACACTTTTTTTAAAACATGTGCATAATCAAGTGTAGAAAAATAATATGCAATTTATTTTCCATTTGCTTGAGTCGACCAAAATTTATTAAAAAAATGGTAGACATGTGTCAGAGAGGATTGTCAAGACATTGATATAGAAAAATCAACTTCACAATACTAATCTTGTCCATAACTTAACAAAAGAATATGGTTAGAAATGTAAGAAAATGTGTGAGATTATGGTGGTAATTTTATAGATGCCCACTTCACCATTTACAAACTTGATGAACTCAAAGACGAGATTTGATCTAAGAAGTTGAAAAATGTCTAAAGCAACAACAAATGGAGGGAAACTATCAACCCAAGCCTTTATGTAGTTAGGCCTATTACCAAGTCTAAACACGATTACACTTTTTTGTTGACAAAGCATGATCACATTATTCTTCACATGACTAAACTGTCATACTAGACATAACATGATTATGCATTATGTCTAGTTTTACTTTACTAGACATAATGTGATTGTGTTATGTCTATGTAAAAGTATAGTGAATTGTTCAAATGCCTAATAGGCCTAATTACGCCCAATTAATAAAGAAACTACCTAAAAATGGATTAATTTAGTCAATTAAATCATTGGAGGATGATGCACAATGGTGTTTATGCAAAGAAAGAGTGTGGTGGATAGATGATGCACAAGGGTTTTATACAAACATTAAAACTCCAATTCTATCAAGGGAAGTTTAGCTTCTAGAACTCAGACTATGGGTGTTGGAATCATTTAGTTTGTTTTTCATCTAAGTGGTGATCCTTATAGGGAAGACCTAATTGTAATGCAATAATACAATGTAAGGTTAGGATATAGGAAAGAGATTCCTTTGCTTGAACCAAAAGATAAATTGACTTTTGAAGAAATGACAAAGACTTCCTATGAAGGATCTAAGGTACATCGATTCATTTTACTAAATTTTCTCTTTAATGTTTATCATGTAGGAAAATTCACTGATGGGATTTTGTATGTATGTCAAGAATAAGAATAAAAAGGGTTTGAAATTAAGCCAAGGGTGCATCACCATGACAAACAAGGAAACCTACAAAAATATTCTTCTTGAATGACCAAACAAATTATTGGAGCTCATGTAGAGATGAAAGAAAAATTGATGCCTAACATTAATAGCCAATCCAGTGTAGATCTTAAGACAATGAAACATATTGATAAGCTCTTTGGTGAATGTAGGTACCATCTTCATCACAAATTTTCCATGACATAGTAGTAGTTGGAGGTGTCATCTTCAACACAAGTTTTCCATGAAAGCCTAATAGTTGCAGGTGCTAGCTTCATTGCATATTTTCCATGATGGTCTAGTAGCTGCAGTATCATAAATTTTCCATGAAAATCTAGTAGTTGTAGGTGCCATCTTCATGACAATTTTTCTAAGTACATGTGCACTAAAGACCTTGTCTCACTACTTGATCTAGTAGTATATGGTGATTCATCATCATCATCTAAGATAGGCTCACATGCATATCATATGTTAAGTGTAACCAAGGTGAATGTTAACTAGGTCTTCCCAGTCTCAAGAGTCTTAGAAATCATCAGAGCCTGTCAATATCCCACCACAACTAGATTTGGATGGCATAGAAATGCAACCATCATTATCATATGTGGTACACTTAATTTTATATGTCACTATAATTTTGTCACTTCTAAACATGATCTTTTTTCCATTGTAACAAATATTTGTATAAGTATTTATGTTTAAGTATGCACTTGTGACTATGTATGTTAACAAGATATGTAGTATGGGTTAAGTACTATTGTTTTAGAGAAACAAATATTTCTTTCGGATTTCTCATGAAGGCTTTGTACTTGCATTGAATCCTAATTCACAAAATTCTTCAGAGTAGCAAGTGCAAGAATAAGAAGATACTAGTAGAGATGGACATAGGTATCAAGTCAAGATAAAAATAACTTTTCTGAATCAAGCAAGGTTTGATATGGTTTCTGAGAACTAGAATGCTTTATTTTTTGTCATCCCTCCTATATGTTTTAATAAGATCATGTTAATTAGTTGTGTTTTAGCACACCTTATTTTTCAAGGTATTTTTAGAGTGTATCAATAAACTTCATATTTCTATTTTCATGTAGATAATATAAAAGGAAAAGGATCTCTAGTTGGGAGAAAGATTCAAAATCTCATGACATCAATTGAGGTGAGATATCTAAGATTATTGCAAATCCAATCAGTGTATCTCTTCTATTGACAAATATAAGTGTTTCCAGAGACTTGTTCACTCTAATGTATCGAAAGGGGTCATGAGGGGTCCTAGTGTGTCAAAAGAGACATTAGGACCCCTTAAGAGCCCATAGGATCTCTCTAAAATTTGTTTCTAAGTACATGTGCATCGAAGACCTTCTATCACTACTTGAGCTACTAGTAGATGGTGAGAATTCATCATCATCATCATGTGACATCAGAAGCCATCTTCAGTAGAACATGATCACTAGACATGTCTATATGCTACTTCTATGGTGAGATGTTTTCTTTCTTATTTTATGAAGCTGGGTGATCCTTGGAATCCATATTGCATATATTAACACATGTATCAAGTATCTATCACTACTTGAGAAACTAGTAAATGGTGAGTATTCATCATCACCATCTGATATAGGCTTACATGCATATTATATGTTAAGTACAAACAAGGTGAATTTTAACTGGGTCTTCCCAATCTTAAAAATGTTAGAAATAATCATAAGATCCCTTAAAATATTGTTTCTAAGTCCAAGTGCACTAATGACCTTTTTTCACTACTTCAGCTAATAATAGAGGGTGAGTATTCTTCATCATCATCATCGTCATCACCATCGTCATCATCATCATCATCATCATCATCATCTGACATAGGCTCACATGCATTTCATGTGTTAAGTGTAACCAAGGTGAATGTTAACTAGGCCTATCTCCACAATATAAGGAATCATTAGAGCCTATTAATATATGTCACCACCATCGGATTTGGAGGGTATAGAAATGCAACCAGTATGGGATAAACACTATTATTTCTGTGAAATAAATATTTCTTTTGGATTTCTCATGAAGCTTCTATATAACCATTGAATCCTTATTCAAAAAATTATTTAGAGTGGCAAGAGTAAGAACAATATTAGAATGGTTGGGTCTAATGTGTTGAAAGGGGTCATGAGAGGTCATAGTGTGTCAAAAGGGATAATAGGACTCCTTACAATCCATTAAAATACTATTTCTAAGTACACATAAATTGAATACCTTCTGTCACTACTTTAACTAGTAGTAGATGGTGAGTATTCACCATCATCATCTGACATCTAGGCTCACACGCATATCATGTGTTAATTACAACCAAGGTGAATGTTAACTAGGTCTTCCTAGTCTCAACAATCTAGGGGATCATCAAAGCCTGCCAATGTATGAGACTCTTAGAGCTCAAAAACTATCACAAGGAGTATAGAAAATGAGGTGTATATTTCAATTGTTATCTATTTGCATAGGCTTTCAATAAGAGGTCTATTAAAAAATGGTTTGTATATGATTATCCTTGGATATCTTTTCTATCTACCATTCAAATTATTGATAGATAGAAGACATCAAATTGTTAGTGGTCTTTTGGAGTCTATAGCTTGTGAAGCCAATTAAACCTTTGGAGTTCTGTACACTCTAACAATAATAACTAAAGATGACAAGACAAAGCACATTAAAATGGATGTACATTCCCATGTACATTGGGAAAAAGACATCAAGAGGATTAAATTGATATTGAAATTTGAATTACACAACCAAAAGGAAAATATGTGTTTGGGAACTGAATTTTCTGGTAAGAATGTTATTCCATTCATAATCATTACATAAAGATCAGCTAGAAAGCAATTTAGGCCTTCGTCATATGAGGATGATGGGGGATTGCTGCCTTAAAATGCTTATTATTTCATAAGTTCTTGGTTGCAATAAAAACTATCAAATGGTGCCACTTAAACTTGAAAATTTACTAGGTGATGAAGTTTTAAAATTGGGCATTTAAAACTATTCTTCTACCAGATCTAGATTTCAACTCTTTTGTGGATCTAAATGCTCAATAATATGCCTAAAGGATTGGCCATGAGAAAACTATGATTGTATATCAACTGATTACAAAATGTTCAATTGATGAGAAAATATTGTAAAGATTAAGAAGAAAACTATCTATGAAGAATATGGTTATGAATTCTGTTAAGAATGAAAGTATTAACTAATTACTTAGGATTAAGAGACAAAGCCCACGTGGTTAATGGAAATGAGTGGGAAGAGCTTCTTGGACCCATGACAGAAGTTATAGATAATGACTTGAAGACATATAAAGGGGAAAGCAGCTAAGGAAAGAAGTAAGATATGCATGTGAGCCTATGTCGGATGATGATGATGATGAATACTCACCATCTACTAGTAGCTCAAGTAGTGATAGAAGGTCTTTAGTGCACATGCACTTAAAAACAAAATTTTCAGATAGAGAAGTGACAAGTGTTGTGGACTTATCCATAGAGCAATCTAAACTCTAACATTCCCCTCCCCTCTTTCTCACATTCATTCCTCCCTTATATCTCCTTCACCCCCCTCTCTTTATATATCTCACTCTCATTACTTCTAATTCTTCAGGGTTATGAAGAACTAGAAGTAATGCTTCCAATTCTTAAAAACTTGATCACATTTTATTAAGCATAACATGATTACATTATGTAAAAGTTCAAAAAATTTAATGTTTCTTCCTTGGCTCATTACCGAACCAAGCCCCATTTTGAAACTTGATCAAAAGTACATATAACACGATTGTGTTATGTTTACTTTTGACTTTTTTTTCATGATGTTCACTTTTTTGCATACCATCTTGGTGCATATGCCCTAAGAAAATTTGAATCAGGGCCATTTGAAATGGGTCAAAGTTTTGTAGAGTTACACATTTGTTTTGAAACATAGGAGTAGAAAGTCTAATAGGGTTGTAGTTGCTCTTAGTTGAAGATAAATTTTCTAGAAGAGATGTAGATTAAGATTGTTGGGTTTTACGAACTCAATAATTTGTATCCAAAGGATCTTAATTTTGGTAAAGTTTAGAAAGTTTGTATAAAGCTCGTTACTCTAAACAAAACCAAGTGGTTGGTTTCATCATCTAGGATAGTATTCTATTTAGAGGAAGTCAATTGTGAATTCCAAGGACTTCTATTAAGGAAAATCTCATCAAGGAGAAGCACAATGGAGGGTTGGCTAGACATTTGTATGGAGATAAAATGATTTCTTTTGTTTGTGGATTTATTACTAGTAATACAGTTATAGTAAGTTGTCAAGAAGTTTGTACAAAGTTGTAGAGTATGCCAGATGCTCAAAGGAGTAAAACATAATATAGAGTTATATCAGCCTTTACTTGTCGAAGATAAGTTATTAGAGGATTTTAGAATGGACTTTCTTTTTGGTTTACCAAGGACTTATTGCGGACAAGGTTCAATTTTTATGGTGGTTGGTAGGTTTTCAAAGATGATATATTTTATTTTTTACTAGAAGACTAATGATGATGTTCGTGTGGTAGAATTACTTTTTAGAGAAGTGGTGAGACTACATGGCCTACAAAAGAGCATAGTTGTAGATCAAGACACCATGTTTGTTCGGTATTTTTGGTGCACATTGTGGAAAATCTTAAAGACAATGTGCACATTGTTTACTAAACTTTATGTTTGTCTTTAAATTTTAGAAGATTCATCATCCTTGATAAGAGCAGAGGTTAACCATCTTGGCTTTCCTCTAAACAACTAAGATGTGATAAGTTCCCTTTTCAAACTACCCGTAGTGTTTAATGCAGGAGCATCCTAGATGTCAAAGCAATCTTGCTTCACCCAAAAATATTTTTGTTTCTATTTTCTCCAAAAAGGATTTTAATGAAAACTTACTATTTGTGGAAACTTACTATTATTAGTAAGTTGGTCATTCAAGCTCAAAATGTTCTAATTTCATAGGTAGAGGTTCATCTCAGATATATTAGCATGATGATTGAGCTTCATTGTTGTACCATATGAATTGGTAATATTATTAGAGTTTTTAGTACAAAATATTTGATCTCAAATTTGAAGGCCTTAGAGGGTTCAAAATGAGGTCAAAGCCTATTTGACAACTTGTACATAGTTGAGAAATTGTTGATCAGGAGGTGTCTTTTTTGAAAAATGGTTATTATAGTCAATTAGAGTTACGATTAAAAAATTATAGCCTCTGAAAGTTGGGCTATGAAAAATTATATTATGAAATTGTTTTGAGCAAACTTTATGTAATCAAATTTGAAAAATAAAATAATTTACGGTTGGTCAGCCTCAAGGGTTAGGGCTAAAGTTGTAGACCCTTTCTAAGTGGTGGAAGATTTCCTATGTAATGGAAGCGGCTAACTATCTTGGTTTTCCTCCAAACACTTCAATTATCCTTGGTGTTTGTGAAGAGAATCCTAACCAAAAGTTCAATCTTGCATCACCCAAAAATATTTTTGTTTCTGTCTTTTTTCAATAATCATTTTTTCAGTGTAGAGTTATTGTTTGTGGAACTCACTATTTTTAGTAAGTTTTTCATATGAGCTTAGAATCTTCTAATTTCATAGGTAGAGATTTAGCTTAAATATACCAGCCTGTTAGTTGAGCCTCGTTTTCATACCATTTAAATTTGTGAAGCTATTAAGGATTGTTGGCTTTGAGTTCAATTTTGAAGGCCTTAAAAGCTCCAAATTTAGGTTGAACTCTAATAGATGGTGCATACAATGTAAAGGACTTAAAGATTAGGAGCTACTATTTACGAAAAGTGGCTATAATAGCCAATTAGAGTTATGATTAAAAATTTAATGGCCTCCAAAAGTTAGCCTACCTAATAAAATTATAATTTGAAATTGTTTCGAGTTGACTTTGTGTAAGAAAATATGAAAAATAAAATAATTTAGGGTTGGTCAAC